>CM053576.1:125000759-125169197 GCA_028646485.1 Cryptoprocta ferox | reverse complement strand
GCGTTCAAATACAAGGCAATGTTTTTAGCAGAGCAAAGGTGAAAGTTAGTTCTTTGTGAGCAGGGGTCAATAGCCTGTTTTCTTGAGGGGAAGTAAAACAGGTTTCTCAGGAAATGTAATATTTGCTCCCATAATCACAAAAGAAGAAGTTCCTACAATAAGTTCCTTCACAAGGTGCAATCAGCATATTTTAGGATAAAGGGGACAAGTCCCTCCCCATACCAGTCAACAAGGTGCCTTGGGGGTCGGTGCTCAAGCAAAAATAATTGAGTGGGGGGTGGATATCGGTCACCATCTGATGGCAAGGGGCCTTGCAAACCCGCCTTACCTCACAAGGAGTTTTCTCAACTTAGTTCAGACAATGCCTCCCAATGCAGGTGGCATTCTGCGGCAGTTGGGTGTTTGAGTTCCAACATAATCTTTCTGGGAGACACAACTCAAGCCTGAACAGCCGCAGCATAGCTCTTCAGTTTTGACACTCTTCCACTTATGGGACCAGCTGAGGATAAACTCAAATTTAGAAGGCAAATTCCAACTTCCTGGGGACAGAATCCTGATCGGGGTAGGATCTGTGCCCAGCCCCATCCACCATGCCCGGGGGCTGGAGCTGCCGGAGCATGACTGCCGAGACCCACCCTTGGGACCGAGAGAGAAGGGCAGTGTCCAGACCAACAAGAGAGGCCATCGGGGTCCACCACAGACATCCTGGAATATTGATTTATTTTATTTTATTTTAAAAATTTAGTTATTTTTCATTTTAGTTCCGATATAGTTAACAGACAGTGTTATATTACAGTTTAGTGATTCAACAGTTCTGTTCATTACTCAGTGCTCATCACCATTGTACTCCTTAATCCCTCCCCGTCCCCTATATCCCCCATCTCCCCATCCACCTCCCCTCTGGTAACCATCTGTTTGTTCTTAATAGTTAAGTCTGTTTCTTGACTTGTCTCCCCCCCGCCTTATCCCCTTTGTTTTCTTTCTTGAATTCCACGTGAGTGCAATCATATGGTATTTGTCTTTCTCCAACGGACTTATTTCGCTTAGCATTATACTCTCCAGCTCCTTCCATGTCATTGCAAATGGCAAGATTTCATTCTTTTTTTTACGGCTGAGTAATATTCCATTGTATGCACACTCCAACATCTTTAGCCGTTCATCTATCGACGGACACTTGGGCGGTTTCTGTATCTTGGCCATTGTAAATAATGCTGCAGTAAACACAGGGGTGCATGTAGCTCTTTGAATTAGTGCTTTTGCATTTTTTGGGTCAATACCCACTAGTGCAATTACCGGATTGTAAGGTAGTCCTATTTTTAACTTTTTGAGGATGCTCCATACTGATTTCCACAGTGGCTGCACCGGTTTGCATTCCCACCAACAGTACAAGGGCATATTGATTTTTAAAAATCGCGTCTCTTGATTCCCTAGGCTTCACTCTTAGAGACTCATAAGTCCATCTACTTCTTATGCATTATTATTAAAAACTTCAAACATAGAGAAATATCGAAGAATTTTTCAGTGAACATTCATAAACCCACCACCCAAGTCCTACAATAATGTTTTACTGTATTCGCCGCGTTTCACAGCTACTCACCTATCCACGATCAGTTTAGGGATCTTGATTTAATTTCCCAGTTTTCTTCCAGATATATATTTTTTAATTTTATTTTTTAATGTTTATTTATTTTTGAGAGAGAGACAGACAGAGTGTGAGCAGGGCAGGGGCAGAGAGAGAGAAGGGGAGAGAGGGAGACACAGATTCTAAAGCAGGCTCCAGGCTCTGAGGTGTCAGGACAGAGCGGCGCGGGGCGCGAACTCACGAATGGCGAGATCGTGACCTGAGCTGAAGCCGGATGCTTAACCGACTGAGCCACCCAGGCGCCCCTGTCTTCCGGATATCTGAACGTCAGTTTACAGTTCCAACAGCAGCGTTTGAAAGTGCTCACAACAGTTCATTTCTAAGGTTCTCCAAGGAATGTATTTCCAAGTGTGGGGATTTTTGACATTGGCCACGACCCGGGTAGCATCTGCAGTCTGGCTCACTCGTGTCTGGAAGCTGACACTGACTCTTGGCAGGGACCTCAGCTACACTTCTTAGTTGGAACACCTGCCTTGTCCCGTGGTCTCTACCTGGACTAGTTGGGGGGGTCCCTTTTGGGTCTGGAAGCTGGGTTCAAGAGTGAGCACCCTGAGATTCAGTAGAGACTGAAGGTGCCATTGGCTGAGCAGTGATAGAACCCGGACTCAAGGGGAGGGGGGCATAGACCCACCGCTCCAGACCCGCCTCTCAATGACAAGAGTATCAAAGAATTTTATGGCCATGTTTTCTCATTTTTTTAATGCTTATTTATTTTTGAGAGGCGGGAGGGGCAGAGAGCGAGGGAGACAGAATCCCAAGCAGGCTTCGAGCTGTCAGCACAGAGCCGGACGCGGGGCTTGAAATCGCGAACCGTGAGATCATGACCTGAGCCGAAGTTGGACGCTTAACCGACTGAGCCACCCAGGCGCCCCTCATGGGCATGTTTTGAAAGCGACTTCAGAGACGTATTTTCTGAAGGAGCTGGGAATTTATTCACAGATCGGAGTTGCTCTTTTCTCAGGTTTCTGCTGTTGAATGTTGAAGCATGGCTCGTCCTTCACACCCCTGCCGAAATCTGCCTTACTCACCCCCACCTGCTTCCTCTCGGTGGAAGTTATCTTGCTTCCTCTGTCTCTACCCTGTGAGCAAGTGGAGGGCAGGAGTTAGTCCATCGATATTCACCGCTCCTGCAGCCAGACAGAATGCTCCCCACAAGGCAAGCACCCCAATAAATGAGGGTTGGCCAAGTGAATGCTAGCCGAGAAGCTGAATGGGTAGAGAGAAGAGGAAGAGGGCGCAGGGAAGGCCAGGTCCCCAAATTGGGAGGGGGGTCCTCTGGCCGTGCAGTTGGGTGTGGCCTCTTATTCAGCAATATCTGCATCGATGTGAACCAGACATCCAGAAACACGGAAGTATTATTGGACAACTCGGCCTTTCTCCCCCTGCAGGGTCATAAGAATGTCTGTGGCCTCAAAGATCCTAGCTGAGGGCAATAATAAATGATGTTTAGTGTGGTTCAGCAAACAGAGATAACTGGGCTTATGTTCCTTATCTGGAAATCCTTGTTGCTCTTGTAGCGAGTCTTGGGAGACTGGTGGTGAGCTAACTTCCTGAGCAGAGACGGGGGTGGGGTCCCCTTTCCCAATCTCCCTCTAGCTGGAGCTTTATTATAGGCTGCGGAAAGATTTTTTTCCCCTTAAAATTTTTTTAATGTTCATTTGTTTTTGAGAGACAGAGAGAGAGAGAGACAGAGAGAGAGAAACAGAGCGCGAGTGGGCGAAGGGCAGAGAGAGAGGGAGACCCAGAATCCGAAGCAGGCTCCAGGCTCTGAGCTGTCAGCACAGAGCCTGACGTGGGGCTCGAACCCATGAACCATGAGATCATGACCTGAGCTGAAGTCTGGCGCTTAACCGACTGAGCCCCCCCAGGAGCCCCAGGCTGTGGAAAGATTTTATGCCCTGCACCCCATGACTTGTCCGGGGCCGATCTTAGAATACTCCAGGGTCTTGGTGTGGCTTCTGCTCATCCGATCTGGGATGAGGCCACAGTGGATGGTGTGCTGGGACGCCTTTCCCTGGAGCAGAGGGGGCCTGAACAAGTCACCTTGTTCAGTTTTGCTTGGGTTTCCGAGGTTAAAGGTTTGATGCTAAAAGGAAGCTAAGGGGCTTCTTGGCTGACTTAACCAGATGTCTCCCGGGTCCCTTTTGGGCCACTTACAACCCAGAGCCTTGTGCGGTGGGGACCGTCCCTCCCCAGCAGCCCCCAGGATCACCGGCTCCTGCAGCCTCAGGAATGTCCCACATCCCTTCTCTCCTCCTGGTTGAGCAGTTCGGTTCCGTCCTGCTCCTGCAAGCTGTCAGTCCCCTGCCTCCCACACCGGATACTGCCCGTGACTTGGCCGAAAGCCATCAGACCAAGGATGTTGACTTTCTGCTCTCCAAACACAAGATCCTGTGGCTACCAGGATCCGCCCTCATTAGCAGGGGCACGGGATTATTAACCATTTTTTTTCTTTTCACAGAATCATCACCAAATCTTGCCAAATTTAAAGCGTCACTAGCATTTCTCCTCTCCTTCCACACAGATCCTGACCTGGCCGGGATTTCAGCATTATCAGGCCTCAGCTATTATTACAACAGCCTCCTGCTTCACCTTCTTTTGGTTCTCTTCCAGTCTATCTGTCTCTCCAGAACTTTCTAGAACTTTCCGGAGGTTGAGAGAGAGGCCCGGGCCCCTTCCTTACTTTATTTTTTGACATGCTAAAAAAGACGTGTCAAAGCAGGGTTACAAGGTTATGATGCGTTATACATGTTCGCTTTTCACAGAACTAATGCTTTAAATTTAAAAAACTGTAATGCTGTCCAGTTGTGCTAGTCACAAGATAGTTGTAGAATTAAAAAAAAAGTTAATAGAATACATTCCAAATGGTGTGACCTGCTCATAAGATACAGGTCCAAATAGTTTCACAAATACCACTTTATTTTTTTTTAATTCTGCCAGTATGTCCTTGTCGCTATGTCCTATGTTGAATCTTATTTGAAGATATAACCTTGAAAGTCCGACTGTAGATTCCTCTGAGAATTAGAAGCTGGGCTTTCCTGGGGCACCTGGGTGGCTCAGTCGGTTAGGCACCTGACTTCAGCTCAGGTCATGATCTCACGATTTGTAAGTTTGACAAACTCCCATGTCTGTGCTGACAGCTCAGAGTCTGGAATCTGTTTGGGATTCTGTGTCTCCTTCTCTCTCTGCCCTTCCCCTGCTCACGCTCTGTCCTTCTCTCTCAAGAAGAAATAAACAAAAAAGAAGAAGAAAAAGCTGGACCTTCCAGCCACCCACCATGGCACAGATCAAACTTCAGTGACTCCGGCGGCTGCTCTGTGAAGTCCAAATGCCTTCTCCCAGCCGCCTGCCCCACCCTGCATGGGTGCTTCGGGTCTTGCAAGCACACTTCACACTCTGGCTTGACCCCCATCCTGCCCTTGTGAATCCCATTCACCTTCTAAGGTCTGAGACCATGGGTGTCTTTCCTCTTAGGAGTGTCCCCACATCTACCCCTGCGGAGGTGGAGGGCCTCCTCTTCCCAGCTCTGCCTGCACCACGTGCGGCCGACTTCTTACCACAACGTGGAGAATGGCACTTTGAGCAACTTGAAGACAAGGACCTCGACTTGGTCACCTGTGCATTCCCAGCTCCCAGCAGAGGCCTGGGGAAATGCATGAATGAACATTCCAATGAATAAATGTGAAAATGAATGAAGTGCCACAGGGCTCTCTGCGTCTCAGTTCTCTGTTTGCCTGGGGCTAGATAATTTTGTTTGAACTGGTGGGACTCGGTGAATTTGGGAGACTGCCACCGCTCGGTGCGGCGCGAGGTCACGGCTCCAGAGTGTAATCACGACGACCACCAGGTGGCGCTAAGTCCCCGTGCTGGACGGTTGCGATCCAAATCTAGTAGGGCCCGGAGAGCCCACTTCAAGAGACTGAAGATTGTTCTAGCTTGTATTCTGCAAGGAGTATCCATGAGCTCACTCTGAAGTCCCAAATGTAGCCCACGGAGGAACAGAAATTTTGTAAAAGATGTCTAAATTCAGTTAAAGGGAGAAATTAGTCCAAAAATGAGTCCAAACAACAGAACGTAGCCTCAACTGCGAGGCTACAGTTCTGCGAGCCTGCTCTTACGGGTCCTCTGGTCACCCCTGCTCCAGCCGCCGAGGCCCCAGAGAGGGCGTGCCTGTGCCCCTGGACACACAGGAAGCCTGCCTTCACAGAACAGACTGGAACCCAGGTCCACTACCCAGAGTGACCTTGGTGGGCTGGTTGTTCAAGGGGCAAACGGGTGGGCCGGCGTGGTCTCCCCGGGGCACGAACCACTCACAGTAGCTCTTTGGGAGAATATCTACTGCTCCCTGAGCTCTCGGGCCCATGTCTTCTGGACAGTAGTGACTCTTTGCCCCCCAGACACCCTCCTCTCACTGTCCCTGTGCTGAGGGGGGGGGGGGGTCCTTCCCTCCTTGCTTAACTCGGGGGTCCTTCTGGAAGTGAAAGGAACACCACTCTGCTTCGAGTCCTTGCCGAAACCATCCCTCACGCCAATTTCTTTCTTTCTGGGATTCCTTGAACTTGAAGTCAGCTTGGGTTGGTTTCACGCTCGGCACCGCAGCGGGAGATGAATCCGCAGCAGGACCCACAGGCTTCGCGCTGATTGGCTCTGTGGCCACTCACGCCCCACCCACTTGGCCTCCCCGCCCCCTTCCCCAGGCCAAGGCCTCCGCTTTGCCGGCCTCCGGGGGCCCTGCCTGTATTGCCGTCTCCGTAAGTGGCACCCACTTGGCCCGTGGGAACCCCTGGTCTGGCTGGTCTCCAGGGGCTCCCCCACCACTGCAGAGCTGCCCGGTTTGCTAAGAGTCACCCTGCACTGGTCATGCTGACTGCGGAGAAGGTGCCCAGCCCTTCTGCACGGAAAACCCGCGCGCTGTGGCTCTAGCCTCTCAACTTCCGGCTGCAAATTTTGTGTTTTATCCGACAGCCCTATGCACACGGCAGGGATAGATCCTCGCCAGGCCTCTCCTGGATGCGATGTATCACCGGGTGCTCATTCAGGTACAAGAAGTGGCCTGCACGCCCCCCGCCTCCCCCACCCCCCCAACTGTGGTCAGGCCACTGCAGAAGGGGCAAATGTCACCTTGGCCTCTAAACCCAATCTGCCCCAGGCTGACTCCAGCTGTGGTGGGGACCCTGGGATTCAGGGTCTCCTCTCCTCTACTTTCTCCTCCTTTTCCCCACTGCTGCCACCATCTTCTCCCTCTTTGGAATTCCTGGGACCAGGATGGCCTGGAGACGTGTCCTCAGGGCTCCTTCTCTGCGGCTATTTCTCCCAGCTTGCAGGCGTCCCACCCCCCACCGGGGGCTGTTAATCAGTCCCACAGGTGAGCAGTAAAGAGCCCAGACAAGGGGAGTCGCCCCAGGACCTCACAAGCCCTCAGAGGACTCCTATTCTCCTTTGGAGAATATTTCTGAGCGTCTTCTTAGAACTTTCTCGAATGCCAGTATACTTGGTACAGGCCTTCTAAGGCCCTTGAATGGGGACACATTGTTCTCACAAAGACGATAGACTGGCGCTCCTGCAGGGCTCGGGCCCACATGTATTCCCAGGACCAAGCGTCTGGTACGCCACAGCCTCGCCAATGTTTACGAACTGAGTGGATACTGGACTTGAGGCTGGAAGGTGAGACCACGTCCCCCGACGTAGAAGCTACGAAGTGTCTTGAAGGGCAGCTCTGAGTACCAGGGTCCTGGGGCAGCAGCCGGCATTTGTCTGTTATCAGGAGCCGCGGGCTCTGATCATACAGAATCTTTCCTTGTCCCCAGTCCTTGCTACTGCTTCTCTCCATTCCCCTTATCATTTGTTGATGCCAGAAGGAAATGGAATTCTAAAAGAAATTCCTCTCTTTCCCCCAACCCCCAAACTTCTGAAGAAGATTTAAGCCTGGCATTACAAATTTTCTAAATAGTGTTGCAAAATCCCAACAGCTTATGCAGTGAGCAAAGTGCAGATCTGAAGAAAAACCCCCAGTGAATTTTTTAAATCTTTTCCCTGGTGGTAGAGCTGCATGATTTCAAAGGGAGGCAGCCACTCAGTCTCCATTCAGGCTCTACTTCTGGGCAGAGATTAAAAAGGTAAAAATCTTGAGCTGGATCAAAGGGAAGCTCTGTTTCTATGTGAGCCACGGATGCTGCCCACAGCACTGTGCTTTGGAGAGGCATAGACTCTCGGTGGACAGGGACCAGTCTGGAACTTTCTAGATTTGTGTGCCTCTTCCTCTAAGAGGCTTCCCTTCTTCCCTGGGGCAGGTACAGACTTTTGGCAGGCACCAACCGGTGGTACTGCCCCCATGTGTCCACTTGCCCCTCTAGTCTGAGACCCCTGGGGTGGGAGTGGGGGCCTCTGAGGTGCTCAGCAATAGTTGCTGATTGGATAAAGGACTGGGGCACCTGTGGTCTAGGGGAGTCCAAGTCCTTCCTTGGTATAAACACAAAAATGTAGGTCTCTTCCCTTCTCTTTGGACATGTAGAGCCTGGCGTACGGTGGACACTGAACGAATGTTTGTTGAATGAACTAACTTTACGTCGTGTATTTGCGAGTGTCTGGGGTAGGAGTGAGGCATCGAGAAATTACCAGTACCTCTGGGCTTACTGAGAGCTTCTGCTGGGTTGGCCACTGCTTCACGCTCTTCCAGAACGCTCTCATGCAAGCCTAGCCAGCAGTCTGTGACCCCACTGGGGTTATTTTTAGTATAGACCCGAGATCCCCGAGGTGCTCAGGAACCCCCTAGGGCCACAGGGTTGGAAGGAAAGTGACACCGATGACGTATCCCAGCCATCAGACCCAAAGCCCGTGTCGCTGACCATACTGACGCGCAGGGAGTGAGTGATCACTGTCTGGCCTCATTCTTGGGCGTTATTTCTTTGAGTTCGCGTCCTCCCCGCCCCCTTGCCTGGTCTGGCTGATGGAAGCTACTAGCGAGGCCCGCAACGACCGCCAGGTGTCGCTGCAGGGAGCGCGGGAGGTGGCGCTGGAGGCCTGGGAGGCTGGGAAGGAGGGGGGGGGGGGGCGGAAGTAGGGCTCCTCAATGCGCTGAAAGGCACGTCTCTGAGATCAAGAACATGTTTTCCCAAGTGAAAGGCAGACCTGTCGGACCCAGGAGGAAACTGGTGCGCAGCGCTGGCTGGGCTCCACCTCTGAGTTTTGCCTTTGTTCAACTGTCAAATGGGGATGCCTGGCGGCCTCAGCCCTCAAACGAAGTAATGTCTGCGATTGCGATTCAGCTTGGAAACTGCAAGGCCCTGCTCATGCCTGAGATGATCCCATTAACCCACGCGCCAGCCGAGGGGAATGTGTTGCTTGATCCGGGGCCTGATCCCTCTCCCATTCTGGGCGATTCTCTGTGACAGACCTTCTTAAGGTTCTGCTTCAATGACAACGGCCATTTGTCAGTATGGACAGTAAAAAGGAACTCTGGCTTCCCACCTTACCTTGTCTAATGTTTATAGGGAGGTAGGGCAAAATCAAAGCAGCAGCATCCTAAAATCTGGTGTTTGGAGAGGGACCCCCCCCCCCCCAATTTTCTTTTAAGTTTATTTACGTACCCTCTACATCCAAGGTGGGGCTTGAACTCATGACCCTGAGATCAAGAGTCCTTCGATGCTCGGGGGATGCCTGGATGGCTCAGCCAGGCATCCCCCGAGCTCCCCATCTGATAAGTAATCCTGGGACTTTTCCTCATGAAGGAACAGGGTGTCCCTCTTTGACCCTGGCTTCCATAGGGAGGCGAGGCTCGGCCCTGTTCTATCCGGCCTGTACATTTCGGGGTCGAGAATAGAACTCACAAGCAGAGTGTGATGGGTTGAACTGCGTTCCCTTCAGATTCAACTGCTGAAGCCCCAACCACCCCATCCCCCCACCCAAGTATATGTGAAGACGATCTTTTATGGAAATAGAGTCAGTCCCTGCAGATGTAAGTAGTGACGATGAGGTCATACTGGAGGAGGGGGCTCCTAATTCAGGATGACTGGTGTCCTTGTGAAAAGGGACCCTCAGCAGGAGCCAAGCCTGCTGACACCCCAATCTCAGGCGTCTAGCCTCTGGAACTATGAGACAATCAAATTTTTGTGGAAGCCACTCGGTGGTACTTTGCTGCTTTGGCCCCAGGGACTAACACACAGGGAGAGCGTCTGGGAGACAGATGGACACTGGCAGTGCCCTGGGATGTGTCCACCTGTCTCTCACTGTTGGCCCGACCTTGCCCTCCGGGCTCGGGGGATACAAGAGAAATTCCTGCCGCTTTCAAGAACTCTCCGTCTAGGAATGAGGTGCCTGAGTGAGAAAGCTAGCCTAGATGCGGAAGGAGTCCTCAGGTTCTCGAAACCAAACGTTTCTATATTTGGTGCTGGAGCAGTCATCTTTTTTTTTTTTTTTTTTTACTACAAAAGGAAAATTCAAGGCCCAAGCCCCTTGCCTTATAGGAAAATGATGCTGAGGAGGAGTCCCGAATTCACCCCAGTTCTCCCAGGATTACCTTCTAAACATGTGGTGGACCCCACATTCAGAGCCAGGTGCTCCTGACTCTGGAGCTGAACTTGAATTTAGTGCGCTACCGTTGTCTTCTGTTTCAAACAGGACAAGCTCTGGCCCTCAAGAACAGGTGCACAGCCAGTTACAAGAACGGGTCGTGGCGTGCTGGGGGCCCTGGGCTCTGGGCGGGACCTCAGAGCTGTGTGGCGACGGGTGGGGGTGGCCGCGGCTGAGCCTTGAAGGACGGACAAGACTGGCTCTGTTCAGGGCTGGGTGGGCATGCTGGTTATTCCCAACAGGGGGCACACCATGAGCGAAGGCCTAAAGATAGTTTGTATGCAGGGGAGTTCAGTGTTTCTGGAGTCTAACGAGCAGGGCAGTTTTCAGAGGGGCCAGGGAGGGAGGGAGGGGCTGGGGAGATGGGCTCTTAGGAAGGCTGGTCTATATCTTTGGGGTCACCCGTAGAGCGAAGATAGCATTTATCGTTCACCCCAGGACACGTTTGAGCATGAAAAGGTGCTAAAACTCACGAACAGGTGTTAACTGCTCTGTAACAAGCGTGGACCGCGACTGTCCCAGACACGCTGTCACAGAGAGTCCCCAAAGTGTTTGAAGCAGGAGCGTGACATAATCAGATGTGCCCTTTAGAAAGGACTCTGGCTGCGGAGAGCAAGATGGCTCCAGCATGTTTATTTGCAGAGGTAAAGCATGAGACGGGAAGAAAAGGACACGGTGAGAAGTCAGTCCCTCCCTGGCCCTTGTCCCTGAGTCTCCTTCTCAAAAGCAGTCCCTGTCCTCAGCCTTAGTGTTTCGTCCCAGCGGGAGTCTGAATATAGGAGCCGACGCGTACGCATCTCCCTCTGGCACAGTGGTAGCTCTTGACACATGTCCCACCCTTGGCTATTTATTGATGTGCCTGGAAATCATCCTGTCTCAGCGCAGACAGATCTGCTTTCGTTTTTGCTCGCTTTAAAATGTTCCATGGATTCCACGGTTTGCCTTCAGCGTTTGCCCTACGGACGGGCCTTAAGGTTGTTGGCGATTTTTTGCTATTGTAAACAACGCTGCAATCAATATCCTCACCCGTGGAATGTGTGCATAGAGTGGATTCCCCGAAATGGAATTACTGAGTTCAAGGGCATACGTACATCGATGACTTTGAGAAATCTGGCCACAGCGTCCCTCCCAGGCGGGGGAATGCGTTCTCTTCCCATGTTCCTGTGCCTGAGGGCAGTAAGTGCAGCAGGAATGCGTTGGGTGCTGGGTGACCCGGCGACGTGGGTGGTCCAGCTGGAGGCACGGAGTGTGGTCTAATGTGAGGCAGTCACGGTGTGGGTGGCGGGAAGTGATGATTTGGAGAAACACGTTAAGAGGAGAGTCCTCCTGGGACGCCTGGGGGGCTCAGTCAGTTGAGCGTCCGACTTCGGCTCAGGTCATGATCTCACAGTTTGTGAGTTCAAGCCCCACATCAGGCTCTGTGCTGATAGCACAGAGGCCCACTTGGGATTCTCCGTCTCCCTCTCTCTCTCTGCCCCTTCCTCACTGGTTCTCTCTCTCTTTCTCTCTCAAAATAAATAAACTTAAAAAAAAAAAGAGGTCAAGTCCCCCCAACCAGATGATAGAGAGGCATATGGGGATGACGTTCACCTCTGCCTTGTGTAACTGAGGGGTGCAGGTAAGTTGATTGACGGAGATGGAGAATGTAGTCTTTTGGGAGGGTCGTTTCGGAGGAGCTGAGGGCGTCCAGGTAGAAATGTCCAGAAGAAGTTGGATGCATGGGCTTGAGGCCAGAGAGAAGCTCTAGGTGAAGGCTCAGTAGGTGTGGGAGTTGGGGCCCGAGAGCTGATAGGGCGGCTTGGACCCGCGTGCCTAGGGAGGCAGCATCAGAGGGAAGAGCGAGCCAGGGCCCCGGATGCAGGGCTGCAGGAAGGCCTCCCTTTGGGCCCCGGCTCTGCACTTGCACGTCTTGAGAGGTCGGGTGTCCCTAACTGTTGCTGCCTGAGTCCCTCCCAGCCTCACTCTAAGCAGGCCCAGGTCGAGGGGGAGCCTAGGGTTCAGCCATATTTAAAGGGCAGGCTGAGGGGAGAGACACAAGGAATATTCTAGAGGCCCAGGAGATAAACTCCCGAATCTGGAGGCAACACGTCTGACAAGGGAAGGACTCGAAAGTGTCCATTAGACAGAGCACTTGGGAGATCACGAGTACCCTTAGCCGGTCAGTTTCCAGCAGGGACAGAGGCTGGGATTCTATGAAACAGTAATAGAAAGTCAATGTGTTTACTCATTGGTCGTATCCTAGCAACAGCGTGTTCTCAACAGGGCTAAGTGTTCTAGAAAGCAAGACCAAATTATACAAGAACACAGCGTTCTAGAATGTCTGCATGGATTTGTCAGCCAATTTGCGCCTTAGAGGTACTCAGGAGACTGGTAAAAACCACCCTCTTTGCCTTTGAATTTCCAGGTAGTCCGTGACAGGCATTTAGTACATTAATAGAATTTAAGGGCCTTGCCTGGGTCACGGCCTGGGTCAGTCCTGGAATTCAAAGTTGACCTGAGGGCGAACAGGAGATGTGGGGGGGGGGGTCCCCAGGAGGAAAAATGAGCCGTGAGTTGCACTTAGCCTTTGAAATCAAACATCACTTAAGAATTTGCTGTGGGATTATCAGCTTTGCCAGGACAACATGGGCAGTGCCTTCTTTCCCTCCCCTCCTGGTGGCTGATTCCCATAGCTCACAAAACAGGGTGGGTATTTGAGCTCCCAGGCTGCCAGGCCCCCTGTTGGGCCCTCCCTCCCAGCCCCTGGCATAGCTCACGGAGAGCACTTAGCCCTCCCGATGCAGGCTGGCCTGTTACTTCCTTTCTCCCAACAGGTAGCTGGGGAGCTGGTCTGGGAGGCAGGGGCTGGGCTCAGGTCTGCCTTGGTGGAATTCCCTCCGATGGGTAAGGACTCAGGGGCTGCCGTGTGCCAGGCTCAGAGAGGAGATGTGAGCATGAGCAAGGTCTGGTCCCCTCCTCAGAGGGTCCCGTGGTTGAGTGGAAGACATAACATTTCCTTGGAGGAAATGCAACAAATCCGAGAGAAGAAACCAGGATGAAGGGCATCTTACCCAGCACGGGGCAATCAACAGAGACTTCTCAGAGGAGGCGATGCCTGAGCTGCGTCTTGTATCACGAGAAAGTGTCAGTCTGGGAGAAGGCGTGGAAGGATGTTTCTGACCTCCGAGGCAGCGTCTGTGAAACACGTCGGAGTGGGCTAGCACGGCGGTTACAAGATGCTGGGGCCCACAGTCTAGAAGGGCGGTTCGCAGACACTGTGCCTGGTGCAGGGTGGCCTCGGCCACGCTGTGGAATCAAGAAGTTGATGGGTTCAAGGTCTTTCTTTAGGCAAAGCAGGGTGACCTGCAAAGTCACCCTCTGTCCTGTCTTTCCTTATGATCACAGAACGGAGCCTCTGAACTTGGGGGCGTGGTGAACACGAAGGGGGATGGAATCCGCTCGGCCCTGCAGGCTGGCGGGCAGTGTCGACTCTGTCCCCACAGAGCCTGTCCCACACTCGAGATGACAGAGGGATGGCACCTGGCCCGCTGGTCTCTTGAGTGTTACATAAAATAACATGAAATGGCCTTGGGTGGGGTCGAGCCTCAGATCTTTCTCTCCCTAGTTCCTTCATCTTTATGGTGATGCCTTTGGGTTGTCACGAGGGACGCCCTGAGAAACAGAATCTGCTGCTGAGATTCTAAAGCACGTTGGTCACGGAGGTGTCCGGGGAGACGTTTGGCCCTGGAAAAGCCATCTGAGCAGCTGCCTTGATCTAACCGTTTTGGAGGTAGTACGTTTTTGTTTGTATCGCGGTAATATGTGAGGTTAGAAATGGTTATTTTGCACACGTAAAAATACAGACAAGTACAAAGGGGAACATACGTAGCTCTCATGTTCCTGACGCCCCCCATGAACAGATAGTAACAGGCTTTCCTGTTTACTTTGGTTGGCTTTTTTTTTTTTAATTTTTTAATGTTTATTTTTTGAGAGAAAGAGAGAGACAGAGTGTGAGCGAGGGAGGGGCAGAGAGAGAGGGAGACACAGAATCTGAAACAGGCTCCAGGCTCTGAGCTGTCAGCACAGAGCCCGACGCGGGGCTCGAACCCACGAACCGCGAGATCATGACCTGAGCCGAAGTCGGACACTTAACCGACTGAGCCCCCCAGGCGCCCCTGGGTTGGCTTGTTTTATTGAAGTAAAAAAACACAGCTAAAATCGAAGTTTGTTTGTTTGTTTTCCTGTTCTTCCCAGTCCCACTCCACCCACTGTCATGAGTTCGGGACGTTCCTAATTTATACTCCGTGCTTCTGTAAGCAACGGGCAGCATCGCAGGGTGCGTTCAGAAATTTTACGTGTCCTTTGTTGACAGTGTTTTGAACCCGCTTTTCTGCTCGACCATCCACATTTCTGAGATCTACGGTTGCAGGTGCATCGAGCCGCGGCTGGTGTATCGGACCTGGTGTGGTGACCAGGTCCGCTGCTCCAGTTTCTCTATTTTTGCTCTTGGGAATCCCTGCCCTGATCCTATAACTGAGTATGCCCACGTCCGCTCTCCTGCAGGCATTATCTTTCTACGCTACCTGTATTTTTCTTTGCCCTGATTTTAAGGAAAAATTAGATTCTCGTTTTGAGGGCAGTTTTAAGCTCACAGCAAAGTTGGGAGGAGGGTACACAGAGATTTTTCATATATCGCCTGAGGCCACACCTGCACAGCACCATTATCGCCATGATGCGATTCATGCACCTGCGTTGACGCATCGTTATCACCCGAGGGCCAGAGTTTACAGGTGCACCTGCCAAGGGTTTTAACAAATGTATAATGGCATGTATCTAACACTATAGCATCATACAGAATAATTTAACTGCCCTGAAAATCCTCGGTCTCTGCCTATTCATTCCTCCTTCCCCCCCAACCCCTCGAAACCACTGATCTTTATACTGTCTCCATTGTTTTGCCTTTTCCACAATGTGATGGAGTCGCAATCGTGCGATATGTAGACTTTTCAGATTGGCTTCTTTTACTTACTGATATGTGTTTACGTTTCTGACATCGCTGTGAATGGCTTGGTAGCTCATTTCCTTTTAGTGCTGAATAATATTCCATTGTCTGATTGTATCACATTGTATCCATTTACCTACAGAGGGCAGTTGATTGCCTCTGACCCTTGGCAATTAGCAATAAAGCTGCTATAAATGTCTGTGTGCCCCGCTTTGTGTAGACACGTTTTCAACTCATTTTGGGTAAGTACCAAGCAACGCGACTGTTGATGCGACTGTTGAATTACATGGTAAGAATATGTCTGGGTGCACCGGGCTAGCTCAGACGATGGAGCATGTGACTCTTTTTTATTTATTATTATTATTGTTTTAATGTGTGTTTATTTTTGAGAAAGAGAGAGACACAGCGCATGAGCGGGGGAGGGGCAGAGAGAGAGGGAGATACAGAATCGGAAGCAGGCTCCAGGCTCTGAGCTGTCAGCACAGAGCCCAATGCGGGGCTTGAACCCACGAACCGGGAGATCATGACCTGAGCCAAAGTCAGAGACTTAACCAACTGAGCCACCCAGGCACCCCGAGCACATGACTCCTCATCTCAGGGTGGTGAGTTCAAGCCTCATATCGAGTGTAGAGCCTACTTAAAATGAAAAAAAAAAAAAAACGATAATAATAATAATAAAAAGAATATATTTAGCTTGTCAGAAACTGCCAAACTGTCTTCCAAGGCCCTGATTTTTAAATGTATCCACTTTTCACTTTTGTCACCTCTGATCCTTTTTGCCACGAGGCGGGGAAGAGATACAAGCAAGCACCTAAACATCTTTCTATCCACGCTCGGCAGCTGGGGACTCAGGCCAGACCTCTGAGAGGGGACTGAAAGAGAAGGCCTGGTCTGTGCATCCAACACAGACTCCCAGAACCTGGATCGAGTCCCCAGACTCCTGCAGAGTCCCCAGCCTTGCCCTGAAGATACAGAGATGATGGAAAGATGCTCAAGGCTGCTCGCTGTAGACGGGAGTGTTCGACCAATCCGCCATCGGCTGCTCTGGGCCCCGAACTGCAGACTCTGCTTACCCAGTCAGTGGGGCACAGGTGGCAGCTTAGGCTGTCCCATCTCTGCTCAGCCCCAAACCTGTTCTCAAATGAGCGGCCTCGCTCCCAGCATGGTGGCTGGGACATCTCATGCTGCCTGTTCCCTCGTTTCCTCGCCAGAGGGCGCGCTCCTTAGCACCTGCCGGTTGACCAGAATCCAAAGGGTAAAGACACAGTTCACTGATTAGAGCCTTGGCGCCTCGAATAAGCATGTGACAGGCACTCAGCAATAAAGTGATGCATTGAAATAATGGCAGAACACAAACGCTTAGCCTGTTTTAATATGCAACCTAAAAAAATTGTTTCTTTGCTGTGCTGGAAGGATGGGATATAATTAGCCCCTGCTTGATAACATAGTCGGGGAATCAAGCTCTCTCTGTCCTGGAGGAAAGAGGAACCAATATTTCAGTTGCTCTGGGCTTTATGGGCCACTAAGATCTACTGTGAAAGAGCCAGATTTGTGGGGGTGGGGTGGGGGGAGGAGGTGTGTATAGACTCAACAGAAGGTTGAGTCGTCTGGTGGCTCGGAGAGGTAGCCAAGACGCTCTGAGATGGACCCTCTGCGGTGGAGCCTGGATGCCGGCCCCAGAGAGTCACCTGAGAATGGAGAGACGGTGAGTGGGCCCAGGGAAGCCCCACGATGAGGGGTCTTGTGGCATTCCCAGCATGTGAGAGCCCGCCAGACGCCTCCATTGAGGGGACAACCTTCCCTGGGCCCACCCAGCAGCCCCTCCTGTCGGTGCTAGAAGGTCTTGACGCCCTGGTGTGGAGCATTCGTGAGCGTTGCTCTCTGGACGGGGTACCAGGCTGACTCCATCTGGTGCCCAGTCAGGTACCGCCTGGTGCCCGGATGCCGCCGTGTCTGGGAGCACGTGCACATCTGTGCCAAACTGAGCAAGCGCCAGGTCTCCTGGGCTGGGCCAACTGTCATTGGCCCAGCTCATCTCAGACGCAAGGCTGTGCTGCCGGGGACCAGCTCACCCTTCCCGGGCACCACGTGAGGCTTCAAGAGGCGAGGCTTCAAGAGGCGCACTAGCGTGTCACGCAGCGGACACCAATAGATCGGATTCGTGGTGAAGTGTAGAGACCAGAGTTTATGGGCGGCTTCTTGATGCTCTGAGGCCTTTTGCTTAGGATTGTTCTCATCTATATTCTGGATGAATAAGATTCTGGAACCAAGATGAGAGGTCTGCAAGTACGTTCTACTCTATACAAGAAATTAAAACATTGTTTTAATACGTTCTGTGGGGATGTTTGAAATAGCAATATTAATGAAGATACTGGGGGTTCACTGTGAGCCAGCTATTTTTCTTAAAGTTTATTTATTTTGAGAGAGAGAGAGAGAGAGAGCACATGTGCAAGTGGGGCAGGGGCAGAGAGAGAGAGGAGAGAGAGAATCCCAAGCAGGCTCATGCTGTCAGCACAGAGCCTGACCTGGGGCTCGATCTCATGAAACGTGAGATCGTGACCTGAGCCGAAATCAAGAGTCAGACCCTCAACCGACTGAGCCACCCAGGCGCCCCGAGCCAGCTATTGTTTTAAGCACATTACGGGAGTTGGTTCATGCAATCCTCAGAGCCGCTATACGAGGTGGAGGCTGGAGAGGGCCAGCATGCTCTTGCTTCTCTTCCTTAAACCACAACACCTCCACACACGTGGCTGGTGGCTTAAGATGGCAGGAAATGGTGTTCCTTTCAGGTGTTAGTGGCTGTTTCTGCATAAAGTCATTCCCGGAAACTGGAGAAAGTTGCCATGTTCTGCAAACATCCAGGGACCATTTCTGACCCTGCCTGAGATGTTCTCCTACCACTGGATTAGCTTCTGCTTTGGGGCTCACTGGGAGCTGAGTAAGACATAACCATGGTAACTAACAGGCTACTACCTCCAACTCCAGTTGCTAATCTGGGTGACAATTGCCCTGCTCGAAGCTCTTTAAACATCCTCAGGAGAGCCTGGAAAGGCGCCGTGTGAGGCACAAGTCCCACTGGGTGGGGACTGTACCCGTGGCCCCGGAACTTCGCAGGTGTTTTGGGAGAAACATCTGCCTTCAGTCAGGAACCTTGGCCTCAGGCCCCAGCCTCAGTGTCCCACCTGTGTGATTTTGGGCAAGTCATTTCCCACTGGTTCCTGAGAGTCCCCTCGTGAGAGGGAGATGCTGATAATTTATGGCTGCCTGGATTCTCATGAGTATAGTAAGAGTTAAAGCTTATGAATCGTATTTTGTAAATAAAGTGCCAACATCAGGCGTTACTGCCTTTACTTTTCAGTTCCACAGAGGTGTGTCTTTGGGGGAGGTGGAGTCAGAGAAATTGGATGATGCATATTTTGATTTTCTCAAACTCTTTGTTAAGGTAATTTTCAAACACAAGGGGAAGTAGAAGGAATAGAATGATGATTTTCCATGTACTCGTTGCCAATGTCAACCATTGACAATATTAGGCCACTTTTGTTTCATCCATTCCCTGTAAAAATACTATCTTTATGGAGATATAATTTATATACAAATCGTGCACCTAAACATACCTTTCCATGAATGTAGACACTCGTGTAACCATCCCCACAATCATTATTTAACACTTCCTCATTTTCCAAAATTCCCTTGTGCCCCTTCCCAGCCAACCGACCCATCCCCCATGGTCCTAGGGCCTGGGGCAGACCTTCCAAGGGACACTTGCATCTTCCCAGGGACAGTTGGACTACAGGCAAAGTAAGGTCTTGTTCTCAATGAGGTTAGAAGGGTGGAGGCATTTTTATACATATATGTAACATACGTATAAATATACATAACATAAAATGTACCATTATAACCATTTTTAAGGGTACAGATCGGTGGCATCAAGGGCACTGACATTATTGTGCAACCATGACCACAATCCACCCTCAGAACATTTCCATCATCTCAAACTGGAGCAATAACTCCCCATTTGCCCTCCACTTCTGGCCACCATGTTGTAGCAGGTGCCAGATTTTCCTTCCGTTATCGGTCTGGAGAGAGTCCATATTTTGTTTACCCAGTCATCCGTTGACGAACACTTGGATAACTTCCACCTTTTGGCTGTTGTGAATAATGCTGCTACGAACATGGGTGTCCAAATACCTGTCTGAGTCCTGGCTTTGGATTCTTCTGGACTGCTGGATCGAATGGTAATCCTACGGTTTGTTTTTTGAGGAAGTGCCGCACCATTTCCCACAGCAGCTACACCCTTTTGCATTCTCACCAGCAAGGTACAGGAGGTCCAATTTCTTCGTATCCTTGTCTACACTTGTTATTTTCTGTGCCCCCACACCCGGACAGGAGACATCCTGACTGGTGCGAAGTGGTGTTTCGTTGTGGGGTTGTTTGCATCTCCTTGGCGACTAATGAAACTGAGCATCTTTTTGTGAGGTCATGGGATACTGGGCATCTTTGCGCGAGCTCATGGGTCATTTGCACACCTTCTTCAGAGAAACGTCTATGCAAGTCCTTTGCCTCTTCCTCTTCTTTTTTTCTTTTTTAAATGTTTTCTTAATTTTGCAAATAATTTTTGTCAATTCTTTCTATAGCTTAGGTATATTTAGTATTTCACTCTTTTGCATTTTTTGGTCCTCTTCTTCCAATAATTCTGCTTCAGGCAGTAAATAATATTTATTTGGCTGTCTTTATTTATTTTGGAACAGTTGTCTTCCTTGGCACTCTGATGACTTTGGCCTGGGCATTCAGGGCACCTGTCAAAGTCAGGCTGGCATCAATCCCAGAGTCTAACTGGAGGGGAGGGATGGATGAGAAGGGATCAGGGTATGCCACCCCCCCAAATTTGCCACTTTGACATAAGAATTATTTTGAGTTAGGGTGCCAGGGTGTCTCAGTTGGTTATGAATCCAATTTTTGATTTTGGCTCAGATCATGATCTCATGGGTTGGTGAGTTCAAGTCCCACATCGGGCTCCATACTGACAGTGCAGAGCCTGCTTGGGATTCTCTGTCTCCCTCTCTCTCTGCCCCTCTTGTCTCTCAGAATAAATACATAAACTTAAAAAACCCCAAGAATTATTTTGAGCTGAAGGCCTTTGGTTTCCTAGAATGTCTAATCTGTCTAAAAGCAGTCTCCCTAAAGATGTTAGTTGTCATAAATCTCCCAGGAGCAACCCCACTCATGTCTCAGAGTCGACACCACGCCCAGACAGACATCCTCACAAACGGTCCTGTCTCTCCATCTGTTTTCCTGAAGGCCCATTTATCTTTCCCAGAAGTCACGTGATTTCCTTAAAAAAGGGAAATTTCTTTGTCCCTGTCCCTTTTCCCTAAGTCAGGTACACAGACCCCACGTTCTAATCCCCGCTTTGAGTCACTCATCTCTGGAGACGCACGATACACAAGCTAATAATCATCTGTTGGTTTTCCTCTTGTTAATCTGCCTTTTGTCAGTCGGATTCATAGGCCTGGCCGCGGACCCTGAGGCAGGGAAGGGAAAGAAGACTCTCTTCTCTGTGGAACCCTGGGTGCTTGAGCCCCCGATCCCAGAGAATCCCTCCTGTTTGTGGCCTCCCTTCCCTGGAACTGCTCTGGCCAAGTTGTTTCTCTGGCCCTCAACAACTTGGGAAGAGCCAGACTTGACAGGTCCCCATGCTTTAAGTTGTTGGGGGCGAGGTGGGAGGTTGAGGGGTCTGTCTTCTTCTCAAACCCTTCCCGCAGTGGGGATCATGCTGTGTCCAGTATCTGGACTATTCCATAGACACCAGGAACAGTGGCCTGGCCTGATGCAATGACAGTGACTGTTGTAAGGCTCATGAATAGTGGCCAGAGTCGAACTTACCTGACCCACCCTCTCACTGCCATACTCCACCACCCAAGCCTCTTCTCACTCCATCCAGTAAGAGCTGAAGTCTACGCCCTGTCAGGCCTGGACTGCACCTACCATCTACGTTAACACGGCTGTGCTACTCTTCTCCGCTTATTAACATGATTTCATCTTTCCAGGAGCCTCAGCCCAGGCAATTGGCTGATTATTGTTATAGAATTTTCCAGAAAAAACTCATCAATTTTTCAAGGGAAAGCATCAAGAAACAGTTTGTGCCCAAGATTCTTTCTTTGTTCAGAATCCTCACTTTCTGTTTCCACCAACTCCGACTGTGGATTCATGCCCGCCCCCCCATCCTGATGAAGCTGTCCCCCATTGGAAAGAACGCCTTGAATCAAACTTCTAATTCTCTGTAAATTTTGACGGTGGCTTCTCCTCTCTGAGACATTGACACACATCTGGGAGGCGATGTTCCCTTTTATTGTGGGAAGCAATAAACTCCGCTCAGTCTTCTTCTCAGCAGGTTGTGTGGATGATGTTTGAGAGCCGGCTTTTGACACCAGGCACCGCATAAGCCAGTCTTTGGTTTTGCAGATCTTTGTCATCTCATTGTTCTTGTTCATACCTCTATCTATCTCTCGCTCTGTAATTTGTCCGGGTTGATTTTAGGGGAGGAAGCATCAGGCAATGACAATTTGCCACTCAACGTCACTTTCCTTCCCACCTCGCCAAAGGGAACACTCATCATTACCTCGCAGACTGTACAAGACAGCATGCCAGTTTCAGATGCCGCACACTGCCAGGTTCCGGGTTTGTTTAACCAAAACTCCCAGTTATGTTTTATATTTTCCCACGATTGACCCTGAAATCCAACTAATTTTGATTGGCATTTCAGTTTCAATCAGGAGGGATTTTTGTTAATCATGTGATTAAGACACAATGGTGATCTGATAATGGAGTAATAATGCAGCTTAATTATTCCTGCTCTTTGTGACTATTTTAAAAATATAAAGTCTGTAGGCAGTGAATAATTATATACCCATAGACGTTTCAGTGGTTTTAAAATTTCTTATATTCTAATGCTAGGTATCTGGTTAGCGTAACGGGCATTTTTATTCATATGCAATAAAAAAGTCAAGTATTTACAAAAATTAAATACGGTATCGAAGTCATGGTTGTTTCAGCTTATAATTATTGACAACGATAGCACGAGCATCTCCACCTCGGCCACAGCTCCTGTCTTCACTTCGTTGCCCCTGGTGCTCGGGAGAAGACAACTGGGTGTAAAGATCCCAGGATTTGAAGCCACGCAGACACAAGTTCAAGTCCTGGCTGTGTCACTTACTGGGTGTGATGTTGACCAAGGCTGTGACTTTTCCGATCCCTGATTTCCTCAATGTAAATGACAATATTTGTATCTAATAGGATTGTCAGGAGGGTGCTTGCTAGTATTGTTTGCTTGATTGAAATGGATGCCATTTTGTTTTATTTTATTTTTTTATTATAATTTATTGTCAAGTTGGTTTCCGTACAACATCCAGTGCTCATCCCAACAAGTGCCCTCCTCCATGCCCATCACCCCTTTCCCCCTCTTTCCCACCCCCATAAACCCTCAGTTTGTTCTCAGTATTCAAGAGTCTCTCATGGTTTGCCTCCCTCCCTCTCTGCTTGTAACTATTTTTTCCCCTTTCCCTCCCCCATGTCTTCTGTTAAGTTTCTCAAGTTCCACATATGAGTGAGAATATGGTATCTGTCTTTCTCTGACTGACTTATTTCACTCAGCATAATACCCTCGAGTTCCATCCACGTTGCTGCAAATGGCCAGATTTCATTCTTTCTCATTGCCATGGAATATTCCATTGTATAGATAAACCACATCTTCTTCATCCATTCATCAGTTGATGGACATTTAGGCTCTTTCCATGATTTGGCTATTGTTGGGGTGCATGTGCCCCTATGCAACAGCACTTCTGTATCCCTTGGGTAAATCCCCAGCAGCGTTATTTGCTGGGTCACAGGGGAGTTTTATTGATAGTTTTTTGAGGAACCTCCACACTTTTCCAGAGCGGCTGCACCAGTTTACATTCCCACCAACAGTGTAGGAAGGTGCCCATTTCTCCACATCCTCGCCAGCATCTATAGTCTCCAGATTTGTTCATTTTAGCCACTCTGACTGGCATGAGGTGGTATCTCAGTGTAGTTTTGATTTGTATTTCCCTGATGATGAGTGACGTTGAGCAAAAACAGATGCCATTTTAAATTGTCAAGGATAGTGTACCCAGCTCTACACCACCACGGGCTTGGCTATCTTTCCTTACTGAGCTTATCTTCTAATGTATAAGGCTGACCAGGTCTTTCAAAGCAGAAAGAGAGGCCTTTGTGAAAAATTACCATGATGGGGAAAGGTTGGTGGAGCCTGAGTATGGATAAGCTCAAGTCCCTAAAAAGAGAGAACATGCCCTTAGCCCAGAAGGAAGGGCACAGTCTGACTGCAGGCTGGGTGTTAGCTTGGGAGAGATCGCCTGTATCTAGTTGGAGGAGAAGCTTGGCAGAAAGGCCTAGAACTGCAGGCGGGGGGCAGGCCTTGCCTGAAGAAAGGAGCCTAGGGGTTCCAGCCCACTGTCCCGTCCTGTGCATAAGTCCTGTCCTGTGCCTGGCCGCCTCTTCCCCAGCACTGCTGCTTCTCCTGCCTCGGCTGCGGGGTTCGCTCACACCATCCAACCCCCTTGCCCATGAGTTTTTTGTGTAGTGCAGTCTTGTTGTAACATGGGCTTGGAGGGGGCCATATTCGCAGCCTCTGAAGTGGGTGTGCACGAGATGATTCACTGAGGAGTGGGGACAGATATTAGAACTTCCATTTATACTTATTTTTCATCTTGTTCTAACATACTATTTTTGGTTTACTTATGATAGTGTACATAATGTGGTGGTTTAAGCATATTCCCCACTTACAAAATTTATAAAAGATAAATGTGCGTTTACTGAGGATGCACATTTCTCGATGAGCGGCACATTAAAAAAAAGAAAAGGGTGATCAAGGCTCTTGACTGCCTGATCTCTGTGGTCATTCTATTTTGAGCTGCAAATTAATTCTTTGAAATCCTTTCTCATCCTCCCAGTCAGCCTCTCAAGGGCTTGGGTGTTAACAGTTGGGTGATCAGCAAGTTGGAGCTTCTGAGTCTACAAAGCTGCGAACTAGTCTTTCTGTCCCTGGTAATAAGCCTTGACCTCTCTGAGCCCTAGCTTTCGAATCGGTCAAGGGATAGAACAGTGGCTGCCTCGTCTGCCTCTGGGGTTGTTGTAAAGAATAAATGATAGGAGTGCCTGGGTGGCTCAGTCAGTTAAGTGTCCGACTTTGGCTCCGGTCATGATCTTGCAGTTTGTGGGCTCTGTGCTGACAGCTCAGAGCCTGGAGCCTGCTTCAGACTCTGTGTCTCCCGCCCTGCCCCTCCCCTGCTTTCGCTCTGTATCTCTCTCTGTCTCTCTCAAAAATAAATAAACATTAAAAAATTAAAAAAAAAATAAACGACAGACCGGATCACACCATATTGAATCTGCAGAAGACCAAAGACAAGAATATTAAAAGTAGTAAGAGATGAGTCCGATTACTTTCAAAGGAATGACAGTTTATACTAAGAGACTTCTCTTTTTCTTTCTCCTTCTCCTCCTTCCTTTTGTAGATGGTAGAAATTTTCATTATATTTAGAACTCACCAGCTATGCTCTGTTGAGATGATCCCCCCAATCTCATTGGCCACACCCAGAGCTATTGCATCTGCAACAATACCAGTGCCTTCTTGTCTCCATTGGGCCAGGGGAGGGTATAGCCTTGGCCCCGTCAGCATCAAAGAGCTCTTCACAACTAATTTGATCTGCTGCTTGTTGGCCTTGACAGCCATGTTGAACCCTGCTATTCTTCATCTTCATGGCTGACGATGCGTTCAGGGGAAATGTGACGATGGCATACAGGGCAAGCTGATGATTTGAGTGCATTCTTTTGGGGATACTTGGATTGCTTTCAGAGCTGCAGTGTCTTGGGACGCTTGCTGTGGGAACGTGGGTGACATGAGATAAGTTCTTCTGTTTCTTCATCTTTGCTTGTTTGTGGCTGTGAACTCCTTTTTGTAGTGCCTATCTGGCTTCCAACGCTTTAGCTTTGACCTGGGTTTTGGAAGGTGTAGAGGGTTTCATGTTTTGCTTTTAGCACTACTTGTAAAAATGTAATACTGCAAACTTCTTCATAACCATGGAAGTAGAAGGTAGTGTGGATTCAGTGTCCTAGAAAATAGAACCGACGGTCTAGAGTTTTACATGCAGAAGAATTGTTTTATAAGAATGAGGGTAAAGATATTTCTTTTTTTTAAAGCATTTTTTGGTTTGTTTTTTATATGTTTATTTATTTTGAGAGGGCGAGAAAGAAATGTGCATGAGTAGGGGAGGGACAGAGCCAGAGAGAGAGAGAGAGAGAGAGAGAGAATCCCAAGCAGGCTCATACTGTCAGCGCAGAGCCCAACGCAGGTCTTGATCTCAAAACCGTGAGATCATGATCTGAGCCAAAATCAAGTCAGATGCTTAGCTGACTGAGCCGTCCAGGTGCCCCGATACAAACATTTCAAGACCAACCACAGAATTTATTGCAAACACAACCTCACTGAAGGAAGTTCTAAAGGCAGGAGGACCATCCTAATGGAAGGCCAAGCAAGCTGGTAAAGCATACAGATACATCTGACAATCTTCAGTTATGCTGAAACAACACGAATAGTAACAAGTGCTGGTTCATGAGATTAAACAGATGAGATAGAACACATATACCGGAAACGTTAGCACACACCTTGCAAAGGTCTTCTTTGTTTGGAAGGAAGATACAATTATTTAGGTTTTATTAAGGATGCATGTTTAGAGTGGTAGGTTACCTACTGAAAGAAGGGAGAGTATGTATTTCCAAACTGGTAAAGGGATTAAGTGGGATAAGAATAAAACGCCACTTTAATTAATCCGTATAAAAGCAAGGAAGAAGGAAAACAAAAGATGCATTAAAAAGTGGGACAAATATAAAGAACAAAATACGGTGCAGAGAGAAATCAAAATGTATCAGTAACCGTAATACATGCAAATAGACTAAAATTTCATTGAAAAGATAAAATTTAGACTGGATAGGAAAACAAACATAGCTTTCTGCTATTTATAGGACACATCTGAAATGTAAGGGCTGGAATTTGCTTCAGATTAGGTAGATGAGTGGTTAGGGGGTAGATAAATGGACAGCGGGGCGGACAGGCCAAGACAGGACATTAATCTTCGCTGGGACCGGATAATGGTTATATGAGATTTATTGTACTATCCATCTATTTTTATGCATGTATGGACTCCTCTTTAATAAAAAGTAAGCACACATATCAAACAAGCAAACCATAAGCATATAGAATCGTTAGAAGTAAACGTGTAGAAAAAGTACTAGGCGAGTGTTCATCGAAAGTAGGTGTAGCTATAAACTCATTGCAGATAAAATACAGCTTAAGGTTAAAGCATTACTAGAAATTAAAAAGGATTACTGAATAATAATAAAAAGATTCGATTCATCCGAAAGAATACAACACTTTGAAACTTGCACTGACCTGCTACTATAGCCTTGAAATTTATGAAACAAAAGTTGGTTTAAGAACTGTAAGAGGAAATTGATAACTCTACATCGAATTGGGAGGTTTAAATATACCTTTCTCATTAATTGATACAGAAAGCAGGTAAAAAAAATTCAGTGTGGATATAGAAAATTTGAGAAACAGATTTAATAAGCCTTGATGTAGCATATATATTGATAGGTAGAACATTGCATCCAATGAATGAATGACACCCTTTCCTTTCAGTCTTAAAAACAAAAAGGCTTTGTACTGTGAGAAATTTCGAAAATGTAGGGAAGTGGAGACAGTAGCCTAATAAAGTCCCACGTGTCCTTGTGTATATCGGTGGCTTAAATGATTTATCAGCTCATGGACACTCCTGTTTCGGACATACCCTCCGACACCTCCATCCTGGATTATTTTTGAAGCAAATCCCAGACATTACACAATTTAATCCCTAAGCATTTCAGTATGTGTCTTTAAAAAGATAGAGACATTCTAAAAACAGAATCATGGTACCGCTCTCACACCTAAAAACAGATGTTCACAATAAATCCTTAAATGTAGTCAGACTTCAAATATCTGCGACTCTCATATACACAGTTCGTTTGAGTCATACACTGGCTTGTTGACATGTCTCTTGTCTCCCTTGTGAGTCATACAGTCCTGTCCATGCTTCTTTAATTTCTATTTTCCCTTGCAATTTATTTGTTGAAGAAACTGAGTTGTTTGTTGGGGATTTTGTTTATTGTGTGTCCGTGGTGTTGTTTAAGGTGTCCTAGTCTCTGTTCTTCCTGTAAATTTTTAATTCACTCTAAAGACTTAATTTTAGATTGGGTTTGTTTTTCTTTTTTAGGCAAGGCTGCTTCATAGGATATTCATATGCTCTTTATTGTTTTATTTATTTTTTAAATATTTTTTAATGTTTATTTTTGAGAGACAGAGAGTGTGAGCAGGGGAGGCACACAGAGAGAGAGGGAGACACAGAATCTGAAGCAGGCTCCAGGCTCTGAGCTGTCAGCACAAAGCCCGATGCGGGGCTCAAACTCACGAACCATGAGACCATGACCCGAGCCTAAGTCAGACGCTTAACCGACTGAGCCACCCAGGCGCCCCATTCATGTGCTCTTTAATCAGGAGCCATGTAATAACTGATTCTTTATTTTCGGGGAATGTCACCAAGTATTAACGATCATTGGCAATCACCATGAATACATCAGGCATTGGGAAATGGTGACAGTCTAATTCCGTAGTTCCTTCAGTTAATCTAAAACACCAACGTAAAAATAATCAGATCCTTATCAGTTACCCGGAGATACAGTTTACAAAGGAAAGGCAGGACAGAGTCAAATGCACGTTAATAGTCAAACAGCCAATAAAAAATAATATAAATGTCACTTATAATATAATAAGCAGTATTAAGCGCAAAGAAATAAATTTAAGGTATGGAATACCAAGGTTGAGAAAATGATATGATTTTTACTGAGAGGCATTAAAAAACTAAATGGCAAAATATGTCAGGTTCACTGATATGAGATATTCAAAATCATATAGGTGTTAATTCTTTCTAAACCGACCTACCCATCAGTTCTCCGTGACTCTAAGCAACAATTTTTTTTTTTTTTGTATGCAGAAAGTGACAAGTTGATCCCAAAATGTATGGAGAAGAGCAATTAGCCACGTATTACCAAACAGCCTTGTTCTCCAGGAGACAAGCGGGGACTAGCCCTGAAAGATAATAGGACTTAGGGAAAAGTCACAGGAATGGTGTGGCTCTGGGGTAGAGCCACCTGGGTGGCTCAGTCAGTTAAGCGTCTGACCGTTGGTTTTGGCTCAGGTCATGAGCTCACGGTTCGTGGGTTCAAGCCTGCACTGGGCTCCGTGCTGGCAGTGCAGAGCCGGTTTGGGATTCTCTCTCTCCTCTTTCTGCCCCTCCCTCACTCGCTCAGTCTCTCAAAATAAATAAATGAACTTAAAAAAATGTTAAAAAATAAACCAATGGAATAAAATGTAGGCCTAGAAATAGAACAGGCATACTTAGAAACTTGATTTCCGATGAAACAAAGTGGCGTGAGCTAGTGGGGGAAATGGACTTTTCATTAATGGTGTGGCAATACAACCACATGGGGGGAAAAATTAAATAGGATCCTTCCTTATGCTATTTACAAAAACCAACCCCAGGCAGATTAAAGACCTAGCTATAAAAGTCAAAATTATAAAACTTTAAGAAGAAAATATAGTATTTATTTTTATGAGGTGAAGTTAAGATAGCGACTTCGGCTCAGGTCATGATCTCACAGCTCGTGAGTTCGAGCCCTGCATCGGGCTTTGCGCTGACAGCTCGGAGCCTGGAGCCTGCTTCCGAGTCTGTGTCTCCCTCTCTCTCTGTTCCTCCCCCGCTCATGCTCTATCTCTCCGTTTCTCAAAAATGAATAAATGTTAAAAAATATTAAAAAAAAAGAAGTCCTTGAACAAGGATAGAAAGGAATACAGATCATAAAGGTAAAGGTGGAAAAATCTGATACATTCAAATAAGAATTCTTGTTCATTAAAGAGATATGAAGAGAATTCATGAGGGGCGCCTGGGTGGCTCAGTCAGTTGGGCATCTGACTTCGGCTCAGGTCATGATCTCACAGTCTGTGGGTTCGAGCCCCGCATTGGGCTCTGTGCTGAAAGCTCAGAGCCTGGAGCCTGCTTTGGATTCTGTGTCTCCCTCTTTCTCTGCCCCTCCCCCACTCATGCTCTGTCTCTATCTCTCATAAATAAGTAAATTTTAAAAAAATTAAAAAAAAGAAGAGAATTCATGAGTCTGTTCTTTGCTGGTGAGAATGCGAATGGACACAAGTACTTGAAGAAACAATTTGACATTACTGGCGAAGCTGAGATGTCTGTGCCTGGGGA
The DNA here is from genome assembly GCA_028646485.1 of Cryptoprocta ferox. Lineage (NCBI taxonomy): Eukaryota > Metazoa > Chordata > Mammalia > Carnivora > Eupleridae > Cryptoprocta > Cryptoprocta ferox. The sequence goes on along the minus strand of CM053576.1, from coordinate 125,139,619 downwards.
CGCATCTTGCCGGCACTCCTAGGAATCTATTCTAGAGAAAATCTTTTCAAGGATGCTCAGAGAAGCCCTGTTCCTGCTGGCATCAAATTGGAAACAATCTAAGCGTTCATTGGCAGGAGACGGGATAAATAAATTCTTGGTGTATTTACGTAATGGAATGCTATGCAGCCACAAAAGCAAATGCCCTACGAATATGTGCATTGAGAAAGAAGAGAATCAGGAATATGGGGTGGAGAAAAAGGAATAATGAAAGTAGTTAGAAAAGAATGAGTACCATTTCATTTATGTAAAGTTCAAAAATATGCAAAACTAAATACCTTCTCGGGGATACAAACATGGTAAGACTATGAAGCACAGCAAGGAAATGCGGGCACACAATTCACGATGGCGGTACCAAGACATGGTTGGGGGGGCGGTGGGGGAAGGGAGCACTGGGTTGGGAAGATGCCAGCCATGTTCTGGTCTTCACCTGGGTTTTCGGGTATGTGGGCACCTGTAGCAATGGCGGTCTTTGCACCCTACACACTAAAGACCCTTCTATGGCTATTCATATCTACTAGTATCTTCTACATCTACTCAATAGAAACAATGGTTCAAACCCTTAGCATGACTGTTGCATCTCCTTGGGAGCCCTTCCCGCCCCTGAGAGCTGCCCCCGTGAGCTCCTAAGTGCTAACCAGGTGTACTACATACAATCCTGACTCCTGCACGTCGTGCTTGGTGGGCTCTGGTCAGCTGACATGAGATGGGATGATGCTCAGAACCACAAGAAGGAGGGAGGCGGAAGGTGGGGCCCCCAGGAGGGCACCCTGCACCTTCCATGGCGACCTCAGTAGCAGGGAGTCATCTGTGTCCTTCACAAGCCCGCGTGGACCATTTTGTCTAAGAGTGGTTTACGCAGACCAAGGCCGGGCTCGGCTGTGCCCTGGGAAGATGCCTTGTCTGACAAATAAATCACCAACTACAAGCTTGGTGAGGAGGAGAGAGCAATGGAATACAGAAATTTGATGCACCATCATTCTGTCTTACCTATGGTTGTCAAGGTTACCAGAGCCGTGTGTTTCTTAGTAACCGCTCCTCCCAAAATAGCCTCAGTCGGTGCCGCCCAGTAAACTACATCCTGTATCCCAGTCATGTTTTACACAGTTCTGAAGAGAAGACTCTTTAGGCCCCTTTATACGGAATAAGGGTATATATATAAGGTCCCGGAGCGCATGTCCAACTGTTCTTCATCTGATCTTTACCGTGGCTGACTGAAGGATTATAATCCCCAGTTTTTAGATGCAAGAACAGGCTGGGATGACTCACACGCATCAAAACTGAATGGAAGATCCAGATTTTTCTGAGGCCATTGACACTGTCTCTCACGGCTGACGTTTGGTTGCACTGCAGCAGAGGACGGGTTGGGCCAACAGTCCACTATGAAGGTTGAGTATGCCATCTGAGGTTCTGCCTTAATGACTGATACTGCCACTGTCCCCTGCTTTCTTCCTCACCAATGGAACCCCAATTTTGTTCACATGTGAGGGGCTCTATGTCCTCGGGCCCCCTGTCCCAGGGAGTGACGGTTGATTAATTGTGATGATAATTCTATTCCCGAGTTGTGATTGCTTAAATGTGAAATGTGGCCCGATCTTGGCCAAGTCTGCAATGGGGAAAGGTGTTTCTGGGGAAAGGTGTTTCTAAGAAAAGAAATTCTCAGAAGGAAATGCCCCTCCTCTATGACTAGAGGCCCTTTGCTTGCAATAGAGCTTCTTTGTGGCCACGAGAGAGGACATTGCAGATGGCAGCTGAGTGAGAGGGTGGAAAGCCCTTGGGTCCAGCTCTGAGAAGCCACCTCTCCCGTGAAGCCAGTCTCCCTCTATCTGCTCACATCTTTCTGGGTCCCCTTTGACTGCAGCGATGGCCTTCTGCTCCGAGGCAGAGCTCTCTCCAGTTCTTCCGGTTCTACTGGGCCGTGAGCTCCCTGGTGCTGGCCATTTGTTCCATAGCCTCCCCCACCAGTCCAATCTTAACCTGGTAGGAGCGATGGGGAGGGGGATTCCCCTGAGAGTAGGGCTGGTTCTCTCGACTCAGTGATCCCTGGTGGGAGATATCTGTGCCTCTGTTTATGGGGAACTCCTTGGGGACTCTGCAGAAGGTCTTTGGCTTGGGTCCTCCTTATGGTTGATGTACAAGTATTGTCCTTATGCAACATCTTAGAAGGTAGGTTTATTTTGGGAACTCTTTTCCATTGAAAATCCTTCACAGTATAGATAATGATCATTTGTGACAATCTGGAGGGACTTAGTTAATATGCTGAGAGCTATCATTCTTAAAAAGGGCTGTCACTTCATTCACCCATTCTACCTTTATGGGGTACCTGATTGTTGAAGGTCTGGGGTGTGCTGAGCATTGGGCCCAAAGGAAAGTTACACAAAAATAGTTAAGCTGTGGCTCCCACCCACCACCACCCTACCCCAGGGTGCCCAGCCCCCAAAGTGAGTAGATCCCACAGAAAGCTCTGCCGGGTAGCTGAAGGCCATGGGTGCTGAAAGAGGGGCCTAGCGCTGTGCTACAGCAGCACGTGGAGGGTGGGGAGATGCTGATGGGTGGTTTGAGTTGGAAGAGAATGAAACTGGAAGAGGTGGAGAGCAGATGGGCTCGTGGGGTTTTTGTCGGAAGTAGTGGGAAGGGTAGAGTGAGTATGTCCTCCAATGCCAGGTAGAAGTTTCGGGACCTTGTTTGGAAGACACCGAGGGATGCGGTGGGGAGAGAACCGTTACTGTGGAGACCTGCAGGACGGGGGATTGAGGGAGGCAGGCAGGAGGCAGTGGGCATCCCTGGGAGAGCTGCTGGGGAGGGAAACAGGTACTGCCTGGAGGGAAGGAAGGACCCATCCGTGGCCCAGGGGAGGAAGGGGGCGAGGGCACCGAGCTAGGAACCATGGATCCTAGACCTGGTTTGGCCTCTTGGTTGATGTCACCTTGGTCAAGTCATGTCTCCTCTCTGGGTTCCCATCTTCTCAGTGCGAACAATGGAGATATGGGCATCCCCCCCACCTCTGGGTCCCTCCAGCGGCATGAGGCACACGTGCAGGAGGCTAAGCAGGTCACGACTGGGGACCAGATGTGGGGGCAGGAGGTGGAAGGTCTTCATTATTCAGAGGGTGATGGCCCTTTCCTTCATGGTGGAAAGATAGCAGGGGAAAAGGATGGGGTGACAGGACAGCCCCATCTCTGTAAGGAAGGGGAGGCTGTTAGGGAGGAGCAGGCATTAGACACCGCAGGTGTTCAGAACTCAGGAACGCACATGTCTGTAGTTGCTTGTTTTTCTAGCTCTTCTTTAATTTTTTTTTTGCTTGACTCACAAGCATGCATCAGAGTTAATGAAGCAATTCTATTATTAAGCCACCAAGAAATTTAGAAGACAATGTACTTGGATTTCAATGGAATTATTAGATCCTGGGGGAAAACATTTGTAAGAGAATTACCTATAAATCTATGTATTACCCTTTTGTACCACATCCGTGAAAAGAAGATCACTTGAAGAGCTCAGAAATGAACTATTTCATGAGTTTTGCTAAAAAGCAAAAGCATTTCTATTTCCGGTGGAATCTTTTCCAAAGCACTTCAAAATGTAGATCTGAAACTCCATTTCTGGTTTAACATCTACTGAGAAGGCTGGAATCACTTTTCACTTTTGAAGAAGTGTGTGATGCTGTTGAAAGCCATCAGGATTTGCTCTGGCAGAACTAATACCTGCTAAGATGCGGAGCGCCATTCTATTCTTTGCTGTGAATCATCAGACATATTTTAAGTTATATTTTTGTTGACGGAGAGGTGGAGGCTTTAGGACATGGTGAGGATGTGGCAGGGACTGGGTGGGCGAGTCTCGGCCAGGCGGAGTCTGGAGAGAGCCCGAGGAGCCCACACTATGTGAACCTGGGGTCCCTGTCCTAGTTCCTGCAAGTAACCTTGACCTCGGCCTCGACACACATTTGTGCAGCTCAGCGATTGACAGGGCTCATTCCCAGGCATTACTTTCCTGGTTTCAGATCCCTCTTAGAAGCAGGTGCAAATACCTTCCTCCGAAGGGCACACAGAACTCATACTCTCAGAATGTGGGCAAATTTGATTTGTGCCCGGCTCCAAACATGTAGAGACTCTGCCAAATTAGATATACGTGTGTATTAATGGGGTGTCGGGAGTGAGACAGGGAGGCAAGTTGGAAGATGGAAAGAGCACTGGCTGTGGACCCAGGAAGATCTGAGTTCAAAGCGTGGCTTGGGCACTTACTGGTTACTTGGCTTGGGTGCTGATTAGCTTCCGAAGCTTATTTTCCTTTTCTCTACAACTGAGCTGGCTACGGTAGCTTCCTCTGAAGGGTATAGGGAGGCATAAATGAGACGTGGATCGTGGAAGCACTTTGTGAGTGATGAAACATCCCCAAAACGCTCCAAGTTGGAGTTTACCAGCAAACCTGGCATGTTGCAAGAACGACGTGATCAGAGCATTGGAGGACCCTGAAGTCACGTCACAAGGTTGAGGTGACAGAGACTGACACAACCATGCCTTCTATTTGCAGGCGCTGCTTTGCTGGGCACAATTTAGTGGCGATGTGACAAAGTGCAGGGGCCCCCCAGGGGACGTGCGCGAGCCATGCCTGAGACTCGGCCCTCACCAGGGCCTGGCCCATGGCCTCCGTCCGTGACAGCTAGACTGAGGGAATTGGGTGGTGGCGTCTAGGAGCCTAGACCCGCAAGAGAGAGGGAAAATGTCTTCTTCCTTTCCCTCCTCCTCTTCCCCTACCCGCTCCTCTGTGTTATTTCTCTCCGGCTGGCAAGGTACTCAAAGAGCTCTAATTACTTAGTTGTCATGTTGCATTTAATTGTTTGCCCATAAATTGATTCACTTAACAAAATTTATTCAAATGTGCTTCTTTGCCTTGTGCTTAAATGAGAATATTTCGCAAGGGGTGGCCGTGGCATTGACCCCGAGACTGTGTTATTCACGTCCGGAGACTGAAGCTGGGGTGCGAGAACTACTATTCCTCAGCAAGTTGGGCCCCGCCCCAAACTCCAGGTTCCTTTGCAGGAAATTGGGAAGGTGACCAGTCCTTCCAGAGTGTTCCGGCTCAGATCACGTGGTTAGATGTTCTGTGTTCAGTGGGGAGATATGAGGGATTCCTGGCAGAACAGGTGTCCTGGGGGGGGAGGGAATCAGGCAATTACCCTCTAGGGAGGGGTGATGAGGTCCCATTTATAAGATGGGATCTTCTGACTGGGAAGAACTGCTCGAGGGGATTCTGGAAGCTTCTAGGGAGTCTTTGGGACCCGGGAATTCTTTATGAGGAAGTTAAGCCCGCAGGCCCTGGCCCTCAGGCAATTCGCAGTTCTTCTATAAACTCTATGATGGCCTGGGGTGACAGTAAACCAATTCCCCGCCCCCCCCCAATACTGAACAATGGGGCAAGGAGTCCTTAAGAACATGTATCCCTTATTTCACTGGTTTTGGTGTTTGAAAATTCTTGTTTCAGTCTGCTTGGGGGGTAGGGGGGAAGGGTGTAACAAAATACCCCAGGCAGAGTAGCTTAAACAACGGAGATGCCTTTTCTCACGGTTCTGGAGGTGGGGGGGTCTGAGACCAGGAGGCCACCACAGCCAGGTTTTGGTTGAGGGCCCCTGAATTGCAGATGGCCGCCTTCCTGCTGTTTTGTCACATGGTCTGGTCTCTCCTTACTCTTCCTACGAGGCCTCATGACTTCATTTAACCTCAATCACCTCCTTGGAGGTCCCAACTCCAATACCATCCTGCGGGGGTAGGGTGTTGATACATGAATTTCGGGGGACACAACTCAGTCCCCAGCAAAGCTCAAGTGTTGAATAGGCAGATATAGAAGTTGCTGGGGCCTCGCAATGGGACTGACGTGGGTCCAAGCCCTGCCCAGCGCCTGTAACTGAGGGACTTGGCAAATATACACTTCTCTCAGCCTGTTTCCCTTCTGTGAGACGGGATAGGGGGTCATGGCTCCCAGGGTTTGTGTAAGGATTAGTCATGGGTGATGAAATTTGAAGTGGGGTTCATGAGCAAATGGCTAAGAAAGAATTCTTGAGACGTATTTGGTGCAAAAAGATGATTTTATTAAGGCACGGGGACAGGACCTGTGGGCAGGAAGGGCGGCACTGGGCTTGTGACAGGTAACTGATTATATACTTTTAGGTTGTGGGGGCTAGAGATAGTTTTTTTTTTTTAATGTTTTTTTTTGTTTTGTTCTTAGAGAGAGAGAGAGAGAGAGCAAGCAGGGGAGGGGCAGAGAGAGAGGAAGACACCGAATCCGAAGCAGGCTCCAGGCTCTGAGCTGTCAGCACAGAGCCCCAGTCAGGGCTCGAATTCATGGATCTCAAGATCACAACCTGAGCCGAAGTCGGGCACTGAACCAACTGAGCCACCCAGGCGCCCCTAGATAAAGTTAGTTTTTAAGGAATTTCTGAGTGCTGAAAGCAGTGGCTCACAGGACCCTGAAGATCTAGCTACTGTCAAGATAAGGGTGCTTGTAGTGTTTAAGGAAGTGTAAACATTAAGGCATCAAGGCGGCCAGAAACATCTTGGAGAATGTTCCGCACACCAGGTCTCTGACATCTATCGATGGACAGCAGGCTGTAAGGGAATTTGATTTAAACTACATTTTTCTTGTCTTTGTGTCCCTCCTCAAAGGGGACGATTGGGAAGCACCGAGAGCACCAGCTGGCGCCTTGCCGTCCTTGGTGACAGGCCACTCCTCCCCTTTCTGCACTCTCATGAGACGCCAGCCCTCGGCATCTTGCTCTTTGAATGATGAGGAGGTTGAACTGTCTTTAGGGTCTGCTTCCGCCCCTCCACTTTGGAAGTCTGTCATCCTGAGCAGAGAGCGCGACGTCTAGGAGGGGCTCCGTCTTCCCAGTGAGGATAATCACACCGGACTCAAGGTTATTCAATGAACCAAGATACCACATGGGGAGACACCTAATTCAGTTCCCGGCAGGCGGCAGATGATAGACAGTCCTGTGCTGTGGCTCCAAGTGGGGCTGAGTAGGGAGGGTATCAGCCAACAGAGACTCACTGAGCACCTACTATGTGCCAGGCACTAGGGATAGCCCTGTAGGAAAGACGGGCACGATTTTGCTCTTACGGGACTTGGAGTCTCGGTGGGAGAAGGCCAACATTACCCACATTATGAAGGCTCCCGTCTGGGGTCTTGGGTCCATGCCCACCTGACGGGGCCTCCCGCTGCTACTGAACAGAAGACGTCCTCGGAAGGGTGTCATCCCTTCTGGGAGAAGTGCTCGGGCGGGAGAGCCCTGGGGTTCCTGCCCTAAGTCCCTGGCACCTCATCAAATGCCAGCTCAGCCTCCAGCTATGCACTCCCTCTCGGCCATCTCCTGTTTTGGTGTCCTCTGGGCAACCCTTCCGGGCGTCCGTGAGTCACAGAGCCGCCCTGGACACTCCTGGACACTCCTGGTCCTGCTCACGGTGAAGAAGAGAATTCTGTTCACAACAAACACATTCCGGGGAAGCGAGGCGCCTCAGCAGTTGACACTGCATACAAATGATTGCAGGTGCAGCGCACGGGGGTTCATTGTCTCCTGCTCCCCTCTTGCCCTCCCAGCTGCGCTGGGGACCTGCGGGGTGACACGGGCAGGCTCCTGCCCTCTTGCTGGTGTTGAGGGCTTCACAATGCAAAACTCTTAGGTGGTGTGAGGCAGCCTGACTGGGTTTAAACATCACCCAAGGGGCGCCTGGGGGGCTCAGTCGGGTAAGCATCCGACTTCAGCTCAGGTCATGATCTCGCGGTTCGTGAGTTTGAGCCCCACGTCAGGCTCTCTGCTGCCAGCACAGAGCCCATTTCGGATCCTCTGTCCTCCCCGCCTCTCTGCCCCTCCCTTGCTTTCAATCTCGCCTACAAATAAAATAAACATTAAAAATTTTACAAAAATCACCCAGCTTTGGCAGAAGTTAGAGCCGGGGAGGGGGCATAGGCTTGTCGCCTTGGCTACCTGCTTCAGTAGATATTTATCTTGGCAGAGGGCTTCATGGAGTAGAAATCTGAACCTGTCGCCTGGAGAGTTTATTGAAGGCCTTTCTGAACTGTCCTAATACTCTCTTCTCTTGACAAATAACTGAGAGTCAGTAACAAATAGATTTTTTTTCTTTTAAAGAAATATTAAAGGCTTGGAACCGGCGATTGATTGATTGATTGATTGATTTGCCCTTCAGTTGGTTTATCTCTGTGAAGATCTGTATTTAGATGTTGAGGTCAAGATTGCTAACTACGTTTCTTCTTTTTGGCAACCGGAGCCCCTGAGCTGTAGCCAGGCATGTCATCGGCCACCACAGACCATGTTTCTTGGTCTCCCTTGCAGCCAGCTGTGTCCCTATGATTAACTTTTGGCCAACGGGGTCAGAGGAAAGGGTGTGCGCAACTTCCTGATTATTTGAGTGCTTGCATTGCATGCCCCGCCCACTCTTTCTGACTTTTGTGAGCGGGGATGTGGAGGTGGTGGCTGGGGCCAGTATCTACCACGCGGACAGTGGTGACAGAGATGGAGTTTTGGAGCGATGGGGATTTGGAGCTGACGGTCAAGAAAGAATTCTTGAGACGTCTTTGGAGCAAAAAAGGTGATTCGATTAAAATACGGGGACAGGACCTGTGGGCAGGAAGGGCTGCCCTGGGCTTGGGAAGAGTGGAGGGTTATATACTATGGAGTTGGGGGAGGTCAAGTTAAAAGGAAGGCGTCCAGAGGGACTTGGATATACTAACTAGGGCTCCTAAAATACCCGAGGCCTTGCTATTGTCACACTAAGGTTGTTTTCCCTCCAGTAAGGCAATAACATTAGGACGGTAGCGGATTCCCAGAGAATGTTCTACTCTGTATTGGCCTCAAGTATTTGTCAATGCGCCGCAGGTTATAAGGAAATTTAATTTTACCTGCCATTTCCTTCTTGCCTTTGTTCCCCACATCACCATGGAGGGGAGGGTGATGTTGGGGTGCCAGGAACCTTGAGTCTACAGGTTTCTGGAAATTAGGCGATTGATAAGATTGCCTTTTTCTTGATGGAGACTCCTGTCCTGTCTTGCATGACCGTGATCTCTATCAGTTAACCATTTGTTTTCCCCCTTTCCTTTCTTCTTGGGCGGCCAGGAGTGCCCGAGGGATATCACACGTATCCCACCTGGGGTTGGGGTAGGGGTGCCTTATGCTCTCTCATCAACAGCTTCGGGAGAGGGAAGAAACTTGGATCCCCGAATGACCTCACTGAGCAGAGACACCTGTCAGCCTTGGCCCGCTGCCCACATTCAGACTATTATGTGAAAGAAAAACACATTTCTATTTTAAGGCCCTGTATTTGGGGGCCTCTGACTTAGCAGTTTAGCCTAATATATATGCTAGCTAACAGAAGGTGTGGTTAGTATCTAATTATCTGTAACATGGTTTTATGTTGGATTCTGTCTAGATTTATGTTATTTATTGCTACCCTTAATCTAACATCGATTGCCAAGACTTTTCAAGATCTTACAGTAGATATAGTCCACCCCTTTTGCTTATAATTTTGAATTCCTTTTAATTTTAAAACCAAGTATGTAAGGGGACACTTACGGAAGATATCACTCTTGATGCGCTTGAGTACTTACTTGTATCAGGCAGTGGAAATTTATATAATCTGGCGAGTTTCCTTTATGCTTTGACTTCCAGGAAAGTTAGAGCCAGGTAAATGTAATGCTTACTATAAACCTATATTGCTATAGGCTTCTTTTTATTGTTCTTCTTCCCCTATGTATATTTCACATTTGTTGTTTGTTTGTTTGTTTATAAGATCTTTTAAATATTTATTTGAGACAGAGTGCGCACAGAGGAGGGGCAGAGAGAGGGGACAGAGGATTCTAAGTGGGCTCTGCGCTGACAGCAGAAAGCCAGATGTGGAGCTCGAACCCACACTCCATGAGAGCATGACTTGAGCCGAAGTTGGAAGTGTAACTGACTGAGCCGTCCGGGCGCCCCACATTTGTTTGTTTGTTAAGAGGTTCACTGCTCCTACTGTCACACCCCTGGGTGCCTTGCCCAGTGCTATTCCTCTGTCTTCGGTGTCCTTTTCCCTCTGTGCCCAAGAGCTCCTGCTTTTCCGATGACTCAGGGCAAGTGTTTTCTCTGTGCCCTGGACTTCCCCACAGAGCATACCCCTCGGACTTCTGTTCGAGCTTCTAGCACGCCGACTCTGCTTTAGCAGTTTGAGGTCACTGCTGGAATTTGAGCCCATTGTGACCCTCACTGCTGATTGTGCCCTTTACACGTGAGGGTGAATTTGTCCAAGACCAATTCGCACTAAGTTGGTCTCTTGCAAAACTCCATGGAGACAAGGTGAAGCCAAGAGCTTAAAGCAATCCGTTCTGGTAGATGCCTCAGGCAGCCCGAAGCTGTAATGGTAGGGCTTCAACTCCAGCCCCTGATCATGACCTCGGAGGGGCTGGGGATCCCCAAAGCATGGACGCTGAGATGGCAGGGCTGAGGTGGAGCCGGAACCCCACCATGCTGTGCTCATGTTGGATCCTAGCCTCTATCAGGTAGGGGGAGGAGCGTGTGTCCCACTATTCGTGCAGCTAAAAAGCTTCACAGCCTGAGGGCAGCGTCCTTTCCTCTCCCAGATTCCGATGTCCCCTGCTACTGCTCCATGAGTCTCCTCAGTAAACAGGCTCCAGAAGGCCATGGCTGTCCAGCCATTCATCCTGCCTACTTGACACCCTGGGCTCCGTCATCTCCTTCTTCCTCTTTGTCATAGAATCTCATGAGCGCATGGACACCTGTGGCCGCCCGAGCGGGATGTTTTCTCATGTACTCCTGCAGCCCATAAGACAATATGACCAAGAGTTAGCCAATGGAGTGTAGACAAAAGTCATGTGTGCATTTCCAGATCACTTTTTTTTTTAAACTAGGAAATTGTGTGCCTCTGCCCCACCCCAGCCCCATCTCCTTTTTCCGTGGGCTGGAATGTGGAGGTGACAAGATGAGTAAATTTTGACCATGCCCCAAGGACACCCTTGGGTATGACAGAGCAATGAGCTAGGAAGGCTTCGAGTGCTGGAAATGTTCTGTACCTCAATCTGCAGGGTAGTTACACAGGTGTGTACGTAGATAAGGATTAATTGAGCTACTCTCTGAATATTTCCTTTTTTAAATTTTTTTTTAATTTATTTTTGAGACACAGAGAGAGACAGTGCGAGCAGGGGAGGGTCAGAGAGAGAGGGAGACACAGAATCCGAAGCAGGCTTCAGGCTCTGAGCTAGCTGTCAGAACAGAGCCCGACGCAGGGCTCGAACTCACAAACCGTGAGATCGTGACCAGAGCCGAAGTCGGACACTTAACTGACTGAGCCACCCAGGCGCCCCCTTCTGAATATTTCCAAACTGTATTATACAAAGTTATGCCCCAGAAAAGAAAGGAAGAAAGAACGAACGAACGAAAGAAAGAAAAGGAAAGAAAAGAAAAAAGAAAAGAAAAGAAAAGAAGAAAGAAAGGAAGAATGAACAAATGACCTTGGTTCCCTGAATGACCTTAGGGAGGAGAATTTACTTGTGGACTGTTGCGAAAGAAATCTAAATTCCTTTATGGTTTGGGCCATTGTATTTGGGGAATTTTTGTTCTGGCCATTCAGTATGTATCTTGACTAATATTTTTCTTACGTGCAGGACATTTTTATATTTATTTTGTCCCCATTATTTCCGCAGCGCTTGGCGAATAGAAGGTGCTTAACATCTGTTCAATGAGCGCATGTGTTTGCACATGGCTTTCATCAGTTTATTGGGACATCCAGTATAAGGAAGCCGGGAAAGTGGAAAGGGTCACAACATGCCAATCAGAAGAGGCAAAGAAAGCCGCCCAAGGTCTGAGAGAGGAGGTCAGACTGAGCTGGACGGGAGGATGCTGAGGCCCGTCTCTTGTCACCAGTCCCATGGCAGCTGGGCCACCCTGGCTGGAGACCAGGCAGAAGGACTCTATTAGGACCGTCCCCAAGGTGCTTGTGGCAGGGCATCCACAGGCCCTGAACTTGGCCTTAAGAATGAGTGGCGATCCACCAGGGGGCCCGATGGTGGGAGTGGGGATCATTCTAGACAGCAGGAGTGAAGGCCCAGAGGGCGGAGAGCATGGACATTTTCGTCTGGTGTAACCAAAGCCCTGGGTGTGCATGGCATGAGGGAGCAGTGGGAGATGCCACAGAGCAAGCATGTGTCCTGTGGTGCCTCCTTTTGACAGTGAAGCCATGAAAGGTGGCGTCTCAGTCACTGTCAGCTGACGTCACTGCCCATCACGGGGCCTCATTCATTCCTTTGTTCTTTCACTGAACAGGAACGAGGTTCTCTGTGGGACCCAGTGGTGGGCCTGTGGGATACAGCACCCTCCTTGGGGGGGCACCCAGGCTATGTGGACCCTGCTCGGCCCCTCGTTCTAGAGCATCTCTCTGAGGTACCACAGATAAGTCCTGAAAATCCCCCTTTCCCCAAAGAGCATTTTTGCAGAACCCTAATTTTTTTATTTTTAAGGAAAAACGTTCTGTCGTAAAATAAATGGAGAGAGTGGGTTTATTTCTTCCTCCTTGGAAATTCCTACAGGTTAGCTTATTAAAATTTCTGGGAAGTAAAGAATATTTAACAATTTGTATAGGAGTTTCCCAGGCCCCCCGTAACGATGTACCACAGGCCAGGGGGTTTAAGACAACAGAACTTTCTTCTCTCATCGTCCTGGAGGCTGGAAGCCCCAAAGGAAGGCACGGCGGGGCCGTGCTCCCTGTGAAACCCACAGGGGAGAATCCTCCCTTCCCTCCTCCAGCTTCTGGCGTTCCTGGCGCTCCCTGGCCTTCTTTGGCCGGAAGCTCCAGCACTTCAATCTCTGCCTCATGGCTGTCGTCACACGGCCCTCTTCTTCCTTGGTGTGTCTCTGTCCTCTTCTTATAAGGACACCAGTCATATGGGATCAGGGATCCAGCATGACCTCATCCTCACTCATTACATCTGCAGCAAACCTATTTCCAAATAAGGTCAGATTCTGAGGAACCGGGGGTTAGGACGTCGACAGATCTTTCGGGGGGGACACAGTCACCCCATGACACTTTGTTTAGCTCAGAATTTTCTAAGAACTTATTTTTACGCCTCAGAAACCCTTTAGAAAATGCCCCCCGGTGCTCCCTCGGAGCTGGTGGCGACAGCAGTGCACCTTGGGACACGCTGCCTGGGCCGAACAGGACGGGGCCAGCCGAGGGCTGAGGTGGCCACAGAGGACGCCTCCTGACCCAAAGGGGAGTTCTGGCTCCTCCTTGAGACCTGGGGGTGGGGACAGAGAAGGTCCTCAGGAGCCAGCTTTTCCAGGTGCCCAACGGGAGGCTTTGAGGTCTGCGCTGGGGTGAAAGGGGGCACGATGAATGTGGGGCGCAGCGGAATCTGGGCCCAGGCCACCTGTCTCCACTTCACAACCCATCAGAGCACAGAAGCCGTGGGAGCGCGGCTTCCGGCGTGTCCCGGCTCCTGTCACACCCGGGCCTGTGCCACCTCGCGGGCTCCAGGGGTGCACGTGGGCAGCGTTCTCACATCTCCGGAGCCAGTGTGGGGAACGCACTCAAAATAAACCCCAGGTCTATAAACAAGTTTCCTTCCTGCTTATCAATTTCCCCCTCAACGGGGCCTTCAATCATGGACATAACGCCCACCTCACGTTGTGTGTGTGTGTGTGTGTGTGTGTGTGTGCGCGCGCGCGTGTGTTTCCTGCTTTGTTGCCTCCCTGGAGAAGATTAAGAATTTACAATTTTCTCTCTGGTAAAAAAAAAAAAAAAAAAAAAAAAAGACAGGGATTCAAGTTCAGGGTTCGCCACCGCCCTGCTGAGTGACCTTTAGCTTGCACCCTAACTCCCTCTTTGCCTTTATAAAGCGGAAGCAATAATACCACCAGCCCTGCTGACCTCCCCCGGCTGCGGCGGGGGCCCCGGGGGTGACTAATGCTAACTACCACCTTCCTCATCGTCATTCTGCGCCAAGGACTATTATAGAAGCGGTGACTCTGAGTTCCCGGTCAGGTGCAGTGCACGGAATGCACCATGTGAGCGCGTTATGTAGCTGTATTTATAGCTCTTTCTATACAAAAATACGGTACTTAGTCATGTATTAATCAGAAGAAATTAGCATAAAAATGTTTCCTTTCTCTCTTTTAGGGATAAACTTTTAGAAAGAAAAAAGAAAAGGAAACATTCTCTGAATATGGTAACAAGAAGAACATATTTCTTTTTACATTTTTTAAAACGTTTATTTATTCTTGAGAGAGAGAGAGAGAGAGAGAGAGAGACAGGGCATGAGCAGGGGAGGGGCAGAGAGGGAAGGAGACACAGAATCCGAAGCAGGCTCCAGGCTCTGAGCTGTCAGCACAGAGCCCGATGTGGGGCTCAAACTCACAAACCGCGAGATCATGACCTGAGCCGAAGTCGGACGCTTAACCGACGGAGCCACCCAGGCGCCCCGGAAGAACACATCTTTTAAGGCGGGTTTATTGGGAATGTAAATGACCTATCCTAAAATTGGGCTGTAAAGTTTTGGGAGATTTGCCAAATACCCGCCGTCATGCAAACGTCATCGCAATCAGGATAGAGTATTTGCGTCATCCCCAAAGTTGACTGTGTCCCCTCTGAAGCCAGTCACCCCTCCCCTCCCTTCCCCCAGCCCCTGGCAGCCTCAGGCTGGATTTCTGCCCTCAGAGCTCTGCCTTTTTCTCAACGGCATAGACGTTGAGACAGTAGTTCTCCCTGTTTGACTTCGTTCTCTTCCCGTAATGCTTCTAAGATTCATCCGTGTTGTCGAATGTGTCAGGAGTTCATTCCTCTCTCCTGCTGAGGCCGAGGGACGGATGCAACCACTGTTGTTTATCTACTCACCCGCTCAAGGAGATTTGAGTTGTGTCCAGTTTGGAGTTATTACAAAGAGAGCTGCTATGAGCATCCATGTACAACTCCTTCTATGGCCGTGCTGTCCTTTCTTTCGGATAAATACCTCGATGGGGCAATGACTGGATCATACGGTAGGAGTATGTCTAACTTTTTGAGAAACTGCCAAACTGTTGTCCACAGTGACTACCCACCGGCTTGGGGGGGGGGGTTGCGTCTTTCTGAGTCCTTAATATTGTCAAGATAAAAAAATATATATACATGTCTATTTAATTTTAGCCATTCCTCCAGGTGTGTGGTGTTATCTCATTGTGGTTTTAATTTGTATTTCCGTAATGACTAATGATACTGAACATCTTTAAATATTTTTTTTAAATTTATTTATTCTTGAGAGAGACAGAGCACGAGCAGGGGAGGGACAGAGAGACAGGGAGACACAGAACCCAAAGCAGGCTCCAGGCTCTGAGCTGTCAGCACAGAGCCCGATACGGGGCTCTAACCCACAGTCTGGGGGATCATGACCTGAGCTGAAGTCAGACGCTTAACCGACTGAGCCCCCAGGCGCCCCGATGATATGGAACATCTTTTCATGTACTTATTTACCATCCACATTTCTTCTTCACGGAAGTGTCTGCTCAAATATTTTGCCTGATCTTAAAATTGGCTTGTTGTGTTGAATTTTGAGCGTTTTAGAAATATTTTGGAGATGGGTTGTCTTTTATAATACGTGCATTTTGAAAGTATTTTTTCAGTCTATGATTTGTTTTTTTTTTATTTTCATTTTCGTAAGTGTCTTTCAAAGGGCAGTTTTTTTAATTTTGATGAAGTTCGATTTTTTCCTGTTTTGATGACTACTTTTTGTGTCTTATGTAGAAAAGAAATTAAAAAAAAACTTTGCCTAATTCCCACATCAGAAAGATTTTCTTTTATGTTTTCTTCTCAGAGTCTCATTGTTTTAGGTTTTACATTTAGGTCTATGATGTATTTCGATATGATATATAATTTTTGTAGATGGCGTGAGGTATGGGCTGGGGTTCTTTTATTTTTTTGCATAGGGATATCCGATCATTCTCACACTATTTGTTGCAGAAATGTATCTCTCTCCACAAATGATCTTTTCATCTCAGTAAAACATCAGTGGACCCTGCATGTAGGGTTCTGTTTCTGGATTCTCTATTTTCTTCCATCGATATCAAGGGCTTTTCTTTCACCAATACCACAGTGTGCTGACTACTGTGGCTTTATATTCAATTTCAAAATCAAATTATGTGATTCCTCCAACGTTGTTCTTATTTTTCAAAATTGTTAGACTCTTTTAGTTTTCTTTCTTTGAAGCCCCATACGAATTTTTGGTTGATTTCTACAAAAGAGCCTGTTGAGATTTGAATTTGTATCACTTAGAATCTGTAGATCAATTTAAGGAGAATTGACCTATTAATAAAATTGAGTCTTTTTTTTTTAATGTTTGTTTTTGAGAGAGAGAGAGAGAGAGAAAGAGAGAGAGACAGACAGAATGTGAGCAGGGGAGGAGCAGAGAGAGAGGGAGACACAGAATCTGAGGCAGGCTCCAGGCTCTGAGCTGCCAGCACAGAGCCTGACGCAGGGCTCGAACTCATGGACAGCAAGATCATGACCTGAGTTGAAGTCAGACGCTTAACTGACTGAGCCACCCAGGCGCCCCTAATTGAGTCTTCTGATCCAGGAACATGACATATCCATTTATTTAGGTCTTCTTTGATTTCACGTAGTGTTCTATGGTGTTTAGCATACAGAAAGCTACATATTTTAAAAACGTTTTTACCAAATATTTCATACTTTTGGTTCTATTCTAAATACATATATTTATTTGTATTCTATATCAATATTTATATATTCCTATTTCCAATTGTTCATTGCTAGTATATAGAAATATAGTTGACTTTTGTACACTGATCTTGTGTCCTGTGACCTGGCTAAGCTAGTAAGTAGCTTTTGGTGTGGATTCTTTATGGTTTTCTACAGAGACAATCCTATCATCTGTAAATGAAGGCAATCCTCTTCCTCCTCCTCTTCCTCCTCCTCTTCTGCATGTTTCCTCCTCATTGCAGTGGCTTGGCCTCCTTGAATGTGATTAGTGGTAGTGGACATCCCCACCCTGTTCCAAATCTTTGGGAGAATACATCCCATCTGTCACCATTGCGTAGGATGTTCACTGTAGGCTTTTCACGAAGGCCCTGTATCAGATTGAGACCTCTTTTCATTTCCTGGTTTGCTGATTTATTTGTTTGTTTTCACAGCCTTTTTTTTTTTTTTTTGAAAATGACTTTTAAGCATTTTATTTATTTTTAATTTTTTTTTGGAAGGTCTAGTCGGCTCTATTAAGTGATTCATGAATCGAGCAGCATCCCAAGCTAGCAAATAGAGCGGAGCTTGTAAGACTTTTCTTAGGAGCAGTTTTAGGCTTATAACTAAAGTGAGAAGAAGGGGAGCACCTGGCTGGCTCAGTCAGTTAAGCGCCTGACTCTTGATTTCGGCTCGGGTCATAATCTCACAGTTCATGGGTTCAACCCCCACATTAGGCTGCCCGCTGACAGCGCGGGATCCTCTCTCTCCCTCTCTCATTGTCCCTCCCTTGCTTGTGCACCCTCTCTCTCTCAAAAATAAATAAACTTAAAAAAAATAAATTGAGAAGGTACGGAGATTTCCTATATAATCTCTGCGCCCACGTGTGTTCGGCCTCCTCCATTATCAACACCACTCAGCAGAATGGAATTCTTTCTTCACCAAGGAAGAACTTACACTGACATATTACCATCACCTGAAGCTTCATAGTTTACCTTAGGATTTACTCTTGGCATTGTATGTTCTGAGTTTGGAGAAACATACAGTAACATATATCCATCCTTGTATCATATGGAGTATTTTCATATTAAAAATCCTACAAAAATCCTCTATTTTCTGCTGATTCCCCTCTCCTCCCCCACCCCTGGCCACCACTGGTATTTTCATTGTCTCCATTGTTTGGCTTTTTCAGAAAGTCATACGGTTGGAACGGTACAGGGTGTAGCCTTTTCTGTTTGACTTCTTTCACGTAGCAATATACATTTAGGGCCCCTCAATGTCTTTTCATGGCTTGACAGCTCGTTTTTTTTTTTTTTTTTTTAATGCTGATGAACGACTGTCTATTTATCCACTCACCTACTAAAGAGCATCTCGATTGCTTCCGGGCTTTGGCAATTATGAATAAAGATGCTATAAACATCCACGTGTAGGCTTTATGTGGACATGTGTTCTCAATTCCTTTGGGTAAATACCACAGAGCACAGTTCCTGGATCATGGGTAAGAATATGTTTAGCTTGTGCTGCCAAAGTGTCTTCCAAAGTGGCTGCAGCATATTGGATTCCCAGCGGTGGGAATAAAAGCCCCTGTCTCTCCCCATCCTTACCAGCATTTGATATGGTTAGTGTGTTGGATTTTGATCGTTCTAATTGGTGTAGTGATACCCATTGTGGTTGTCATTTACAATTCTTTAATAGTATACGATGTTAAGAATCTTTTCTTATGCTTATTTGCTGTCTGTGTAACTTCTTTGGTGAGATGTCTGCTCAGGTCTTTTGCCCGCAAGTTTTCATGGACCCCAGAATTGCTTGGGGGGCACCACTGACTGTTTTTTCATGCCCAGCAGACCTGATGTGAGGGTCATAGACCAGAGGAGGCCTGGGGGGCGGGGTAGTGATGCAGAGACTATGTTGTGTGTGGCCTGTCTGCAGGAGGAACAATGGATGCCAGGCCGTGATGCCCGAGAACAGGTGTTTACCTTCCCCTTCGTGAGCACCAGATGTGACTTGAGCTGCCCGCACACACAGGTGTCCTACTAGGGAGGATAAGGGGAAAGGGAAGAGTCTGAATTTGACGGAATATCTAGAAGAATCAAAGTTTAAAATCAGAAGTGACTGGGTGATGTTAAATTTGAATTTTCTCCCACTGTCATCAGCAGAAAAGACTGGCGAGGAGATCAAGATGTTGGTAGGACCATGCTCTCTCTGAAAGTGCTAGGGATGGACATATGCCAGGCCTCTCACTCAGCCTCTAGCAGCCTTAGCTGGTCCTTGCCTCGTAGACGCATGATTCCAATCCTCCTCCTTCACAGGGTCTCCTCCTGGTGTCTCTTCATGTGGCCCTTTCTCTGTGTGTGTTTGTCTCTGTCCAAATTTCCATCTTCTATAAGGATTGGATTAGGGACCACCCCAGCGACCTCACCTTCACTTGGTAAAATCTGAAAAGACCTATTTCTCTTTCTTTTAAATATTTATTTATTTTGGGGGGAGAGCACAATTGGGGGAGGGGCAGAGAGAGGGGGACAGAGGATCTGAAGCAGGCTCTGTGCTGAGAGGCTGACAGCAGTGAGCCTGATGTGGGGCTCGAACCCGCAAACCGTGAGATCATGACCCGAGCTGAAGTCTAACGCTCAACCAACTGAGCCACCCAGGAGCCCCAGCAAAGACCTATTTCTAAATAAGGTGACTTTCTAAGAAACTGGGAGGGAGGACGTCAACATATCTTATTTGGGGGATGTAGATGGAGCCACGGTACCCACATCCCACAGAGTTAGGGCTCTCAGGACACTCTTGGGTTGCCCTACATGTCAGATCCTCAGGACTCCAACCACATGGTCAGCGCGCAGCACGCGACCATCGAAAGAGACAGCTGTGAAACTGTAAGGAGCACTGGTCTTGGGAGGCTCAAGTTCTGGTTTTCCATGCAGTAACTGGGTGGCCTTGGGCAAGTCTTGTCACCTGCTGCACTTACTCTCATTACCTGTAAAACCAGAATAATTATCTGTCCTAGTCCGCTTGGATCGCCATAACAAAATATTACAGACTCGGGGGCTTAAACAACAGAAGTTTATTTTCTCACAGTTGTGGAGACTGGAAGTCCAAGATCAAGGTGCCGCTGATCTAGTTTGCGCTGAGCGTTCGTTCCCTGGCTTGCAGACTGCCACCTTCCCGCTGTGTCCTCACATTTAGGGGGAGAGAGAGGGAGAGCAAACTCTTTGGTGTCCAGTCTTATAAGAGCACTAATTCTTAGGATCAGGACCCTACCTTTATGATCTCATTTAACCTCAATGACTTCCTTAGAAGGCCCATCCCCAAAGACAGCCACACTGGGAGTTAGGACTTCACCTATGAATCTGTGGTAGAAGGGATGCAAATGTTAGCCACGGCACCTCCTTTTCCGGTATCATTAAGAGGGTTAAAATAGGTACTGAAGGTTACCGTGAGCACAAGGCCTTGAGGAAACTAATATAAGAGCACTACTTTCCCTGGATTGTCTACATGATAGAAGATTATTTCTCCCTCATGTGGTTGGATCTTTATAGTTCCTGGGATTGCTGAGAAAGGAACACAGCATAGAGCCACCATGAGCTGAAGAAGCAACTGACTTGGGAAGTACCAAAGGGACCTTCCTTAATGAAACCAATACTGATGCCCACTGCGCGCCTGGGGACACGTGGCTACGACACTGGAGAGCAGGGAAGCAGAGTGCTTTGGGCAAGAGAATGAAATTCTTAGGTAAGGCATGGAAGGTCTTTCCCAATCCCGTCAGGAGTGGTTATATCCCCGTCTCCCCTTTCCGTCCTGTGGGCCAGTATTAGGCTCCTGGTAATCATCTAATTGGAAGGAGAATGGGAATGAACACTTAGTGAGTACCTACTGTGTGTTTAGAGATTTCACACACGTGATGGTTTTCAGTTCATTTATTTGGCTTGGAGGTTTGCTGGGGAGACATCCGAGGCTGAAGGAGACACAGCTGGTGAGTGGCAGAGCTGGGTTTTGAACCTGGGTCTGTCTGACTTCACAGCGCTTTGGAGGCAGGGGTCCAGTCCCACTTTTAAGCAGATTGCTCTTTGAGGGTTACCGAAGTTATGTGCTTATGGGTGTATATGAGGTCCTTGACAGCAGGGATCTCATCAGATCCATTCACATTTTCTTCTCAACAGCACCTAGCACAGTACCAGGAGCGGGTGGTGGGGGGCTTGGAAATGTTCAGTGGAGCCGTGGGGGACGGGTAGTGGCTGGATCAATATCAATATACACATTGATATGATACATCAATATCCTCCCTATGAGAGTCCTGCCAGCAATCTTTACCCCCCGAGTGCCCACGTCACAGGCTGGACCATGGCTCTAAGGACTCAGTCTTCCCGTCTTTGGATGTATGAAAGGTAAAGAGGAAAGAAAATGGCGGTGGGGTGGAGAAATGGCTTTCCTGGTATCCCTTGAGTCCCAGATGGGAAGCTGCCTTGTCCCAACTTCTCGGGCCTTGAGTCTGCTCTTGATGGAGTCCGACCCTCATTGGCTTTCTTGTACATGGGGGGGGGGTAGGAAAGGGCTCAGCACCCACAGTCTGAGAATCATCGAGCAACCCCTTCACAGACTGGCATGGTTTTGTCAGAGGGGCGCGCTTCTCAGCCTCGTCCGGCTTGCGGAGATTTGGGTGTTTGGTTACTTTCATTTAAAAAGTCTGGAGCGCCTGGGTGGCTCATTCCATTAGGCGGCCGACTTTGGCTCAGGTCATGATCTCACAGTTTGTGAGTTCGAGCCCCGCGTCGGGCTCTGTGCTGACAGCTCAGAGCGTGAGGAGGCTGTTTCAGATTCCGTGTCCCCCTGTCTCGCTGCCCCACCGGCACTCTGTCTCTCTGTCTTTCTCTCTCAAAAATAAATAAACATTAAAAAAATAAAGTTATGTTTAAAAAATAAAATAAAAAGTCCATGTACCCCAGGAGATGGGGAACAGAATGCTCCAGAACTCAAATGACTGATTTTTTGCAAAAGTCGGACGCTGGGTAAATCACCATCGCTCCCATTTAAAAACCATCAAAATCAAGGTCTCTTTGTTAAGCTGTTTATTCGGTACAGACGGCTGCTATGACTCCAGATGAAATGTTTGTTCCTGCTGATGGCTTCCGGAGGCCAATCAACCTTCTGGCTGCTAAGAACCCCCTGGTTTAACCCCTCATCCTTCCTTCACTGCTCCCTTACCTTTGCCTTTTTTAGCCTCCAGCGCTTCTCAGAGCTGTTGTGGGACCCAACGGGCTAGTGGGGTGACAGCTTCATTAAAGATGATGCTATCTGTCTCAGGGATTACCTCTTCCACGATTTAACTCTTGCTTTGCGAATTAGTTTTTCGCATATTTACACACTCCCTCTCCAAGAGGACTCTCACGGCTGGAGGGTAGGCGTCGTCTCTTGTCAGGCCTCCACTGCCTTGCACACAGGGTTCAATTAATATTTGCAATTACTATTCGCGGTTTGAGGGCACGTGTGCGAGCGTGCGCAGGTGCACACACGCGCATATGCATATACGGGTGCGCGCACATGTGCGATGTCCCTGGCGATGGAACGGTTAAGGACCAACCCCGGAGAGGCAATCGGCATTGGGTTTTAAAGCCCAGCTGCTTGGGGGGTGGTGGGGGTGGCTGATAGTGGGGCAAAGTCAGGAATTATCGTGTAAAGGACTTCTCCTAATGGGGAAAGCTTGTAGAGAATCAGCCCAGATGTCATTTTTCTTCTAAACCCCAAATCGAGATCTGGGCTGTGGCTCCCCAGAGAAATAGAGGTGCCCATTTGTATGGGAAGGGGGTTGTCCTTGCAGACAGACATTTTATTCAGGGGCAGAAAAAGACAAGGCAATTGGGAACGTGACAGGAGGCCAGTGGAAGGAGGGTCCAGAGGAAGATACTGGGAACTTCTCTCCAGCAGATTTCAATTTGGGCCCCTGGGATGTTCCCTGTGGATCTTCTTGAGATTAAGAAGTTGTGGTAAGGGGCGCCCGGGTGACTCAGTCAGTTAAGCAAGCGTTCGACTTCGGCTCAGGTCATGATCTCACAGTTCGTGGGTTTGAGCCCTGCATGGTCTCTGTGCTGACAGCTCAGAGCCTGGAGTCAGCTTTGGAATCTGTGTCTCCCTCTCTCTCTGGCCCTTCCTCACTCATGCTCTCTCTCTCTCTCAAAACAAAAACATTAAAAAAAAATTAAAAGAAGTTGTAGTAAACACAGAAAACAGTAGAAAGGATGAGGAAAAGGATGTGACCTACCCAGGTCCATGGTCGGAGAGCCCAGCTTGGGGTCCTGAGCTATCCCTGTCCCTTTGGATGTCTCCATAACAGTATGTTCAGGTGCAAAGAACCTTAGGTATTGCTGTCCAGGAAGATCCCACTGACATCCTCAGGACCGAGGTTTTTGAGGTATGCCACCCACTCCCGGCATGCAAACTACATTCTACCTTGGATTTCCCAGATTTAGGCTCGTTTACAGATTCATGCCAGACCATACACCCCAATTTTTTTCAAGGCGTATGGTTGCCTTAGGGTGACGCCCCAAGTCCTGTCCCCTGGGTGCTGCCTCGTGCTCTGAACATGCCAGCCTCTGTCTCCCTCCGTGCCCCTGGCCTTGGAGCTGAGAAATGTTCTTTTTCCCCCACGGCTCATTAATTTCCCACTCAACCTTCCACGCTCGATGTCCCCTTTCTGAACTTACTTTTCTCATCTGCGAAACTAGACAAATTACCCTCTGCCTTAGCCCGCTCGGGCTGCCGTAACAAAATATGAGGGAGCTTCAAGAGCAGAAATGTGTTTCTCACAGTTCTGGAAGCCAGACATCCAAGATCAAGGTGCAGCTGATGTGGTCTCTCCGAGTCCCCTCTTCCTGGTTATGGACAGCTGCCTTCTCCAAGTATGCTTACGTGGCTGAGATGTGGGGAGAGGTGTCTCTCTGGTCTATTCTCAGGAGGACACCAATCCTACTGATCACTCTTAAGACTTCATTCAACCTGAATTACTTCCTTGGGGAAGTATCTCCCAATATAGGCACACTGGCCGGTAAGGCATCAACATATAAATTTGGAGGGGACACATGTATTAAATCTATAACACTGGGAATCATTTAACATTTATTTTGTTTGTTTAGTTATTTATTTAATATTTATTTACTTTTGAGAGATAAATAGAAAGAGAGACAGGGCAGAGAAGGGTCAGAGAGAGAGGGAGACATAGAATCCGAAGCAGGCTCCAGGCTCTGAGCTGTCAGCACGGAGCCTGACGCGTGACTGTGAGAACTCACGAACTGTGAGATCGTGACCTGAGCCAAAGTCGGCCGCCTAACCGAATGAGCCACCCAGGTGCCCCTGTAACACTGGGATTCATAATTGGTGTTTCAGAACCCAAGAGCACTCAAGACCCTCACTTGATCAATGGGGAAACTGAGTCCCCAGTGAGCAAATGGTACAACAAATGAGAGGTGTGGCCAGGGGTGCCCACCTTATCCTTACTCGAAAGGAACAACACGTGGGTGGAAATGGCTCACGTGTAGGGATGTGGGGAAGGCTCTCAGGGAGCACTCCTGTTAGTGTTCACGTGAGTCCGGGTAGAGAGAATCAAGGCGGGTCTGAAATATCTCCTGAGTACAAGCTTATAATTCCTCAGGGCCGGATGTACTTTGGAATGAGATCTTTTGTCTCAAAAATCAGAAAAAAGTAATGCAGCCTCTATTCGGTATGTTGAACAATATCACCGAGAGGTCTTGGGGCCTGGGCAGCACCCTGTAATCAAACACATAAATATTTCTGGGGGGAAATCTGAGCTTTAGGCCTGTCAAGAATAGATAAAGTGCACATCAAGTCAGGGCTACTATTGCCACCAAATGAGAATGCCACAAACCTACAGGAAGACTTTCAAGATGGCCAGTTGAGGACTGTGCAGGGTAACAATTCGACAGACCTGACCCTTCTGGTGGAAAGAGAACGAAAGGTAATGTATGAGGAGGGGGCAAACTGGAGAGGCTGGGGGCTTCCTCCTGGGGGCTACCCCTCAGCACTCCCGCGCTCTCCAGAGACACAAGGGGAGCCTGACTGTTTGTTGAGGGTGGGGAGCCATAGGGATGGGGGCTCTCAGTGATGGTGCCCACGTGGCCGGCAAGACTCTAGCAATTTCCCACCCACTGCGTGCTGAGCTGAAAATTGCTGCTTCCCTCCCTGCTGAAGCGTGCAGATGTTTCTCTCTGATCAAGGGTGCAATTAACACCTGTCAAAGCAAGGGGCTGGGACGGGAGGGGGGATTCCACTCTCCCGGCAAGAGCCATCCCTCAAGAAGTGCTCAGTGTCTAGGAAGCGCATTTCCTTCCAACTTGGAGGGATTAAAAAGCCACGTCATAAAATGAAGACGCAGGTGGTGTTTAGCTGGGCTGGTGTCTCTGAGTGGACATGTTTGATTTCAGCACGCGTGCCGACAGTCACCTGATGAGCTACGGAAGCTTGTTCGATGACGGGCCCATCCATACCCACAGGCACTGATGCCAGCCCTGGGCAGGACATGTCACTTTGCTTCTCTTGAGTCAAGAGAACTTTCTGTGGGTAAGAGGGGTTATTTGTTACCAGGTACTTTGATCTCCGTAGTTATTTCATTCAAAGGAAAGCAAGGGGAAGATTACCTTGAAGCTCTGTATGAATTCCTGAGAAGGTTGTGGTCTAAGGGGACCCAGCTGCACGCGTCACCAGGGTTATTGTCCCAACTTTGAGATGCCGGAGTTGGTCATACACAGATAGGTTACCGTGGCCATAGGTTGAGGTCTGCTCCGCAACACCTCTGGGTTTTGAGAATTCTTACCTTCATTGTCTCCTGCGTGCCTCACACCTTATGATGTAGTTTCTATTCTGATACATCCAGTTGATAGACCTGCATGCCAATCAGACTGGTTAAATGACTGGGACGGAGGAACTGATGTCAGAAGCCATATGCTGTCCCAGAGAGGAGTCCCCTTATTCTCCTGTACTGAGAGGTGGTGGCAGGAATGGCAACGTGAGCCTCACAAGGACACCAGTTCTACTGGATAACTGTACAGCGTCATTCATAGTTCACCTTCAACTGATGACACCTGCAAAGATCCTCCTTCGAAATAAAGTCCCTTATCTTTTTGGTCTTTGACTCATTCTTGGCACCAAGCTCCCCCAAACCTTAGAATTTTGTAAATGACGAGACAGCACACAGGTGTCCTGTTATATTAATGAGGTGACTTTTGGAAAACATCTAAGGACGGGGGCTGGTTTGCCAGGAAAACCAACCTTGGGATTACAGGGTTGGTGCTTTTACTCCTAGCAGACCTCTGGGTGGGGGGAAGGGCTGGAGATGGAGTTCAGTTAGCAATGGCCAATGAGTTTATCAGCTGTGCCTATGTAATGAAACTCCATAAAAGCCCAGAAGGAGAGAGTTTGGAGTGCTTCTGGGTTGAGGCCCACGTGGGGCTTTAGGAGACCGGTGCCCCTGCAGCGGGTATGGACGCTCCTAGCCCCTTCCCCATACCTGGCCCTGTGCGACTCTTCCATTTGGCTGTTCCTTGAGTTATATCCTTTTATAATAATCTGGTCATCTGGCAAGTAAAATGTTTCTCTGAGTTCTGTGCGTGCTCTAGCAAATTAATTGAGCCCAAAGACGGGGGCGTGCGACCCTCTAATCTATAGGCCAGAAGCGCAGGCGATGCCCTGGACTCGCAACTAGCATCTGAAGTGGTAGGTGGCCGGTCATCTTGTGGGGCTGAGCCCAAACCCAGTGGGATATGGCGCTCTCCCCAGGCTGATAGTGTCAGAATGGAGTTGAATTGTAGGACACCCAGCTTTAGCTCGGTCTAGGAATAGCTCTGCTTTAGCCTAGATTCTCTCGAAAAGCAGAGCCTGTGGCAAGACTTTTTGGGGAAGGAAGATGTTGCAATTCCCAGGAAGCAAGGGTGAGGGGAAAGGAAGTGAGACAAGAAAGTTGGGAGGTAGTGGTGCCTAGGTGGTTCAGTCTGCAACCCAAACATAACCTGTCCCATTGTGGAGCACTCCACAATCAGCATTTCAGAGCAAAGAAGGCCATGCTGGTTGATTCAGTCTAACCATACCAGTGAGAAATCTTAGCTGTGTGCCCAAGATCACACAGCTGCTTAATGAAAGGGCCACTTTGGGAATCAGGTCTCTGCCTGCCCAGGCTAGTGGCCTCCTATTCATTTCCCATGCTACCCTCCTGGTGATTCTCTTGCAAGAGAATGTGTAGAGGAGCCTAGTGTTGTTCTTCATTGTGGAACATCTTCCACATGCCATGTAGGAAAGTATTCTCTTCTTTATGTACTTTACATTTGCCCGTATCTGCAAAGTCCCTCAAATTCAGAGCCTTTGGCAACTATCCATCCATCACCCAACCATCCACACACCCATCCGTTATCTATCTACCTACCCATCCATTCAGCATCCATCCATCATCCATCCATCCACCTATCCATCCATCCATCCATTCATCCATTCACCATCCATCCATCCATCCATCATCCATCTATCCATTCATCCATCCATCATCCATCTATCCATCCATCCATCCACCCATCATCCATCTATCCATCCATCCATCCATCATCATCCATCCATCCATCCATCTATTTATTCCTTCACTCCTCAAACATTCTCCAGGTCTTATTTTGGGTGCTGAGGACACAAAGACAAAATGGAGGGTGGCTGCCCTCAAATAGCTCATTGTCTAGAGAGGGAGACAGACAGACATGTAATCAACAATCCCCCCAGATCAAAGAGGGGCAGGGAACCTGGGAGAAGCACCATATGTCTTGGGGATTGGGCAAAGGCTCATGGAAGTAAGGCTCAGTGTCGCTGGTTGAAGGGGAATCAACCAGGCATCCAGCAGAGGGGTTCAGGAAGGATATGCAGGCAAAAACCAAGGAGCCAGGAATTGAACCCAGATTGGGAGCCAAGGCTCAGTGGGGCCTTGAGAGCAACACCAAGGGCCTTGAACTTGACTCAGGGTGCAGCAGAGAGCCATTGAAGGCTTCAGAGTAGGCATGCCACCAAAGACTTGGATTTTCAAAGAGCATTTTGGCAAATGGAGGAGGAACCAGAGTGTCTGGCCTGGTGCCGGGGAGATACAGGCCCCGGAGAAGCCTAGAGGGGACGATGGTGAATTTGATTTTGGATGTGTGGAATCTGCAACAGACGAGAACTTCAACGTGGCAGAGGATGGCACTACCTGAATCTCAGCCTCGCTTTCTTCCTTAACCCCAAACAACTTCCTTTCTCACTGCCTCTCCAAACCATGTTTCCATGGGAGGGTGGGATGGGGTGGGGGTGTCTGATGGTTCTAAGGAGGCTGGAGGCTTTTCATCGGTGGATATGTGCAGATTATTTGTAGGCACATCCATAGAAATATATATATGGTGTGTGTATATATATGTATGATGGGGTTTTTTTGGCTTTCTCTTCATCTGCTCTGTCTGTCGTTACCCCGCATACATGGACTAGAAATATTTGGTGTAATTTATAGACATACATGAATGCTTTTGTATATTTGAGATCTGCATACTTTTTTGCTTGAAAGTGGTTTTTGTTAAGGTCCTGGCTGGGTGGGTGCCAGGGAGAGAGACGGGCAGACATGGCGGTGAATGGGGCGAGGCTCGGAGGGGAAAGGACTTTGCCCTCATCCCCTTTGGCCTCACTCCCTTAGCAGTCAACATGTTGTGCTCAGGGACACTGAAGCCCCCAAGATAGTATTGCCTGCGACAATGGCCCTGCAGGGGTAGCAGTTCCTCTAGCCAGCCCCCTCCCTCTCCAGGCCCACATCAAAGGGACAGCTGTGGCCTCTTGCTAGGTCATCTCTTTCCAGACCCCTCACTGACCACACCTTCTGCTGCCCATGCTGTCCTTCCCTTGACCTTCAGCCACCACCTGCACGCTTTCTTCTCCTGCTTGCAGCCACACCTCCTCTCTCCCAGCTAGCATTCACCTTGATGTTGGACCTTCACACCATGTTTGAATATTCCATCCTGCTTTGGCCTTTGGGGTCCTCAGGGAATACCCTGAACTCGAATTTTCAGCCTGATCAGTGAGAGCTGTTCTTTGCCACAGGCAGCCTTGGACGGGATTGTATGGCCAAGTGGTTAGGGATTATTTCCTGGCCACTGGATTTTACTGTTTGAGGTCTTTCTTGTCCTTCTAGATTCTTTGAGTGGGCTTTCTCTATTTTCTGCCTGCCCAGGCTCAGGCTCACGCCCATTGAATCCTCCTCCCATCACATCCCCGCCCAGCACAACCTGCTCCAAGATCAGCTGTGGACAATCAGGATGGGTTTCCTGGCTCCAATATGCCCTAGTGGCCATGGCTATGACATTTACTTTGTCCCCAGCCATGTCCAACGAGTCCAAGAAAAGGAAGCACAGGACCCAACTGGATTTTCTCTTTTGCTATGCTTCCTGCCCCCTGTTTTGGCTCCCACTAACAGCTTAGGAAGCATTTTAAAGAGAATCTGGCTTCTCCAGCTCTGAGAAGCTCCAGATTTCTGGGTTTTTGGCTCTTCAGGATACCAGTCTAAATTTTGCTAAAAGGGCAGGGAAGTCCTTCTTTAGCAAAGTTACATGTCCTCTCTTGCTTTCTGCTTTCAGAGGGTCCCCCTCAGCCCTAAGCTTGTCTCCTTGCAGGACCCCATGGAAAGCTGCTGGAAGCATCCAGGCCACCTCACTGTCTAACGATTCTCTTCTAAGCCCCCGGTGCTACAGCCTTGGTAAAACATGGTCTGTATCCCAAGGAACCACAGATCACTGTTTAAGACCTGTTTTACATTTGCAAACCAAGAATGCCAACACGTCGACCCCAAATCGTGTCTGCTTGCTAGCTTCCATTCATCTAATCTCAGCTTTTAAGTTTCATATAATGATTACATTTCCTTGTATGAATCTGGTAATGATGATGTTGAAATCTGCAATCCCAAAGTGGTTTAAGAGCCCATTAACTCTTTCGACTAAAAAAAAATCAAGACTAGTTCTGGCTTCAGGATTGGTTTGATCTAGTGTTTTAATAATACTAGATATTCGTGTCTGTCTCTCCATTCTGTCTTTGGCCATACTCACTTCATTTGAAGGCTGGCTGTTCTCAGGGTTATGAGATGAATGCCACCAGCTTTTGCAAAAACTATGCTTGTGCATCCGTATCTAGAAGGAGAGGGGGTTTCTCCTGCCTCATTCATCCAACAAAAATCTTTTGCTATAGTTCGATTGGAGTAACTTAGGTACTGCTGGCACCTCCCAAGGTCCATCTATATCCCTGGGAAGTCCTATTTGATTGTCATGACTATACGAGGAAGAAACTTCTGCTCCCCAAAGGGTTCTGCTGTGGAACCCAAGGTGTGACTAATGCACAGGAGCCTCCCAAGGACACTTCAACCATATACATTGATGACTGGATGCTGACTTGGAGGAAGGCACTAAGCTCATGACATCATAATTATTTGGTTCTCTTGCGCTGAAACATCCCACAAATGACAGTAATTATCAAGTCCTGCCTGACGTGACATTTTCTTCAAAACATGAGAAGACATTCCTGAATTTTCTCTCTTTATTCCCATCCACCTTCCCTCCCTCTATCCATCCCACCTCCCGCTCTGCTCCTGGTTCAGCCTACACCACTTTCCTCTTTCCGCATCATGGCCTTTCTCTGTTCATCTGACCCAAAATGCCTCTGCCCTTCCCTTTCCATTCTCTGGCCAGGAGAACATGTGGAGCTGGGGCCACCAAGAGACAAGCATCTGTCAAATGTTTCCCAGGGCTCTGGGAAAGAATATTATTGTCAGGGACTGAGCCCACATGTGTGATGGGCCCTTTGCTGAATTCCATGGGGTGTAAGGAGGTGCTGGCTATCTCCATGCCTCAGGTTCCTTTCCCCTGTGCTGAGTTGTGGACTGGATTTCCTACACGGCAGCTAATCTGCAGTGAAAACGCTGAACTTGGACATACACACGCAGATAGATTTGTCTTAAAATCATTACTTACTTAAAAAATTGAATAAACTTAATTTTTTAGGGTAGTCTTAGGTCTATAGCAAAACTGAGTGGAAAGTATAGCATTTTCACCTACTCCATTTCTAAATCAAGTTATTTCTTTTCTTATGGTTGAGTTTTAAAGCAGTTCTTAGTATATGTTGGATAACAGTCCTTTATCAGATGTATCTTTTGCAAATACTTTCTCTCAGTCTATGGCTTGTCTTCTAATTCTTTTGACATGCTCTTTTTCAGAGCAGAAGTTTTTATTTTATTTTTGTAAAGTTTATTATTTATTTATTTATTTATTTATTTTGAGAGAGAGAGAGAAAGAGAGAGAGAGAGAAAGAGAGAGAGAGAGAGAGAGAGAGAGAGAGAGAGAGAATCCCAAGCAGCCTCCACACTGTCAGCACAGAGCCCAATGCAGGGCTTGATCCCATGAACTATGAGATCATGACCTGAGCCGAAATCAAGAGTTGGACTCTCAACCACCCACATGCCCCTCAGAGCAGAAGTTTTTAATTTTAGTTAAGTCCAGTTTATTGATTATTTCTTTCATGGGGATTGCGATTGTGCCTTTGGTGTTACATCTTTAAAGGCACCACCACACCCAAGGACATCTAGGTTTTCTACTATGTTATCTTCTAGGAGTTTTATAGTTTTGTGTTTTACAGTTAGGTCTGTGATCCATTTTGAGTTAATTTTTGTGAAGGGTGTAGAGTCTATGTCTAGATTCAGTTTTTCACATATGGATGTCCAGTTGTTCCAGTACCATTTGTTGAAAAGATGAATCTTTGTTTGTACTGCCTTTGACATTTGTCAAAGAACAGATGACTATATTTATGTGGGTCTCTTGCTGGGCTGTCTACTCTCTTCCACTGATATATTTGTTGATTTTTTTTTTTTTTTTACTGCCACACTGTCATGATTACTGTAGATTTATAGTAAGTCTTAAAGTCAGGTAGTATCAGTCTTCTGCCTTTGTTCTTCTCCTTCAATATTGAGTTGGCTATTCTGAACCTTTTGCCTCTCCATATAAACTTTAGAATGAGTTTGTCAATATCCACAAAATCACTTGCTAGGATTTTGATTGGGATTGCACTGAATTTATAGATCAAGTTGGGAAGAACTATCATCTTGACAAAATGAATCTTCCTATCCATGAACATGGGATAGCTTTCCATATATTTCGTTCATCCGAGTTTTGTAATTTTTCTCATGCAGAGCTTGTTTAAATTTGGTCAGATTTATATCTAAGTATTTCTTTGGAGGGGGGTGCTAATGTAAATAGTAATGTAATAGTGTGTGTTTGCTTTAATTAACAGGGAAATTCTTCTGGGTGGTCCTGGCCTATTTAGGTAAGCTTCTTAAAAGAGGGCTTCAGTCTTCACTGAGATCAGAGAGGTTCTGCTGTTGGTCTCAAAGAAGATTAAGCATCCATGAGCCTATAGTTGCAAGGAAATTCTGCCACATGAGCAGGGAAGAGGGGCCTGAGCCACAGCCAACACTTTGCAGTCTTGTGAGACCTTGAGCAGAGGATCCAGCTAAGCCTCAGCAAGACTCATGGAAACTGTAAGATAACAAATGTTTGTCATTTTAAAATGACAGGGACACCTGGGTGGCTCAGTCGGTTGAGTGTCCGGCTTCTGCTCAGTTCATGATCTCGCCGTTCGTGGGTTCAGGCCCCGCAGCGGGCTCTGTGCTGACAGCTCAGCAGGCCTGGAGCCTGCTTCGGATTCTGTATCTCCCTCTCTCTCTGATCCTCCCCTGCTCACGCTGTCTCTCTCTCTCTCAAAAATAGATAAAAAACAAATAATTAAAAAAATAAAATGACAAATGCTGAGTTTGTGGTAATTCATTACACAAGAACTAATTCTCTAAGTACAACGCTGACCTTTGGGGAATAGGAAGCTGGAGGATGCAAATACGAGTTTTCTCATTTAAAAAATGTTTACAATAAGTATATATTAATTTTGCAATCAGAGAAAAGGAAAATGCTAAAGCACTTGTTTTTAAGACAGTTTTCTTCTTTTATACTCCCAGTGTGCTTTAAAAGCAAGCTCAAAAGCAAACGGCATCCACCCCTCTCCTGGTGACTGCTCTACTCCCAACTAGTGGGGCCTGAGGCGTGAGAGTCCGCCCATTATCTGTTTTCTAAATGTGCTTTTCTTTCCCTAGGAAAGTCAAACCAGCTTAATGTCAGGCCCAGAGTGGGTACTACCTGCCAGCCTCTAGGGCAGATGTTCTCGTGCAGCAGCTCTGACATCTTCGTGCATATCTGGGACGCATGCTGGCCCTGTCATGTGCACTGTCCTCCCACTCACGACCTGAGCTGGATGAGTCACAGTGAATGGAGCCAGGGAGGCGGACGTGTGTGGGCGCAAAGGCACATGCCCACAGCAGGAGTGGCATCCAAGAAGTCGAAGTCCTTACTTCCTTTCTCCCTTTGCCTTCACATTTTCAGCATCTTATAATTGATGAAACCTGTTCACACCCATGATTTTACTTGTTCCTTATAAATCTTTTACTCAGGAAGGAAATGTCACTAGTTCCATTTTGCAGATGAAAAAAACTGAGGCATAGAAAATAAAAAAAGCAGCTCAGGAGCTGGGACAAAACTGACATTTCCTGATGATTCAGTTTTACATCATTCTCTCCTCTACCCTTGTTCTCCATCCAACACCCCTCCTGCCCAGCCGGCCTCTTGCACTTGACTCCCAGGGGTGGTTTATTCAGACAGGAGTCAGTGGGCTTCTAGTCAATCAATCCTTTGGGACCCCAGGGGCAGCTCACTGCACTGATAGGCGCACAGCAAATAATGAAATGTAAATTTCCGATGGAGCACAGAAGTGAATCCTGATGAAAGGTATTATTAAATTCAGCAAAACACAAAGAAATTTTAACTGAACAGGACCGATTATTCCATAAAAAGGGAGTAGATTACAGCTTGTATCATTTGTTGTCTAGACAAATCACTTAGATACGCATGTGCTGGTTTTAATTAGCGCCATGGAAATGGAGCATTCTGCAGCCCAAAATGTTATTGTTCAACAAATAAAAAAATACATATTTAATAAGGAAAACTATAGCTCAAACAATCACTCCCCATAATGCTTAAATAGACTGTGGGTTTTTTCCCTTCCCTATTTAAATGAAAAGCCTACACGAGTCAAAATTGCTGCTGCTTCTTGCGTCTAATAGAAGGTTTTGTGTTCCCCACCCCCCATGATATCACGAAATGTACAATTCTAATAGAAGTCATATGCAGGACTGAATATACCACAGCAAGATACTCTCTATTTTTAGCCAAAAAGTCCAGGCTTTTTTTTTTTTTTTCCTGGTTTGATCCCTCAGGAAGTTCTTGATGCATCTAGCCTCCTGGTTCTAGTTTCTACACATCAGTGACCCTTGATTAGAAGACAGCCAATGGATTTTTTTTTTTTAACCTATGGTATTCCAGTCTAACCCTCCACAAAACCCAGACTGCGTCTAGGGGCCGAATGAGGAGGGGCCTGTGTGTAGCGCGGTGGAGAAGGGGGAGGTCTAGGGAAGATGCGCAGGTGTGAGGGAGGAGGAAGCGTGTCTTGGTCTGCTCGGGCTGCGTAACAAAACCCTTCTGAAAGCCGGAAGCCCAAAATCAAGGTCCTGATATGCATTCTGGTGAGGACTCTCTCTCGGGCTTGCAGTGACCACCTTCCTGCTGCGTCCTCAGAGTTTACCTCTGTGTGTGTGCAGAGAGAGCGAGAGATCGCTAGTTAGTCTTTTCCTAAAAGGACACTAATCCTACTAGATTAGAGCCTCAGCTTTTTCATTTCATAGCTTTTAGTTATCTCCCTAAAGGCCCCCTCTCCAAGTACAGTCACATTGGGGGTTAAGGCTTCAACATATGAATCTGGGGGAGGACACAATTCCTCCCCCAAATAGGCCTGGGGGGAGCACCGGGTGCGGAGGAATCCACGGACCTGACCTGCAAGTGCATTTCTGGGCAGGTGCATGGGGAGGGTGCTGGGGGGATGTGTGAGGCTTGGTGGGGTGAGAAGGGGGAGCATTCTGTGCTCCAGCCTATCCGTCAGCAGCCAGGGCTCTAGGCTTGTGAGGCTTTGGGAAGGAGGCTAAGAGGCTGGGGTGTGGGGCTTGCAGGGGTGAGTGTGTGCAGTCTTCTGCTCCCCTCTCTGTGATGCTGGGGCCAGGGCAGGGTTCTGGTGCCTGCCTCGCCTCTCCCCTCCTCATAGGTTCTGGCTTCACGCTGGCCTCAGCGCCTCCAGCAGGGGTCTTCCTCCCAGCCTTCCGACTCCCTGGCCTTGACCTGTGATTTACAGCTGGGTCTCTCGTGCACCTGCTCTCAGTTGGTCCCTGCCCTGCCATGAGCCGCTTGGTGACATTTTCTCTGCTGTATGTTGCGT
This sequence comes from Cryptoprocta ferox, assembly GCA_028646485.1. Lineage (NCBI taxonomy): Eukaryota > Metazoa > Chordata > Mammalia > Carnivora > Eupleridae > Cryptoprocta > Cryptoprocta ferox. The sequence continues at coordinate 125,104,463 of CM053576.1, read as the reverse complement.
CTGCTACTCCCGTTTTTCCCCACGTTCATGTACTCTGATGTTTTCTATACTATCTCAGCAAAAATGCTGGTGAATGATACATTAATTGCATAACCAACCCACTGCTGAGCAGTGACCTGAGCTCTAAAAAACTGACTTTTGTCCACATTCCTCACAGGACCTACTAGGCTCTATGTGGTCTGTTTCTAGCTTCACCCGTCAGTACTGACCCACCGCCAAATGACGTATCTTCCTCTGCACAGGCGAACCAGCGAGGTCCTCAGACCTCAGGGCTCAACTCCCGCACAGGCTCTTCCAGACGCCTGAGTCCACGGCCCTCCTGGGCTCAAAAGGTTTCTGGAACCCAGAGACCTTGGACCTAGAGACCACACCGAGGGGTGGCTGGAGTGGAGGGAGGGCCCTACCTGACTGAGGGATCACCATCACACACCCCAAAAGCTCACCTAAGCCAAGCAAATGCCCTAAGCAAGCACAGCCTCTTCCTCTCCCAACCTTTGCCAGGATTCCCAGGGCCGCCCCTCAGCGCCCCCTGTAGGGAAATTCAGGAAGCACCACTCCTTGGGCACAGCTCTCAGCTACACTGTTACTGCAAACTAGGTACTAGTTACAAAACACATATTCTCTACTAGTGTATGAACCCAGCTCCCATACCCAGGGTGGCGTGCGTGCGTGCGTGTGTGTGTGCACGCTTTCCATTGGAGCTCAGTAAATATTCGAATAAATGGATGGGTGTTTTAAAGCCCATTAAGCTTACACTAAAATGCGATTTGAACGTCATTCTGTAGGTTAACTAGGGAGCAAATGAGAAGGCCAGTGACATGAGTAGGGACTGGAACATGAGTATGGGGTGAGTGTAGGAGGTGGGAAATTAGCCCCAGTACCAGGAAGGTCTCAGTTCAAATCTCAGCTCCACCATCACCAGTTGTGTGACCGGGACTGGGGAGGGGGGGCGGGTAAGGGGAGGTGAAGCGCGTGGGCTGTGGCAGCAGGAGATGGGGGTCCAGACCCCCCAGCTTGGCCATGTGCCGGCCGATCTTGGCGAGTGATCTTGGCGGGTTACCTGACCTCTTATTTCCTCAGACAGATGCACGTGGAAATGACATGAGCAACGTGCAAAGTGCTCAGCAAGCACTTGGCTCACGGTTCACTTAAAATAAATATTATTATTACTCAGCCTTTCTGAATCTCAACATCTTATTCTGTAGTAACAGGTTGTAAGGCTGATTTCGAGTGGAAAGGAAATAAATTTGTGAGAAGAAATTTCACCAAGCGATAGGTACGTTGCGTGATGTACTCTAATATAATCAGTTTCATACTAATTCATTGAAGAAAAAAGTGCAGTCAGTGACCCAGCAAATCGATTTCATAACCCATTAATCATGGATAGAAAGTTAAGGTTAAAAAAACCCAGCCTAGTGGCGCCTGGGGAGGGGGCTCAGTCGGTTAAGCGTCCGACTTCAGCTCAGCTCATGATCTCACAATTTGTGAGTCTGAGCCCCATGACGCGCTCTCTGCTCTCAGCGTGGAGCCCACTTCAGATCCTCTGTCCCTCTCTGCCCCTCCCCCATGCCCACATTCATTCTCTCGCTCTCAAAAATACACATTTAAAGTTATACACACAAAAACACAGCCTACAAAATTGTGTGTGCATATGTGTGTATGTGTATAAATTTTAATTCCAGCAGAGTTAACATACAGTGTTATTTTAGTTTCAGGTGTACGATACAGCAATTCAACAACTCTATACATCAGTGTTCTCTCAGTCCCCTTCACGGACACCCTTCCCCACCCCCCCCACCCCCCCGCCCTGATAACCACCAGTTTGTTTCTATAGTTAAGAGTCTGTGTTATGGTTTGCCTCTTTTTCTCTCTGTTCATTTGTTTTGTTTCCTAAGTTCCACGTATGAGTGAAATCATGTGGCATTTGTCTTTCTCTGGCTGACATTTTGCTCAGCATTATACTCCCTAGCTCCATCCACGTAGCTGCAAATGGCAAGATTTCGTTCTTTTTGATGGCCGAGTAATATTCCATAGCATACAGATACCACCTCTTCTTTAGCCATTCCCCTATTGGTGGACACTTGACGGCTTCCATAATTTGGCTATCGTAACTAAGGCTGCTATAAACATAGGGGTGCATGTACCTTTCCAAATTTGTGTTTTTATGCCCTTTGGGTAAACGCCGAGTAGTATGGACCAGCTAGTACCTAGTAGTAGAATTACTGGATCCGATGGTAATTCTATTTTTAACCTTTTGAGGAAAGCCATGCTGTTCTCCGCAGTGGCTGCACCAGTTCGCCTTGCCACCAACACTGCGTCCGGCTTCCTTTTTCTCCCCATCTTCGCCAACACTTGCTGTTTCTTGTGTTTTTGATTTTAGCTGTTCTGACAGGTGTGCGGCGATATCTCCTTGTGGTTTTGATTGGCATTCCCTTGATGATGAGTCTACAGAATATGTTTCTAACAGACTTTATTTTTCAGAGCAGATTAGGGTCCCAGCAAAATGGAGCAGGAAGTGCAGACATTTCCTGCATCCCCCCCCTGCTCCGCACACGCTCCGTTTCCCTCACTATCAATGTCCCCCATCGTTTGTGACCGTCGATGAGCCTGTAGTGACACATCATCATCACCCAAAGTCCATAGTTTTTACACCGGTGTCCACTCCTGCTCTTGTACCTTCTGCGAGTCTGACAAACACGGAATGGCACGAATCCACCATTACGATATCCTACAGAGTGGTTTTGCTGCCCTAAAAATTCTCTGCGCTCGCCTCGTCACCTGTCCCTCTAGAATATTTTTTTAACACAGTCTCTGGGTCACAGACGATGCTCAGTAATTTTCAGTGTAGATCACCCTGTCGCTACTGTAACGGTCTGGGCACGGGAGCGGCTGAAAGACAGGCTGTGGCCACACAAGTCAGGAAGAGCGGGAGAGGGTGTGCGAAGGGCAGGCAAGCCGGGGAGGAGGAATGGGGGATGGGCAGCGGCAGGGGCCCGGGGAAGCACGGGCGGCGGCAGCTGGTGGGGGTGGGGGGTGGGCTGCAGAGCAACAGGAGGTGGTGGGCAGCAAGGGCTTCGCGGCGGAATTTCAACCCGCTGACCCTGGGTAGATCAATCGGCCAGGACTGCAGGCAGCTTCGGGATTAGCAAGTGGCCAAGCGGGGCTCTATAAACTTGCGTTTCACTGTGTGACCTTGGACAAGTCCCTTCTCTCCTACAGGGGCTGGACTGGATGTCCTCACTGTACACTGCGGGGGTGAAGGTGAAAAGGAGGCGCCCACGGCCCCGCGGGCCAGCGTCGGGGGCGGGGACGGGGCATCGGGAACCTTCCGGGACCAGGCAGGCAGGGCGGGTGTCTGAGCCCAGGAGGGACCGCGGACGCAGGCGGGAGCTTTCTCGGGCTTGTATTCCTGCCCAGCAACAGGCGGCCGTGGTCCTTCGCCACCCGTCATCTCTGCGCAGCGCGGACAGAAACTTTGCTCCGGGCCGCTCGGTGGTGACCCGCTGCTCCCCGGAGGGGCTGGGGCGCGGCGAGCCCAAGGGTTAACCCGCTCCCCGCGGCTGCCGCGCGTGCCTTGCAGAATCTCACCAGAAGAGGGTACAGTTGGAAGAGCTCCTGACGTCAGGCTGGAATCCCTATTGTGCCTCGCACCGGCTCGGGCAAAGCGAGCCCAAGTTCGCTCTCCGCTCGCCTCGGCGCCCTGCGCGGCTCCGGCGGCTCCGGGGCGCGTCCCGCGCGGGGGGCGCACGCGGGGACCCGCGCGGCTCGGGGAGCTGCCCGCCGCCGCCGCCGCCGCCGCCGCCGCCGCAGGACCGCCGCCCGCGGGGGGACCCTAGTCCTGCAGGGAGGCCGAGCCGGGAAGCCGGGTGAGTGCCCGGGGCGACGCCGGTGGCCGCCAGAGCCCGCCCCCCCCCCCCCCCCCGGCCGCGCGCCCCGGCGCCCGCATGCCCGCCCGGAGCCCCGCCGCCGCTGCCGGGTGCATGCCTCCCCCGCGGCGCGCCGCTGCCGCCTGCTGCCCGCTGTGACCGCCCTTCCAGGCAGGCGGGCGCCGGGCGGGCTTCCCCGAGGGCGGCGCGCGGGCGGGACCCGCCGGACCCGCGGCGGCGGCGGCGGCGGGGCGCGGAGCCGAGGCTGAGCGGGCGCTCGCCGCCGGGAGGATGGACGCGGCCGCGGAGCGCAGCCTCCCGGAGCCGGGCAGCCAGGGCTCCCGGGCCGGCGGCGACGACATCGAGATCGTCGTCAACGTGGGGGGCGTGCGGCAGGTGCTGTACGGAGACCTCCTGAGCCAGTACCCCGAGACCCGGCTGGCGGAGCTCATCGGCTGCCTGGCGGGGGGCTACGACACCATCTTCTCCCTGTGTGACGACTACGACCCGGGGAAGCGCGAGTTCTACTTCGACAGGGACCCGGACGCCTTCAAGTGTGTCATCGACGTGTACTACTTTGGGGAGGTCCACATGAAGAAGGGCATCTGCCCCATCTGCTTCAAGAACGAGATGGACTTCTGGAAGGTGGACCTCAAGTTCCTGGACGACTGCTGCAAGAGCCACCTGAGCGAGAAGCGCGAGGAGCTGGAGGAGATCGCGCGCCGCGTGCAGCTGATCCTGGACGACCTGGGCGTGGACTCGGCCGAGGGCCGCTGGCGGCGCTGCCAGAAGTGCGTCTGGAAGTTCCTGGAGAAGCCCGAGTCGTCGTGCCCGGCGCGGGTGGTGGCCGTGCTGTCCTTCCTGCTCATCCTCGTCTCGTCGGTGGTCATGTGCGTGGGCACCATCCCCGAGCTGCAGGTGCTGGACGCCGAGGGCAACCGCGTGGAGCACCCGACGCTGGAGAACGTGGAGACGGCGTGCATCGGCTGGTTCACGCTGGAGTACCTGCTGCGCCTGCTGTCCTCGCCCAACAAGCTGCACTTCGCCCTGTCCTTCATGAACATCGTGGACGTGCTGGCCATCCTGCCCTTCTACGTGAGCCTCACGCTGACGCACCTGGGCGCCCGCATGATGGAGCTGACCAACGTGCAGCAGGCCGTGCAGGCCCTGCGGATCATGCGCATCGCGCGCATCTTCAAGCTGGCGCGCCACTCCTCGGGGCTGCAGACCCTCACCTACGCGCTCAAGCGCAGCTTCAAGGAACTGGGGCTGCTGCTCATGTACCTGGCGGTGGGCATCTTTGTCTTCTCGGCCCTGGGCTACACCATGGAGCAGAGCCACCCTGAGACCCTGTTCAAGAGCATCCCGCAGTCCTTCTGGTGGGCCATCATCACCATGACCACCGTGGGCTACGGGGACATCTACCCCAAGACCACTCTGGGCAAGCTCAACGCGGCCATCAGCTTCTTGTGCGGGGTCATTGCCATCGCTCTGCCCATCCACCCCATCATCAACAACTTCGTCAGGTACTACAACAAACAGCGCGTCCTGGAGACCGCGGCCAAGCACGAGCTGGAGCTGATGGAGCTCAACTCCGGCAGTGCCGGCGAGGGCAAAGCGGGGTGCTCCCGCAGCGACCTGGACAGCCTCCTGCCCGAGCCCGCCGGGGAGGAGGGGCCGAGCTGGGGCAGCCGCCTGAAGATCTCCCACAGCGACACCTTCATCCGCCTCCTGACGGAGCAGAAGCACCACAGGACCCGGCTCCAGAGCTGCAAGTGACGATCTTCCGGGCGCAGCCGGGCTCGGCCCGCGGACGGGCGGATGGTGGGCCGAGAGGGGCCCTGTCGGAGACTCCCTGGGAGGGGCTGTCCTCTGTCCCCTCAACGATCTCCTGAACAGAACTCTGAAGGCCCTCTCGGGCACCTCTGGTGAGGCTGGGTAAGACCCCTTTCTGCTGCCGGCTGTCAGGAGCCAGGGGGGAGCGAGGGGCGTCTGGGCATCACAGGCAGTGTGGGGTGATGGAGGCCACGGTCTGGCTGGTGGCAGGAGCCCTCGCCCGGTTCTGTATCTCCTTCAATAAAGCCTCCTGCTCTGTGCACCCACCTGTGTTGTAGGTTCTGTCGCAGGCTGGCAGGCCCCCGCCACCCCCCACTCCACCCCTCGGTCGGCGCTCAGGGACACTCTGGTGCCAGGCCAGGAAGTAGGTGTGCAGCCCCGGGAGGGGGGGAGGGGCTATTTTTAGTTGAGAGCTAATTCAAGAAGGGTTCATACACAGGGTTCAGCGCCAAGGAGCCACATTCCAGGAGGCTCTGTGCGGACGACTCCTTCCCTCTGTTTCCTTCTGAGGAAAAGCTGGCTCCCTGGAGGGGAAGAGTTCGCAGAGCTCCAAACACCCGGTGGCATGGTTACCATTTATTTATCACCTGCGGGAAGCCCTGTTCATGACTTCTTTCCATTCCTTCCGGCAGCCCTGCTGGTTAGGTGTCCCCACTTCACAGATGGAGAAACTGAGGCCCAGGACCACACAGAGCAGGGATTCAGCCCCAGGTGTGAGAATCCTAATGCCCAGGCATTCTCTTTGCTGTGAGGTGGCCTTGGGGAACCTTGAGCCTAGAAGGGCGACGGGGGGGGGGCGGGTGTGTTTGTCCTCGTGATCATCCTTCCTTCGAACCAGTACCTCAGAGGTATCAGCCGAATGGATAAACCTGAGCATGCTCAGGTGGCCCCCTTCCAGCCTGGTCTGAGAGCCCCAGAGGAACAGAGACAGACAGACATGGGCTTGAAGCCCAGAGAATGAGGAAGGAAGATAGGTCCGAGATGCTTTTCTCTGGCATCCCTCCTTCACCACTTTCTTTGTAGCTGTGTGGTCGCAGGCCTGTTGATTAACCTCTCTGATCCTCATTGTGATCGTTCATTAAAGGGAAGTGTTAGAATTAACTCAGAGAACCATGGTGCTTAACATGGTGCCTGGCGCATAGTAGGTGCTCAGCAAATGGCAGTCATTTCTGTTACTGTGTGCTGAGAGGAGGTGAGCCCCCCGCCGTCCACTCTGGCCTCCAAGGTCTGGGCTGGGCATGCAGGGTGGCAAGGGGTGGGGACAGGGCACTGCCGCACCGTTTACAGTCAAAGGCAGTCCCCTTGGCACACAGAGTTGGCCCCGGCAGCCCCTCTCTCTGGCTGTCTCTCTTCCAGGAACCCGGGAGCTCTGTTCTCCCTTCCCCTGCTGAGGCAGATGACGCCCGGGGAGGAGCCACGGTGGGGGACGAGGGTAGGTGGTCCCCCAGTCTTTCCCCTTCTCTGGGCTCTGGTTTTCCCACATGTATATGGAGGGATGATTTCTCGGGGCTTCTTCCAGGATCTCGAAGCCTAGGGCGTGAATGTGTCGTGTTGGGGACTCCGGGGTGGGGGAGCCTTGAGAAAGAGGGGCGCAAGGCCCTGAGTCAGTGTGTGTGCACCTCCCCCAAGTTTCACCGGGGAAATATTGGGTCAGGTGACCAAGGAGGGCAGAGGCCCAGTAGGGCTGACGTTGGGGGACTCGGCGGGAGGGGCCGGGGTGTTGAGAAGGGGGCTTGTTGCATGGGGTCCTGGTCTGTGCCGACCTAGGCTCAGTGGGGGCTCTGATGCCTGAGTGGGGGAAGCAGTTCCCCAAGGCGGGGGGAGGCCAGGAGGACCCTGGATCAGGAGGTGCTTTCCTTTGATCAGGGGGTCAGGGGAGAGTATAGCGCCAAAAGCATCTTGGAGCCCAGCTCATCTACTGCGAAAAGGACCTTGTGTCCGGGGAGGATGAGTGATTTGTCTGAGATCCGTCATGAACTAGGATTAGACGGTATCCTGGTGTCAGAGGAGCTCAGAGAGTGACAGGCATGTTGTAGAGTGTCCAGGGGGCTGTGGGAACCCCCCGGCCTCCATGGGGAATCTTTCCAGGGCACATTAGAACCACCTGGGCCCAGGCTGCACCCACACCCCTTACATTAGAATCCTAGGGTGACACCCTGGCATCAGAATGCTTAAAAAACTTCCAAGGGCACGCGAGTCAGCTGGAGATCTTGCTAAAATGCAGACTCTGAATCAGGAGGTCTGCCTGGGCCCCCGAAATTCTGCATTCTCCACAGACTCCCAGATACAGCCGCTACCTTCCGGGAACCCCGGAGCTGATCCTTAAGCCACACTTGAAGGATCAAGAGGCTGGAACGGCAGCTGGGAAACTGTGGCCTGGGGCCCAAACGTAGCCTGCCACCCACATTTGTACAGTCTGTGGGTTAAGAATCGTTTTTACATTTGTAAAGGGTTAAAAAAAATCATCAAAGGAAGAGTACCATTTTGTGGCACATGAAAAGTATCTAAAATTCAAATCAAGTCTTAGTGGGACAGAGCCACGCCCAGTTCTCAGATCGTCTCTGGCTGTTCTCAGCTACCAGGGCGGAGGTGAGTAGTTGTGGAGGAGATCACATGGTCCTCGGAGCCTAAAATATTTCTCTAGAGTGACAGAGTGCCACCCCTGGGCTGTGGGAAATGAGAGCTCAGCTAGGCCTTGGAGAATGAGTAGGAGCCTCCTGGGAGCCAGAAGGAGCGTGCCGGCACCAGGAGCACCATGGGCAAAGACAGGAGTGTGGGGCGCACGTCAGAAGGGCCGAGACGTGTGTCCCTGGGGGTCACGGCTCCCCTCCCTTCTTTCCTTTTGAGAGTCCCCAAGTCCCAGTTTCCTGCATCAGGTTCCCTGCAGTCCCCGGCTCCTGCTTTGCAAACCAGTCCCTCCCTCCTTTCCTGACTTCTGGTCCATAGTCTCACCGAATCTCCCCGATCCTGGGGCCGGCGCCTAACAGCTTTTCCTTGGACTTGGGTGATTCTGACAAACTTCTTGGGACTCATTAATTTCTGAGAGAGAAAGAAAGAAAGAGAGAGAGAGAGAAACGTTTCTTGGGATCGCAGAATATCCGAGTTAAAAGGAAAATAGGCATCGTCAAGTCCAACTGTCCCCTCACTGCGTGGATGGGAAAACAGGTGCCAAATCATGTGCAGTTGAGTGAGCGGGGGAAGGGGGGTTAATTAAAATTAACGTTCTGAAGTTCACAGCCGGATTGCGTTCTTGCAACGTTGGGAGCATTCAGTGAATGCCATTATGAAAATACAGAATTGTGAGTGCAAGAATGGGTGTGTGTGTGTAAAAACAAATCATGAGTGAATTCATTATTCTCAGTTTTACAGATAAGGAAATGGAGGCCCAAGGAGTAGAACCAACAGGCTGGTGGCCATGCCACTCCTTGGTGGCAGAGGTGGGAGCTGTGCCCACAGCCAGTGGCCCACCCTCACCCACAGCCAGGTCACGATGTTCCCCCACCCCCATCTCCATCAGCACTCAGGGGCGCCGGAGCTTTCTAATGGTGCAAGATGCTGTCATCTGATCTCTTGAGAAGCCATCATTCCAGATGGACTGGTTCTGGTGGTGGTGTTTTTTAAGGAAAGAACGAGAAGGAAAACACATTTCCTTGGGCAAGTGGCTTCGGACCAGATGTTCGGGCCATGCCGAGTTCAAGGCCAGTGTTGGCATTTGTCGGAGGTGTCTGGAGCAGAAAACCTGCCATCCGGGGTCTGGAGGTACCACATCAAACAATGATACAAAATACCCAGATAATGGGGGGGGGGCGGAATCTATGAACATGGCAGGACCTGGAATTTCTTACCACACACCTCCTGGAAAAAACCGGATAGCGGAAGGGTAGGACTCCGTCAAGTGCCTCGGGTTACAGTGATGGGTGCACATTGCCTGATTGAAAGGGGTCCTGCCAAAGGGGGCGGTTCTGGTGGGTGCTGGGCCAGGGTGGGGAATGCGTGGGAGGCAGGGGGCCCTTGCCCGCCCCTGGCCCAGGCTGGGAAGGGGCTGCCTGCTCCTCCTGAGCCCCAGCCAGACCCGTGCCCCGCCCCCCGCCCCCGCTGCCCTGCAGGCAGATAATTAAATGTCTCCCAGAGCCTCCTGACATCTCCTGGGAAACGAGGGACAGGTGTTTCCAGAGAGACCTCCCACCTTCCCGCCAGAGAGCAGGCAGCCCCGTGCCCCGTGCTCACAGGGACGTCTTTGGTAGCAGTTTTGTAAGGGAATTTCGGCTGCGCTCACAACCCGAGGGGGTCGCCCCTCTGAAATGCTGCTCTCTGCTTGTACCAGCCTGAGACATGGCTACAGGGATGCTGTAAAAACAAAAAACAAGAATTAGGAGGCTGTGCTCTGTCACTTCATTGTTTTTGAGGCTGTGGCTAGCAGCCAGCCCGCCTTGGTGCGGCCCCTCTCGACAATCGACAAGCGGCCGGGAAGGTGTGACTGCTGTGTAAATTGCCTGTGGTCACACAGCCAGAGGCAGGTCAGCGTGGGATGTCAGCTTAGGCTGGGTGCCCGCCACCCCGCAAGGCAGCGTCCCTCCCCCGGGAAGGAGCCACCGCTGGCCGGGAGGGAAAGAGCGGTGAACGGGGCGCCTGCCAGCAGCCACACGGCTTCTCCGCAAACACCACCCCGATGCCTGTTGACAGGGGCTTGGCTGGGAACACGAGACCTGCACTTGTGACAGCGGCAGCCCGGCTCTGGCCGAAGGGGCAGATATTTGTGCCCAGGCCGGTTGCCGCTGGCACGCATGCTGGCTAAGCGGTCAGGCGCCGGGGTTTGAAGCCGGTGGCCTTGTCTCTGCCATATTCGACTTGTCTGGCTCCTTTGCTGGATTTGAGGGGGTGGGTCTGACCCGGCCTCGGAGTGGAGACCTCAGGGGAGGTCCAGCCAGAATACAGGTGGACTGGAGACCCCAGGAGCACCAGCTGCCTTCCATATCTTGTACCCGCCTGGGCACAGGAGGCTCGAGCTAGGCCCCCCCCATCTCCCTCCCTGGGGTGCCTCCCAGGGGTGCCTCCCTGACTAATAACTCGGCGCTCAAGGCCCTCCAGGGCAGGCTCCAAAGTGCATCTCCAGCTTCATCTCCCACTGGCCCCACTTCTTCACCCCTCAATTGTACCAGACCCGGGGGCTTTTCAGATCCCAAACCCTGGTGCATTTGAACCCTCTCCTTGGAGCAGAGGACTCCTATTGTCCCCATGTCCCTTCCAGATTTCCACTCTCAGAATCCTATCTCCGCTTCCAGACCAGGCTGAAATGCCCTCCCCCCTTCCCAGAGCCACGGCTGCCCACTGCATGGAGATTCTGGAGTCTACCTCCTGGCTCTACCCAGGGGGACACGGCCCGCAGGGGAGGTCACATGGCTGTGGAAAGCCCGCAGCGCTGGCAGCCATCAGAACGAGACCCCTGATCCTGTCTCCACGCCCAGCTCTGGCCTGTCCCCTCCCCATCCACTCCTGGCTACAGGTTTGGGCCAAGCGTCAAAACTGAGGTCTTAGGAATTTGGCTGAAAGGTGACCCCTAACAGCTGCCCCACGTGGGGACACATGGAGCGTGGCCCCAGGCACGAGGGCAGAGCCCAGGGCTCACCCTCTGAAAACGCTTTGCTGACTTTGGTTGACACATCTTCACCTTTTAAAGTCTTGAAGTTCACAGGCAGAATGAGGGGTCTACCTCCTTCTACTTCTCATAGACCCGGGAGCACACGATGAAAGTGCCAGAAGGAGTGCGTGTGTGTGTGTGTATGCACGCACGCGTGCGTGTGTGTGTGTGTGTGTGCGTGCACCTGTACGCGTGCAAAAATAAATCCGCTCCTGCCTTCTAAATGGAAGGAAGACACTAAAAGTGCTGCTGAGTCCTGAAGCCCCGGCCTGGGGACTGAGCCCCACTGTCCGTACCTCACCCTGCCTTTCCTTGTGCTGCCAGTTGTGGGACAGTGACCTGTGCCATGAGCCCCAAGGGCAGGCTTGCATGTGGGCCACGGGTCTATCTCCTGGCACCGAAATCGGTGCCTGGCACACCTGGCACACAGTGGGTGCATCCCAAAACTCGGATGAGCTTATTATCACCCACTCCGTGCCTGGCACTGTGGCCAGACTCCCAGCCAGACCTAGACCCTCTCTTCCTTACATTCCACACGGGCTGCCTTCTCTCTTGGCAGTGGGGTCTGATCATCGATCTCCAATGTAGGAGAGAGGGGTTCCCCAACCCGACGGTTCTCTGTGGCACCAGCGGGCGGTCTACAATTTAACGCAGTTCTGACACTATCTGCCCAGAGACAGCTTCCGATTCCACAGGCTGGGGGCTCGGCCCTACGAGCGCACCTGTGCCAGCTGCTGGCGGACTGGGGGTTCCAATGAGGTCCCCTAACTCCAGACGCCAGTCCTCAGTTCAGGCTGTCTGTCACCTGGGCTTCTGATCCCACTGGCTGTAAATCAGAAGTCACTCCACCCCTTCCTTGGGTTTGATTAATCTGCTAGAGAGGCTCACAGAAGTCAGAGAAACACTTGACTTATTAGATTACAGGTTTATCATAAGAAGACAAAATTCAGGAACTGAATTTTGCAAGAGATGCCCTGGGCAAGGTATGGAGTGAGGGTGCTGAGCTTCTCAGCCCTCCCCGAGCACCCCCTTTCCCCAAACCTCCACCCCAAAGCTCTCAAAACCCTGTCTTCTTGGGATTTTTTGGAGGCCTCGTAACATCGGCACGATTGATTAACTCATTGGCCATTGGTGCTTGAACTCACCCTCCCGCCCCCCCTCCCCTCCCCCAGGGCGGGACTGAATGTCCCAACCCTCTGATCACTGTGGTTGACTCCGCTAGTGACCAGCCCCGTCCTTGGTTGAGTTCCAAACATCAACAGCATCACATAACCAGAGAACCTGGTCTGCTCTCTCAATCCTTAGGAGACTAAGACCAAATATCTATTTCTCATTATCAATCACAGCATCACAGCATGTCGCCTGTATGGCTGTGCCTCGGCGGAGCACCTGCACGGCCCAGCGGAGCCTAAGTGCTCACCCTGACCGAGCAAGCACTTAAGTCCAGTGAGGAAAGCCCTAACGTGGTAGCTACATTGAGCATCTGCCCCACAAGGGTGACTCTAGCGAGTCTGCTCTTGGGCCCGGGGCCCCTGCCCTCAGCCTGCTGCGTCCGCAGGGCTGTGTCCCCCAGGCCCTGTCTGCTGGGCATGATCCCTGAAGCCTTGCTTGCTCCAGCACTCGTGGGTTTTCCCAGAGGGAAGCCAGACCCTCCTAGCTCTGCTATAAACAGAGATTTACAGCAGAGTCGCCCAGAGCAGAGCCCGGAGCGGGGCCCGGTGTGCGAAGGGGGCCCCACAGCCCAGCCCGCAGGCCACAGCTTCTGTCGCCCCTGAGTAGGAGAAAGACTCGCTTCAAAATGGTGGCATTTGCTCGGTTCAGGGGACCTGTGGGAGGGTGGACTCCATTTGGGAGATGAGCCCCTAGACGCTCACCCCCTCTCTGCTTCCGGTGGGCCTTGGGCTGCGAGCCACATTCTTCCCAGATGAGGTTCTGAAGCAGCCTTCAGAATACAAGGTTATGCCCCTGCTGTTCTCACTTCTGGAAGCCTGCGCCCCCAGGGACAACAGACCCCCAGGGGTCCGGGGAACCCAGGAGCCCAGCAGCCAGGGGCCCCCACTGCATCCACCATAGACTGTTGACTCTAAAAACCCACTCATTTGTCCCCTGCTTCCGATCTGGGCCCTGAAATCCATTTTCTATGCAGCAAAGGGATTTGTCAAAACTGCTGATTCAACAAGTCATCACCTTGGTTAACTTCCCCCTCCTTCCCGCCCCCAACCCGGTCCCCGAGGGGAGGTCCAAATTCCTCCAGGATGAGGCCATGTGGGGCACTCCTCCTCTATCCGTCTCTGTTCCGCTCTCACGCTGGCCGTCCAGTGGGATGCTTTGGGCTACAAGTGACCAGGACACCTGAACCACACGGACCTAAACAATAGTGTTATGCTTCAGGCGAAGGCAGGCTTCAGGCACGGCCTGATTCAGGGCCTTGGCTCCCTTTGCCTGCCGTTCTCCAAGCTCTGCCACCCTGACATGCGGGCCCCATCCTCAGACAGCAGGATGTGTGCAAGCAGGCATATGCTCGCCCTTACAGAAGTGTCCAGAAGGAGAAGAGGTAGACAGAATGGAGAAACTTTCCCCGAAGCTCCCAGCAGATATCCCCTTAGCCCCTTGGCAATGGCCTAAATTGGGTATTGTGCCCAGCGTTGGGCCCCTTCTTGCTGTCAGGGGAAGGCTGTTTGCTGATGCCTGGGGGACTGCGGTCCTTGCTGACACAGATGGAGCTATTGTGACCAGGCTGGAGCATTCACGGGGTATGTTTGGAGGCGGCCGGACCCCAGACCGCATGGTGTGACAGTAGACTGGAAGCTAAAACATCCACGGACCCCGCCTGGTGTTCACACGTGCACCTGCAGTCCATTTTATTAAGCATCTAATGTATGGCGGGCCTTGCCCCCACCCCTGGGGAGGGCACAGTGAACTACATCTGGGTCCTGACGGAGTTTGCACAGGCATCATCTTCAGTGTCCGCATGAACTTCTCTCTTATACTTGACCTCCAGAGAGCTACTTCCTGTTGCCAGGCACCCAAAAGGCACAACTTGCCATTGAGTCCAGCCCGGGCCCCTCCCCCCCACCCCGCCCCGGGGCCTTTGTGAAATGCCTCCATGCCCTGCTGGTCTGGACATTGAATCTCACAGTTTGGTGACCTGTAGCCACAGAAAATCACCCAGTACCAACACACCCAAAGTACACAGCATTGCAGAGAGCGCAGGAAAACGCCAGTGAGCAGCTCTTGTTGGGAAGAGGCCTCGAGCTCTCCTGGCCCGTAGGGCTTCTCCTGTGCCGCTGGGAACCGGCCAGGCAGCCTGTGCTGTGCACCTCGGGGGAACTCTCCTGAGTCTGCTGTCCTCCACTGTCCCCGGTCAGCCCCTCCGGGAGGCTCTCCCTTGATTGTGGCCCTCCAGGGTGGCTGGGCAGGTCCCTCCTGGGCCTGCCTCCACCTAGCAGCCCCGGGCAGCAGGTGCCGAGGTGGGGCCCGGGGCCTGCTTTCAGCTGAGTACAGGTGCTGTCGGCCACCCTTAGCGTTTCTTCATCGTGTCGTGGGCTTCCGGTCAATTCCGTGACCTCCAGTCAGTCACAAAGATCTTGTTGAGCCTGTCTCGTGTGGAAGTCCCGCTCTCCCGGCGACAGGCTGTGTCTCTGCTGCTGACCCCAGACCTTGCCTTCATGGCCTCCCCATTCCCAACGGCCCCTGCAGGGAAAGTGAAAGTATTGCCTAACGTGAAAAAGCAAATATTCCTCGCAGTCCCCGGGGCCGCTTGGTCACGGGTCCCGGGCTCCCCGGGACATGGTCAGGGGACTCTCGCGGTGGGGACGGCCATCGAGCTGCTGGTGTGCCCGTTTCTTAGCTCTCACTGGCAACTTTCAGCTCTCGTCTGCTGGTATGAATTGCAGTCACGAATCTGTCCTAACCGACACCCCGTTGCCTCTCTCGCTGGCTGGAACTGGGTCACCCCTGCGGTTAGGGAAGGGTGCTGCCCCGGCAAGCATAGGCCTGGGTCCCTGAAACAATCCCTGGTGGGGGAGGGGTGCAGCAAAGAGGAACGGAAGATGCTGAACAGAGATGGCCGCGGCGCCCGTCACCCTGGAACACGGGCAACCACCCAGCCCACCCCCAGCTTCCCCCTCGCCCCCGGGCAGCCTCTGTTGCTCCCTCCCCTGCTGCGGAACACACCACAACTGCCCCTGTCTGCCTGATTACCTCCTGCTCACACTACAACACATAGCCTCTTGGTCACCTCCTCCAAGAAGAAGCCCTCCCTGATAGCACAGCGTAGGTGTGCCCTCCCTTCATCAGAGCGCCCGCCTCATGTCATCACTGCTGTCATGCCTGGCCTCCCGGCTGCGGGCCCCTCCGGAAAAGTTGTGTCTTATCTCCCTGTATCATGGAATTGACAGGAAACCGACCAGCGCTTGACGGAGACGGGGTTCTGCGAACCCCCAACCCAGCCCAGCCCAGCCCGGGCCCCGAGTGTCCGTGGAGTGAGTAAGGTAATGAGGAGGGGGGTAAACAGAGGCATTGTGGGGGCACCCGGCTGTTTTGGAGCGGCGGTGGGGGGACGGAAGCTAGTGTCCCTCAGGGGGGTGCCGTGAGGTGCTCACCTAAGCCCAACGCCTCTGAGAGACCGATGGCAAGAAAAAATGGGGTTTGTCAACAGCTGTGTGTTGATGGGGGCTGGGCGGCACTGGGCCGGGGGCTGCTGCGGTCACCCCCAAAGCGACCAGAGCCAGGAAGGAATCGGGAAGCCCCCGGGGGCTCCAGGCCCTGCCCCAGGCATGCACCCACTGCCTGATGGGAATCTCTCAGGGAGAGGAGTCCACACCCGGTCTGACTGCAGATCTCTGGCACCCCAGGGCCTTGCCAGTCTGTTAGCATCAGAAGACCCTCTGTCCATTCATTCTCCATTCCGAGGCCCAGAGGAGGCATCTGTAACACAGATCAGAGGGATCACCCCTCCGCCTAACACCTTCTGTGTCTCCCCATTAGCCTGGGAGAACATCAAGCTTGACATCAGGCTTTCCCGACCACAGCACCCTCAGCACCACGGACCAGACTGTGGACCAGGTTGTTCTCGATTGTGGAGACCTGTCCTGTGCACCGTAGAGTGTTTACCAGCAACTCTAACCTCTGCCCCTGGAGCCCCTGCCCCCTAACTGTGACAACCAGACATGTCTCCGGGTATTGCTACATGTCACCCGGGGGGACAGTCACCCAGGCTGGGAAACACGTCCCTAAACGTCCTGTGCTCTTTCCCTCTGACCTCGTCACTCCAGGGGCCTCGCTCAGAGCACTCACCCTCCTCGCCGGCTCATCTCCATTTATTTTTTTTATTTTTATTAAAAAAAATTTTTTTTAATGTTTTATTGATTCTTGAGAGACGGAGAGAGACAGAGCATGAGCAGGGGAGGGGCAGAGAGAGAGGGAGACACAGAATCAGAAGCAGGTTCCAGGCTCCGAGCTGTCAGTACAGAGCCCAACGTGGGGCTCGAACCCACAGACCTGAGCCGAAGTCGGACAATCAGCTGACTGGCCCCCCACCCCCAGGCACCCCATCTAGACGCTGCAGCCATTCTTCAGTCATTGCTTTGGCCGTCCCCTTCCTTCGGGCAGCTTCCTGGCCGTCCCCTGCTCGCTGGCTGCCTTCCTTGCTGCCCTCCTGCTCTCACACACACACCAAGGCTCCGGTCCTCACGCTGCCTTCACCCTCTCGTGGTGATCTGCCCCGTGTCTGCCTGCCAGGGGGTGACTCCCGGATGGCGGGGGCCCTGGTGGCTGCGTCAGGGCCAGCAGGACCTACAGGTTCCGTTTTAGAATCTGTCCTTCCTGTCCTCCTGGCCTCGGGCAGGTCCGGGGGTTCAGGTACTTTTATTCTCCGTCAGACTCTGGAAAGACCGGCTAGAGGGAGACCTTCGGGGTCGGGGTCGGCAGGTCCCCGCTCCGGACCTTGGGAGCTGTCCCGCTCCCCGTTTTCAGCAGCTCCTCTGGCCTCTCCATCCACATCCAGACGCTAGCAGGTGCCGTTCTCCTTTGTCGTCAATCCAAACACGGCTCGCGGCCGGCAGTCACGTCAGGGACCCCGGCGCGAGGCTCCATGGACGGCACGGGGGACGGGGCCTGGGTCCCTGGGCAGGGCGGTCACCCCTCTGAACGGTGGGAACACCGACACTCAAAGACATGAGTGACTTGTCCAAGGTAATTCCGCTCAGGAAGCCCCGGAGCCTGGACTCAGACTCGATCCCCTGCCACATCCCCCACCGCCCGCCCCCCGCCCCGGCCCAGCTCCTTCTTTTACTGGAGGAAAACAATCCTCAATAAACAAAATATGGTCTTCCAGGCAGTGGCATAGTGCAGGGCCAACAAAAGGAATGAAGTGCTGATACATGAGACAACATGGCTGAACCCCGGGAAAGTTCCAGAAGTGAAGGAAGCCAGGCACTGCAGGCCACATGGCGTGTGATTCCGATTGCATGAAGTGTCCGGGATAAGCAAATCTGTAGAGACGGGAAGTAGACGAAGCGTTGTCCGGGGCTGAGCTGGAGGGGGGATGAGGGATAAGGAGTGAGCGTGAAAGGGGAAGGGTTTATTTCGGGGGTGATGAAAGTGTCCTCAGGTAGATTGTGGAGACGGTCATAGATATCTGTGAACGTACTGAAAACCACCGGGTTGGCTACTCTAAGTGGGTGAATTGTATACTTTAAGTGGGTGAATTCTATGGTATACGAATTATATCCCAACCAAGCTGTTAAGACTCACGCAAACCTAACGTGGAGAATGCGCGCGTATTTTTTTTTTAAGTTTTATTTTATTTTTGAGGGAGAGAGAGAGAGAGGCAGAGAGAGAAAATCCCAAGCAGGCTCCGTGCTGTCAGCCAAGAACCCGACGTGGGGCTCGATCTCACGAGCCATGAGATCATGACCTGAGCTGAGAGCAAAAGTCAGACGCTTAACCGACTGAGCCACCCCCCAGGCGCCCCCAGAATGCACATATTTATCACGATATCTGCCGTGTTGCGAAGACACAACTCTTGATTTACATGCGGGTTTTAGCCGGGATTCCCTGTTCGCACTCCAGCGCCTTAAATCTGTGGTTCTCAAGCTTCTAGCATTTATCAGAATCACCCAGGCGGTTGTTGAAAGACATAGCGCTCCAGCCCCTCCCCCAGTTCTGACTGAGCAGGGCTAGGGGGGGCCCGAGCGTCTGCATTTCTAGCAAGTTCCCAGGGCCGCCGCCGCCGCCCGTCCAAGGCCCACTCTTAGAGGACCGGTGTCTGAACTCTGTCGTGAGTTCTGAGGATTTTTCGGTTGCTTTGCTCTGCTTTATAAGTTTTAAAAATGACACCGTCCGCAAAGAAGGCCAGTTCTGTTTTTTTCACTTTCTGAACTCACGACCCTGGGATTAAGACCCACGCCGAGATCAAGAGTCGGGCGCCACCCAGGCGCCCCCGTTTCTTCACTTTTTAAGTTACGCCGCTGTGTCTCCGGGTTCTGTGTGGCCGGGGATCTCTGCCGCCGGTGGGTTCAGGCATCATTTTCTTGGTGATGTTTGCTGTCTGCTCGTGTTTGGTGTCTTTCCTCAAGTTCAGAAAGTGTCGTTCTTTTCCTGGCTTTAAAAGAAAAATGATGGGTGAAAGTCAGGAGTAGACTTTTAAATTTCACCAAATGCCTCTCCAGACCTACTGAAATGAAACCCTTTCGTATGTTTTACATTTCCGCAACCCATCAACGCGGAGATGTAATAATTAAATGATCTCCTGATGTTGACATGCCCTTGCATCCTTGGAGTAAAACCTTTATGGCCATGAGGCATTTTTCTCTTAATTCACGGCCTGGCTGATGTTTTATTTAAGCCTATTACCTCCACAATGACCAGTGAGACCGGCCTACGGGTTTCTTGTTTTGTGCCTTTTCCCTGCAAAGCCCGCTATTGCGGTTACGTCAGCCTCACAGAGTGAGCTGGGAAGCCTCTGTCTTATTCAACTCTTTGGAACAGAACATGATAATGACCTCAACGCTCTTAGACCCAGATAACCTCCCACCGGGCTGTGTATCCTCTACCCGCCTTCCTTCCAGCCCCCGCCTCCACTGCCCGCTCTCTCTTTTCCCCTCTCCTCCAGGATCTTGGTTTTCTCTCAGGCTTTTGCTTCCTCCTGCCACAGGGCTTTTGCACATGCTGCTTGCGCCCTCTGGGAAATGTTTTTCTCTCCTCTGCAGGCTTACTTAGCTTTTCAGTGTCCTTCTGGTTTCAGCCTGATTGTAGCCTCTTTCCTTGATTTCCCTGTTTGGGTCAAATGCCTCCGAGCTACACTCTTACTGCACCATGTACCTCTTTTCTTACACTCACCGCGTTTGCAATTGTACCTTTATTTGTGTGATTTTTATTTAAACAACTAACGTCTGTCTTCCCCCACTAGACTGCCAGGTTTTTGAGGACAGGGACTGAGTTTGTGCTTACCTTCGGACTCCCAGAATGCAGCACGGGGCCAAGCACATAGTAAGTGCTTAGTAAAAATGTGGTGAATGAATGGAAGAATTTACTCCTCACAAGGAAGTGAGACAGTTTCGCTTGTGTTAATATCACTTTCTAACAACCCCAATGTTTGCCAGAGATTTTTAAATGTTTACTTCTTCTGGCGTCCTTAGTGCTTCACGTAAGAAACTTCTTCCGTTAGTTACGTAAGAAACTTCAGCTCAGGTCATGATCTCGCGGTTCATGGGTTCAAGCCCCACCTCGGGCTCTGTGCAGACCGCTAGCTCAGAGCCTGGAGCCTGCGTCGGATTCTGTGTCTCTTTCTCTCTCTGCCCCTCCCCTGTTCATGCTCTCTCTCTGTCTGTCTCTCAAAAATAAATAAATGTAAAATAAAAAAAATTAAACTGTGTACTCTGTTCTGTGACTGTAATTATTTCTGTGCTTTGACCGTCAGCTGATTTTAAACAAATTCCAATTGATGGCCAGCATTTTCGATATCACGACGATGTGACAATTCTTCATCGCAGATGTAGGAGGAAGGAGTCTGATGTCGATAGGGGAAGGGGGCAACACCCAATTTATGATTATTATTATGTATTATTTTTTAATGTTTATTTATTTTTGAGAGAGAGACGGGGCACAAGCAGGGGAGGGGCAGAGAGAGAGGGGGAGACACAGAATCCAAAGCAGGCTGCAGGCTCTGAGCTGCCAGCCCCAACATGGGGCTCGAACTCATGAACCGCGAGATCATGACCTGAGCCGAAGTCAAACGCCTAACCGACTGAGCCCCGCAGGCGCCCCAGCGCACAATTTTTAAACATTTCATGTCTTGATTTGCCTTCTCCTATCCCTGGGACTGTCCAGCTCCTTGCTACAGTGCTTGCTAAAGAGGAATGTGCCTTTCCTGTTGCAGGAGTTCTTTCCAGAGCCTTCCAGCTTCCTGACTCAGTTTGCATCATCAGCTTTCGAGGTGCGTTGTCATCCCGTGATCTGTCTTCACGCTGCGTCCCCGGGTGCGGGCGTAGTTTTTAGTTTCTTGGCTGCTGTGGCGTTGTCTCTCTTGGATCCCTTTTGTGTCTTTGGAGGCATGTCCTTGGGTGTATCTTCCAGGGTGGACCGACGGATGGGGAACTTTCTAGTCCGTGGCGGTTTGGATTTGTCTTTACTTCGCCCTTGCACACGGGCTTGCCGGTCGGGCTGGACGGCACCTGTCGGGTGCATTCGCCTGAAGACGGCTGCTTTTTCTTCTTTTACAGCTCATCTGATTTTTTCACTATCGAGGATTTTAGGGTTTTTTGACATCTTTGGGATTCTGAGGTTCTTTCAGGACATGACATTTCACCTAGAAAGTGTGCATCTTGTAAAGCTTTTCGCATTCCACGCTTGATAGTTCGGTGGCTTGTAGTTTGGAGACTCAAGTCTTTCTTTAGCCCAGAGAAATTGACTTCCGTCATAGCTTTATTTTTTTTTCTCCTGTATATTCTGCTGGGTTTTTCCTTCAAGGACTCGTATTAGAAAATGAGGATCAGGGCGCCTGGATGGCTCATTCAGTTAAGCGTCTGACTCCGGCTCATGTCATGATCTCACGGATCGCGGGTTCAAGCCCCCGATCGGGCTCTGTGCTATCTCCGCTGTCGGCACGGAGCCCACTTCAGATCCTCTGTCTCCCGCTCTCTCTGCTCCTCCCCAACGTGGTTCTCCCTCTGTCTCCTTCAAAATAAAATTAAATAAACTTTCAACAAAAGTGAGGATCCATTCTCCACACGTATTAATGCTAACTTTGTGTTGTGTGTGTGTGACACGGTAGTTTGTGTATTCTTTTGCCTTTCTGCCCCATGTTTGAAGACTTCCTAGGCCTTATCGGCTACATGATTGCTCTGGTGTTCAGCTGTGTCCATGTTGTCGTTCTCCGCATTGTCTGAGTATTTTTGAGAATTAGGACGCTTTAGTTCCAGGACATCTTTGCTTTCTGATTGCCCCTGTTCAGTATGGGCTGCGGTCTTGTGGGACGGCGTTCTCTTGTTCAGGATGTTCAGGAAGCAGAAGTCCGGGTCCTTTCTGTGGAGCCTGAGCCTGGAGGAGGGTGGCAGGTGGAAGGAAATCTTTTCCAGGTCTGAGCAGTCGCTGCACGGAAAAGACAGGGCTCTGGGCGCAGACAGATCACAGCCCCTCTTCCTCACTGGGCTCGGACCAGCCGTACGATCTTAACTCCCGCGGCCTCAGTCTCCCCATCTGTAAATGGGGAAGCGCTTCCTACCTGGATGAAAGGAGCCACGTGGGCAAGGCTCCCGCGGGCGCCTGGACTTGCACGTCGGCCGTGAATGAGTCTTCATCAATTAATCCAGCACAAGGCCCTCCACGCTTCCCACACCCTTTCGCCAGAGTGGAAAACTGCCTTTTGTTTGTCTTCACCCCAGACCTGTCTGGCTTTTTGACTATATATGTGTGTGTGTGTGTATTTTAGTCATTTCTGGGCAGCTTCTCATGCATATTCAAATCCCAGCAGTTAGGATTGAGAATGATTCAAATGTTTGTTGCACCGTGTAATTGATCTTAATATAGCCGCCGTCACCAAAGGCTGTGGTTCTCCGCCAACCTCCTCAGCACCCCCACAGCCCGTCTGGGCCAAAGAAGATCAGCAAACCGGATACACTTCCGCCCTCGGGCCTGACAGGAGACTAATTGGCAGGGCTGGGAGAGCCCTTCTCACCCTCCTGGGCTTTTGTTTTTCTTTTAACCCAGTGCCTGGTTCTTTGTTCATCATCCTGTCTAGAGACGGCCTTCAGGTCGAGGGGAGTGGTGGGGAAGGAGATCGTGGGTGCCCCTAAGCTCTGGGCAGAGCTGCCTTCTTCCGCAGAGCCCCAGGATTCAGATCCTGAATCCCGCGTGTTGCGGGCTGTGTGGACAAAAGGAGTGTTGTAGGTCACGTGATAGAAAGAGCCCACTTCTGGCCACCTTCCTGTCCCTCTTCCCGGTGTGAGAGCTGGGACAGGTCACCCACTTCCTCCTGTGGCCCCATGGCCTGGGAGGGGGTTCAGTGTAGGGGACGCGCTGGGGTCACAGCCCGGCTGACCAAGCGACCAGTGGCGTGAGCTGGGGCGAATGTCCCCGTCCACAGAACGGGGGTGGTGGCAATAGTCCTGAGCTAAAGAGAAGGGAGCACTTGCAGACGCTTGCCCACGTGTGGGGCAGGACGGGACTGGCCACGGAGACCTGGTGCTCTGCGGGCTCAGACCCGGAGCGGGGGCTCAGCAGCGTTTGCAGGATGAACCGAGCTGAGCCGGAGGCTGGAGGGCAGCGCCCCTGCTGCGGAGGAGGCAGAAGCAGGACTGGAGAATGGAGCCCGTAACTGCAGGGTCGGGGGTCCCACACACCAACATGTCATCGTAATTAAAGCCACACACGGGGACCCAGATGCTGAAGGATGGCCTGTGCTGCACAGAGCATCCTGTGGGGGTTGGAGGGGCTTGATGGAAGCTTCCACGACCCTCCCCCCTCACGCCCCACCCCTTATCCCTCCCACCCTTTTCTCACTAGGGATCCCCCAGCCCCCAGCCATCACTTCCTGGACAGGGTGGCCCCCTGGCGCTTGGCTCTGCCCCTTAGCATTAAGCCTGAGACACCAGAGCCCAGCAGAGACAAGTCCTTGGGGAAGGTGTCTTTGTGCTTGGACACCCAAAGCTCTTCCTCCAAAGGCTTCAGAGGAACAGGGAGAGGATAGGCGCTCATCACGAAGCGTTCCCTACCCCCATTCACGGTCTCCTCCCTACCATCAACAGGCTTCCTCATTCAGCCTCCAGGAATCAGCCCAAACCCCACCTCAGATCCCCCAGTGCCATTCCTCTGAGCGCCTGGTGCCCTGGTTTACGTGCGCTGCAGCACCCCACCTCCAGCCGGGGTGAGGCTCCCGGGGCACGGAGACTGCACTCAGGCCAAGTGCATAAAGGGGCAGTGCAGGTCGGGATTCTCACACTTGAGCCTGTACCAGAACCCCTCTCAGGGGGTAAAACACACACCACGGGGTGGGGGTCCGACCATCTGCATTTTGAAGTTCTTCAGGTGATACTGACGGTGCTGACTGGGCACTGCGCTTTGAGAACCACTGGCTTAGGGCCATGGGAGCCTGGGTGGGGACAGGAGAGCAGCTCCCGGCCACCCTGGGTGTGGGACCCATCAGTCTGGAGCTTGGACGTTCGGCAAGCACTTATAGAACTGAGCCCAGAGACTAAAGACCAGTCGCTTAGCCTTCTGGCCTCCCCCGGAGAGGACAGTGACTCCAAGGACGATGGGGAATGTGACATCATAAGAAATACATATTTGCTCTCGGTCCCCAGTTCCTGACACAGAGATCCTAAAACCTCTGTCATTTCCTGAGTGAGGGCAGTGATAGGAGTGTCTACACAGAGCTCCTGATGGGAGCATATTTTGTTCTAATGAGACAACCCTTGGTGGCTTCTGGGTAACGGCAGGCCGGTCACCAGAAAGGCCAACCCACGGTCAGACGCTTGGAACTGGTAGCCGAATTCTCTGGGAATGAGAGGGGCTGGCGATTGCGTTAACGATGGATCACGTCCACGTGCTGATGTCCATAACAACCCCTCAACTACGGGGTGGG
Source organism: Cryptoprocta ferox (assembly GCA_028646485.1). Taxonomy (NCBI): domain Eukaryota; kingdom Metazoa; phylum Chordata; class Mammalia; order Carnivora; family Eupleridae; genus Cryptoprocta; species Cryptoprocta ferox. The sequence continues at coordinate 125,080,039 of CM053576.1, read as the reverse complement.
AGAGCTTCCGGGTTGATGGACACATCGACGCGTCAGAGGGTATGGCACCCCATCTCTGCCCCCTAGCTCGAGGCCTGGAGGAGGGCGGAGATGTTTCTCACATTGAAATGACGTTCCCCAACCCTCGCGGGCACGCACACACATGCACATGCTTGCGCACACACACGCACACACACACGCAGGCATCCCCTTCATGGCCCCAGAGAGAATTTTTCACCTGGGAAGATTTTGGAAACACCAAGTTCAATCTTTCCCGTTTTAGAGATGGACCAAGGCCCAGAGGAAGGCGACACTGTTTAGTCTTCTATTCAGTGGGCTCTGACAAAGTGTTTGCTCCATGGCTAGCTGGTGAGCTGATGGTGATGGAGAAGAATAAGGCACGGGTTCCCGGCGCCCAGAGGAGCAAGGGCTCCCCAGGAGAGGGTGCAGGGGGCCCAAGGGGGGCTGACCATGCTGGAGGGGCCCGGCCAGGCCAGGGAAGTCTCTGCAGAGGAGGTGTTGGATCTGGGCCGTGAGGGGCGTGTGTGGTGTCGTGTTGTCTTGTGGGACTTTGTGGGCCCAACATGTCTCATCCCCTGCCCCAGGCATGGGACGGGGGCTCCGGAGAGCTCAGGAAGAGTTAGTGGAATGAATGGACATGAGGCAGTCCCATTCTGGAGACCCCAAAAGGCGACTCGGGCTCTGGCTAAACCAAGGGTGGGACTTGTAGACACTGGTGGAAAGCAAGCCCGTGTTGGGCACAGTTGGCAGCTGGGGCTCAGATTGGGAAGGGCCTGGATGATCAGGGTCTGTAGGTCATTGGAAGGGACAGGTGCCCTGGCACCGGGGGGCAGGAAGGACAATTCTTGAGAACCCACACCAGGCCCACTTGCCAAGCCTCTTTGGGGCTGGAAAGTTTAGGTTGTCCGTAGGTTGAGACTCCAGTTGGGAGAAGCCCAACCTAATAAACGGTCTCATTGGACACACGTGACATATAATGTGGTGGGGGCCACCAGGTGCACTACTACATGACTTCTAGTAACTTACCATCATGGGTAGAGAGATGAGCTGTCAGGGTGTGGGATTCGTCCCTGGGAGGAAGCCTCCATGCGCTCACGTCCCTCAGTGCTGTTCCCATCTTCCCAACACCAGCAACCCAAGTTGTATGGGGAGACATTTGCCTTAGAAAACACATCTAGCTTCAGCCCTGTTTCTTCCTGTGAGATAGAAGTTTTAATCTCTTGGATCTGTAGTTCCCTTAGACACACATGTGGAGTGGCTTCTTGGGATCCAGCCTTAATCCACTCTCCGTGGGATCACTCATGGGTCATGGTCATCCATGAGATTCATGCACAGCCCAGCCAACCCTGCCTGGGCCCAAGGGTTTGAGATGAATCAGGCGTTGGCCTTAGAAAGGCAGGAAAGAAACACGGCACATGTAGGGTGTCACTCCCATTCCAAGAAATGACGTCAAGACGAGAAAAAGACCCCAGACTCTCAAGACGCCCAGAGCCCTAAGCCAAAGTTTGGGGCTGATGATAAATAAACCTCTGTGATGTATGAGTACAGGAGAGGCTCTGGAAGTCACCTGAGTGCTTGAAGAGCCAGATTTCCAAGACATCTTCATGGATTGGGAGGCAAATGAAAGAGACCATTTGAAATAAAGGCTGTCTCAGACATTGCTGGCCTTCTGACCTGTGTACACACACAGTTTCCTGCTACTAAACAAAGTCATGACATGGGGCTGAGAACTGGGTCCTGTGAACCCAGCTGTCTCTGGACTATTGGATGAGACACGGTCTGGTGGAAAGAATAAGGCCTTGGGAGTCAGCAGACCTGGGTTCACACGCTCACTTGTTGATTCTGTTACATCAGAGGGTGACTTAGTATCTCTGAGCTTGGAAGTCACAGCCCTCTGGAGGCTGTTGGGAGTTACAGGTAACAGGACCTACTGTCTGAGCCGGAGAAGGTCCTTAACCTCTCAGCATCCCCGACTATATTATAAGCCCTCCAGAGATGCCTGTGGGCTCTGCTCGCCACCTGACTGATGATCACTGATGGAACTAAAGATTCTTCTCTGTGGAGGGGACCCCAGGACACTGGCTTTTCCCCTGGGTTGCCAGCACCAGGCATTCTGGGGTTGAGAGGGAACGGGCTAGGGCAGGAAGTCAAGGGCACTGCATGGGTCCGAGGAACATGTCCCAACAGTGAGAAAGAACAAGGCTGCAAGAGGCCTGGGCTGGGGACTCCGGGTCCTGACCAGGCTTGGGTGGGAGTGGGGACCAATTTCCCGAGACCCAGGGATTGGTTTCTCTTGGGTCCCAAGTGCCACTGAAGGGAACAAGCAGAGAGAGTGCCTCCCTCTCAGTACAGCCTCCAGAGCTGCCACCTTTCCAACATTTTGAAAGGTGAAGCATCGACTTGGGATTTAAGGGTCTGCTTCCGAGACATCAGAGGAAATGACAGGATGTGAAGCAAGAGATGAGACAGGCAGAGAGGCTACACAGAGATAAGCCTCTTGCACCTGCACCCGGCCCCAGGCCGCCTTCGCCTGACGCTGGCAGCCAACACTTCCGAGTTCAAGGCAGTTGTTGTAAGCGACACATACCCCCTTTCCCCATCCCTGACTTCCGTCTGGACGACCCTCCCAAAGTGGTATTATTTTGACTCCCTCACTCTGCAGATGGGAACCTGATGTGCAGAGAAGTGTCCTACAGCTTATTGGATGGACGTGAGCGGGACTCAAAGCCTACAGGTCCAACCTCAGAGCCTTCCAGGAGCTTCCAGCACTTGCCATGCTCCCAGGTTAGGGTCCGTGGGTATCTCCCCACCAGGGCTCTTGGCTGGACAGGGCCGCCGGCGGCGGCCTTCCTCATGGCCCCAGATGCTCAGACCCAACCATGTGGTGGGCAGAGAGTTCAGTCCACTCGCTGCTTTTTCTTCCGCCTACGGATACTGAGGTTCCAAGGGCGAGGGGGTCCTCCAAGGTCAGTCAACAATCCAAGCAGAGTGTGCACAGCCCCAGAGCCTGGCAGAAGCCGGGGTTTGAAGACAAAACCCCACAAGAACACAGTCAGCCTTTCTTTCCTCAGGGGAGCTTTGGGGACATGGAAATATTTCCAAGCTTTTTAAAAAAAATTCCTAAATCCATATTTATGATTTGTAATAGCAACTAAAAAAGGATATCTACACCAACTGTCAGAAGCGGATCAATAAGAACGGATTTGGAGGAGGAAATATGCACGTATTACAAAAAGTAAGCCATCTCCACTTGGTTTTGAGGATTTGACACGAGAAACGTGTGACCTCTGTACTTCTTTTGCCTGTGACCCACAGCACGGAAGGCACAGCCCATCAGCCCTGTGTTCCATTCTAAACACACAGAAGTGGGGCTCCTGGGTGGCTCAGGCGGTTAAACCTCCGACTTTGGCTCAGGTCATGATCTCACGTTCGTGGGTTCGAGCCCTGCAATGGGCTCTGTGCTGACAACTCAGAGCCTGGAGCCTGCTTCCGATTCTGTGTCTCCCCCTCTCTCTGCCCCTCGCCCTCTCCTGCTCTGTCTCTCTCTGTCTCAAAAGTAAATAAAAAACATTAAAAAATATTTAAACACAGAGAAGAGCCCAGGAGAGCGGAATATGTTTTAATAACGATGCTAGAAACTGGTGGCCAGCCAGCAGCTGGAAATACATGTCTCTCCAGGGTCTCTCCAGAAGGACGTGATGGCCCAAGGAGGCAGGGGGTCTGGGAGAGGGCTCTGGGCAGCTCCCTCAGAGAGAACCTACCAAGCCTTTTTCTTTCTCGTAAACATGCCATCCGCTTATTCTACAAAATGAAAATAATTCACGGAGGTAGAAAGTAAACGTGCAAATCCGACCTCACGGAGACAGTGCGCCGTGATTCAGATTCCTCTCTGGGCACATACAGTTTTCCCCGCAGGGAGCCGGGAAGCGGAGAAGGGAAGGGGGGGCGCACATCCATGCTGCAGGGGAGAGAGGTAGGTGTACTAGTCAGCTCTGGCTTCCGTAGCAAAACATCAGAGACTCGGTGGCTTAAACAACAGAAATGTTCTCACAGCTCCAGGGGCCATGATGAGGCGTGAGAGTGGAGTCGGCGGAGGGCTCCTCGTGGCCTGCAAATGGCCATCTCTGTGCAGAGTGCGCCCAGGGTCTTGTCCTAGGTTGACACAGGTGGAGAGAGAGGGCAGGCTCTCTGGCGTCTCTTCTCCTCAGGGCACTAATCCCATCCTGGGATCCCACCCCGATGGCCTCCTCTAGCCCAAATTCCCTCCCAGATGCCATCACGGTGGGGATTTGAGCTTCAACGTGTGAATTTTGAAGGGATGAGAACATTCGGTCCATGACGGGGAGCGGCGGGGGGAATCCCTGCGGAGCCCCTGCTGTGTGCCCACCGTGGTGGCATTCGCTTTGCATCAGCTGGCTCCTTGGTCCTCCCACACCCTGAAAAGCACGGATGACTGTCCCCATTCTACACATGAGGACATCAGGATTCGTGGCCGTCGCAATGAAACAGGGATGCCTCTTTTGCTGCCAGGTAAAGGTTTCATCAAAAAGAAAATTCCGAAGTGGCCGCAAAGGGAGGGAACTGCCCTGTTAGAGGTGATGGGGGGGGCAGCTCTGGCTCCTCTCTTGTCCCCTATTCCCCCTCTCTGCCCACATAGGCTCCCCTGGGGAGGAAGAGACCGAGGAGGCCCCTTGGCAGGGGCTAAAGGCTTGATGGCCCCGGGAGACACCCTGCATCACAGAAGGGGGTTCTCAGAACCCTGTGGCTTAGGACATCAAGCCCCGAATCGGGCCGAATCTTGGGTCTTGAGGATAGTGTTCTCTAGTGATTACACTGGCGGTTGAGTAAACCTTATTAGTAATTAGCTTGCCAAAGATAGCAGCCCCTCAGAGAGCAGAATAAATGGTGATTACTGCAGCCAGCCCGTCTAGCTCTCTCCTGCGAAAATCAACACCTACACGCTGGGATTTCTCTGGACCGTTTTAAACCCTGGAGCCTCGGGCCCAGGGCTCTGCTGCTCACCGAGCACGTCAGCCTCTTTGAGACTCGGTCTCCTGGTCCCTTCAGCGGCGAGCACGGCTTCACATCCGACCCTGTGGCCTTGCGTCCTTGCCAACTAGCCATTGCATCCTTGCCAACTAGCCAAGGTGGGGAGGGTCTCCTGGTGTGTTTTGCTGACCTGGGGATGGACGTTCGAGATGAGCAGGGGCATGGGGAGTCCTGGGGAGCACATACGAGAGAGGAGTCTGAGGCCCGGCTGCATCTGAGAGGACCTGGAAGCTCACTCCAGGGTGAGCTCCGTCCTGAAGCCGTGGGGAGCACTTGGGGAGCCAACGCAGGCGGCAGACAGGCTCAGATTATTGGTTAAAAGGAAAACTTTCAAGATAGGGTGGCTGGCGATGTTCTGGAAAGTGGCAGAAAGGGAGGAAGGGAGGCTGGTGAGGAGGCCACGGCGGAGATTAAGGGGGGCCATCAGAGGTCTGGCAGGGGGAGTGGTGAGTGGCGGACCTCTGCTGACCTTACCATGGAGCTCACCAGAGCCTGGATAATGGGGAGTTGGGTGAAGGTTGGCTTCCGTGTGATTTGGGATAATCTGGGACCTCTGTCTCCCGCCCCTGTACCTCTCCATCACGTGCAGACCGAGGATGGGTGCTGCAGCCCCAGCCGTGTGTGGACTGCCCAGAGAGGGAGGGGCAGACTGGGCAGAGGGGGTCCTGGGGAGGATGATGGTGTTTAGGGGCTCGAGGCGGGGGGTGCAGCTCGGGAGACCGGGAGGAGAGTCAGAGCTGGGTGAGCAGGACCAGGAGAGCATGAGGTCACTGGAGGGCGGCAGGTGCAGAAGGGGCACCAGAGACATGAAGACCTTGAGAACTTGGAGTGCCCACGGTGAGGGTGCTGGGGACCTTCGCCAGAGCTCGAGGTGGACACGGGGCGAGGCTGAGGAGTGACCGGGGCTGAAAGCAGGAGCCCAGCCGCTCTCCAGAGAGCAGGCAGAGCCTTGAGCATGGGTGCGGCTGCAGGGGAGAGGCAGTGGTCCTGAACACAGGGGAGGGGCCACAAAACCTGTCCTGGAAGTGATGGGGGACCGTCTCAGACGAACGTGGATGAGAGGCCCAGGGGAGGCTGAGGCCCGTCGGGCTGGCGAGCGTTGGCTCGGTCTATTCTCAGGCCTGACATCAACTCCCTATTGGACCCTGGGTGACTTTCGGCTGCTCTCTGGGCTCCGGCTTCCAGAGGGGACTCAGAGGCTCCCCGGTCCGGAGCCCACTTTCAGTGGAGAGGTTCCTGGGTGCGGGTGCGGAGGGTCCGGGACAGAGGGGTCTGCTGGGCAGCCTCTGTCTCAGTCAGTGGGCATCTCCTCTGCAGAGGTATAACCGCTTCCATTTTACAAGTGAGCAAACCAGGACTCGGGTACCAGGTGCCCAGGCCTACCCAGTGGCAAACGGCAGCGCCCAGCTTCACCCCAGGCCCGCCTGGCCCAGCCCACGCTGTCCCCCGGGCATGTGAGCAGCACGGAGCAGGTGTGGTGGAGGCAGAGGCGGCCGGCTGGGGGCTGGGGGCTGGTGGCCGGCTGGATGGACGGACAGATGGCTGGGTGGGCGGACGGGTACACGGGTGGATGGAGAAAGAAGCCAATTTGCCAATAAACGCATCTCCTCTCTTCCGGCTGCTGTCTTCAGGGTGGCTTCTTCTGTCTTGGGAAAAGGCTCAGACTCGCAGTCTTCCTCCTGCTCCAGCCTGCTCCTCCTCTGAGATGCGGGTGTAACTGTGTGTGTGTGAGTGTGCGTGCCTGGGTGTGCACCTGCGAGTGTGTGTGAGTGTGAGTGCAGAGTGAGAGTATGTGAGGGTGTGTGCCTGTGTATGTGAATGTGTGTGTGAGTGTGAGTGTGAGTATGTGAGTTTATGTGTCTTGGTGTGTGCCTAGGAGTGTGTGCATGTGTGTGCCTGGGTGTGTGAGTGTATATGTCTGAGAGCGTGTGGATGTGTGAGTACGTGCGAGTGTGTGAATGTGTGAGTGTGTGTGCGTGCCTGTGAGTGTATGTGAGTGTGTGTGCCTGGGTGTGTGGGTGTGAATGTGTGAGCATGTGTGTGTCTGGGGGTGTAAGTGTGTGCCTGGGGGTGAGTGTGTGCCTGTGAGTATGTGTATGCCTGGGTGTGCATATGAGTGTGACTGGGGGTGCGAGTGTGTATGCCTGTGAGTGTGTGTGTGTGCGCCTGGGTGCATGCCTGTGTGTGAGTGTGTGTGTGCCTGGGGGTGCGAGTGTGTATGCCTGTGTGAGGGTGTGAGCATGTGTGTGCCTGGGTGTGAGTGTGTGTGAATGTGTAAGTGTGTATGTGCTGGGTGTGTGTGCGTGTGCCTGGGTGCATGCCTGTGTGTGTATGTGAGTGTGTGTGTGTGTGAATGTGAGTGTGAGTGTTAGCATAGTCTCACGCGTCCCCATGGAGATGCCATGGGTCCCTTGCTCGCTCTCATGCAGCACCCAGATTGTGCCTGACCACTTGACCTTCTAGGGTCTTCGAGACCAAACATCAGGTTCTGGCCCCAGTCTTGCCCCAGGAGCTTCTCCATTCTGCCCCCCAGGCCTCGTCTGGTCTGCCAGCCTCCTTGGCACCTGGGCATCCCCTCCCCAGGGAGCCTGGGAACTTCCGGACCCTCTGCAGTGCCCACAGGTGTCTGCCCCATGGTCATCGCCAGGACGCCTCCCTCCCCCCGGGCCACACGCTGGCTCCCGCACACCAGGGGGAAGGTGGACCCCCTCCAGAGCAGGGGTGTGGGCAAGGGGACTCTGCTGCCCACAGGCCTCCCCATGCCTTCCCGGATGTCCGTCTTCCCACGCAGCCCGGGGCTTGGCGTGGGGCGTGGAGGGTGGGGCACAACACGCCGCCCCTCTCCCTCCTCCCTCCTCCTCCCTTCCACCCCACAGGGGTCCAGGCCAGAGGGGCAGGTGTCCATTCCCAAGACCCCAGCATGGCACATCCTGAGTGCCCACTTCTCCCCCCGGGTCACTGGCCAGGTTTAGTTCTTGATGTGTTAGTGAGATTCAGAAAGCATTTCTTTCTGGACAGATCCTGGTTTCCAGGGAGGCTGTTTTGCTGCAGACTCAGAATCCCACTCTGGATGTCAAAGCTGGATGTTGCCTTCCTCCCTCTCTCTGTGTTTCTGTCCCGATAACCCAACTCCTCCCCGAGGAAAACCCGCGACCCCCGCGTCCCGCATGCAAAGTGGAAAGACGAAAAGCGCCGTTTTAGGAAGTCCATCTCACGGAAACGCTGGTTCAGGGACTCGAAGGCTGAAATGCCTGATTCGGAAGGGAAAAGGGAGAGGGAATCGGGCGCTGAATAAACACCTCTCATGGCCAAGTGTGTTCCCGCCACCTCACTACATCTCCCCAGTCCCTGTGAGGCTGCAATTAAGCGTCTGACTCTTGATTGCGGCTCAGGTCACAATCTCACGGTTGGTGGGCTCGAGCCCCTCCCGCTGACAGCGAAGAGCCTGCTTGGGGGTCTCTCTCTCTCTCCCTCTCTCTCTGCCCCTCATTTGCTCGCTCTCTCTCTCTCTTTCTTAAAATAAATAATCTTAAAAATAAAAAAAGGAAAGTGGCAGGACTTGAATCCAGAACTCCTGATCCCAAGCCTGGGCTCTTTGCAGCGGCCATGGCAACGTTCTTCCTGGGTGTGCACCGCCGCGTGCGCCTTGCAGTCCAGTGACTGCACTGGGCACTGACGTCACACCCCACTCCCGCCCAACTTCTGTGCTGGTTGGAAGGCAGGCAAGGACACGGTCTCCAGTCCCCACGCTCCCAAGTGCAGCGTCTGGTTTACCGTAGCACGTAACGCGCAAGAGCGAGAGCCAGGAGGTAAGAGAAGGAAGGCGTGCACTTCCAGGAAGTGGGCGCAGGAGGTGCTCAGGTAAGGGGAGACGTGGGGCCGCAAGAGCCGTCATCACCTCCCCCGGGAGCCGCGGGTCACTAGGATGGCCGCAGCAAGGGTGGACAGGACCCAGAAGTTTTTCCCGACCAGCTTGCGTGCCTCCCAGCCAGGAGGTCAAGGACCAGCTAAGGAGGGGACAGGAGCCAGTGGTTGTCGGCTCCGGGCCAGCAGCCGCCGGGCTTTAGACTTTTCTCTCTCCACAGTGGCACCGATGGCTGAAAAAGGTTCGCACAGCGGACCAGTCTGTATTTTCGTGGGCAGTCGGGAAACGTTCATCTAGTGCATGTGATTATGTGGGTATTGTGGGTATAAATCCAGATGGTCGCTGACTATTGTTCATTTACATAGATGCTCCTCGAGACGTGGTGTAGACGGGACAAACCATATTGCCCGAGGGCCTTAGGGGCCCTCTTATCAGCCCCCTCCTTTCCTGGGCCCTTGGCAAGGGAAGTCACACGGGCACCCTGGGCGCAGGGCTCTGCCCTCGGCCTGGCCCTCTCCCCTCCGCCCTGTGCCGCCTCTGTGTGCCCATCTGGCAAATTACCCAGAATATGTTTTTTTTTTAATATATTTTTCTGGTAATAAAAGCAATTTGCGTTTAATAAAACACGCAAAAAGTATAAGCATAAGGAAGAAAGTCGAATTGGACAATTGCTACTCACATATTTTCAACCTTACCCGTGTCTACGTCATATCCTTATACATATTTTTACATAAACACCTAATACGTGCCCTAAATACCCATATGCATAAAATACATTCATACTTGGTCACATGTTATAACATCACTTTGGATTCTGTATATTTTGGGGTCATGAAAAATTCCTCAGAAACAGAACCTTTAGTGACGGCCCGACAATACCCATCATATAAATGTCTATCTATTTTGGGGAGAGTGCCAGCGGGGAAGGGACATCGAGAGGGGGACAGAGGATCTGAGGCAGGCTCTGCACTGACAGCACAGAGCCCGATGCGGGGCTCGAACTCGCCAACCGTGAGATCGTGACCTGAGCTGAAGTCGACTCGACTGAGCCACCCAGGCGCCCCAGTAGTCCATCATATAAAAGCACCATTCCTCACAATGGGGTGTGCCGTGTTTCTCTACCAGAAATACTGCAGGGATGCACAGCGCTGTCCCCTCCGGGGACTGAGGGCCTGATCTCCGCAGGTACTTGCAGAATGTGCCACAGACCAAACCGGAAGTGGAGGGCAGGCTCCCGGAAGGCCTGGGCCCCTGGCTGAACCCTTTCCCCCTCCCCAGACCTGAAAGGGAGACCCGTTTTCCATGTAACCCATCTTGAGCGTTAAAAACCGTTGCTGATGCAAATGACAAAAATGGCCTATCCTTTTATTGTCTAAAAGCTCTTTAAATGCTAACGCCACCTCCCTGTTTGCAAGCCCATCACCGATTTCCTGGGACTAAGCAATCTGGCAGCTGGGCGCCCAGCAGCCTCTCACAGGTGGCCTGTGGGTGCCCGGCCAGGCGGGAGGGACCGTGGCAGTGATGCCCGCTCTGGCTCTGCTTCCTACAAGGCTTCAGTTGCAACGCGCTGAGGCGGGAAATGATCCCAGCAGAGTTCCGGCACGTTCCCAGGGAGCCTGCGGCCGAGGCCTCAGGACACTGCTGCAGACCTTTCCTTGTGCCTTGTGGGGGCAGCTGACTCCACCACAGTTTGCTTGCATCAGGATCTCCCTTGCTGCGGCCCAAAGGGCTAGGACCTACTATGGAACAAACCCCCAGACCACAGCATGTCAGAGTTTGAGGACTCTGAGATGGAGGCCCAGAGAGGGGAAGTCACTTTTCGGAGGTCACAGGGCGGGGTACCGGCCCACATCTTTGCCTTTTCTCTAGCTCCTCTATGGCTCCTCTAGGGCTCTGTGGATCTTTTCAGAATGCCCCATGCCCGTTGTTAGATTTTATTCTCAAAAGAATCCCGCGAAGTAGGCAGAGCTGAGAGATTGGGTGTGAAGTCACGCTGGCAACGATGCTGGTAACGGTGAGGATGGGGATGGTGATGGTGAGAAAATCAGTGACCAGAGCTAACACGTACTTCCTCCGTGCCAGGGTCTCTAGTGCGTGCTTTTTAAAGATTATCTCATTTGGGCACCTAAGTGGCTCAGTAGTGTAAGCGCCCAACTCTTGATTTTGGCTCAGGTCATGATTTTACGGCTCATGGGTTCAAGCCCCGCGTTGGGCTCTCTGCTGTCAGCGCAGAGCCTGCTTCGGATCCTCTGTCTCCCTCTCTTTGCCCCTCCCCTGCTCGCTCTCTCTCTCTCAAACGTAAATAAACTTAAAAAAAAAAATTTATCGCACTTAATTTTTAAAGTGTATTTATTGGGAGAGAGAGAGAGAGCATATGAGCCGGGGAGGGTCAGAGAGAGAGGGAGAGAGAATCCGAAGCAGGCTCCACACCGTCAGTAGAGATCCTGATGGAGGGCTCGATCTCACAAACCGTGAGATCGTGACCTGCACAGAAATCAAGAGTCAGACACCTAACCCTCTGAGCCCCCCAGACACCCCCTCATCTAATTCTTGTAACAACCCTAAACATGTAGGTTGAAGGAAGCAAGTTCGCTCTCTGCCGCAATTTATGTGATGATCTCAGACCACCCAGGAAATCTGGGGCTTAGCTGCTGTCAGAGAGCTGCTCCAGTGCTGTCTGGGGCCTGTCCCACAAGGAAGATTCTAGAAACCAAGCCAGCAGTCCTGCCAGTGCCCACAGTGAATGGCCTCTCGGTGCTGGTCAGGACTCCAGGACTCAGAGCCTTCTTGGGTTTGAAATATGGGTGGCATTTGTAGGCTGCGCTGTCACAACCCCGAAATGAGGCGTCAGAGCACAGGAGAGAAGGAGAAGCCGGAGACAGAGGAGGCATTTGCTAAATATTCACAAAATTCCTGCCAAATGCCCAGCACTTGGCTGTCAGGTGCTAGGGGAGGGGAGAGGGCAGAGCAAGGAGGTGAAGCGATGACCCTTGTCCCACAGGGATTTCCTACGGAGGAAGACAAGATGTGAGTGTGCCCGTGTCACTGCGCGATGCTTGGGACTCCCCGTTCGACACCCGCGTCCTCACAACCACCATGCAAAGCGAGTCCCGTTGCTCCCATTTCACAGATGAGGAAACCGAGGCTCTGAGTGAATGAGTAACTTGCCTGAGACAAAGAAGGGATGGAGGCCGGAGTCATCATTTACCTAGAAGCCCAGACTCTCTCTCCTGCTCCTTCGTGTCTGTTTTTTAATTAAAATAACAAGACCAAAAAAAAAAAAAAAAAAGCTATGAAAACACGATGCAACCTCGAGGGCAGGAGGAGTGACAGTGGGTTTCCGGGCGGGGGGGGGGGTGACTGGATTTGGCCGAGGGAGGCTCCCACCCTCAGTGGCAGGGACCCGAGGTGCGTCTGCACAAGTTCACGGGCGGACAAGGGAGGCGTCACCCCACAGCACGCAGGGCACGGGTTCCCGTTGCCGCCCCCTCCCACGTCTCCCCTGCAGCCATTCCCACCGCTTCCGCCACCTGCCCCTCTCTACCTTGGGATTTCTCTGCCCCGTGGGCTGCATCTGCCAATCGCGGGGAAGGGTGCAGCCCCCGGAGCTGAGCCCCGTGTGGCGGCCGCCCTCGGCGTGCGGGTGTGCATGGGCTCCAGCTCCCTCGTCCTCGGTGGACGTCTCTGGCGCCTGCAGGCCTTCTCAGGGCCTTAGGTTCCAGTGACCCCCCCTGCCCCTCTGCTGTTCCCTTCACCTCCCAATTCCTTGCGTTTTAGTTCTGCTTCAGGGTCCTCTGCTGGAAGAGCCCAGAGGAAGACAGAGGGCCTTGAATACCTAACGACTCTTCTCTGAGGTCGAATAGGGGAGCCACCGAAGGTTGCTGTCAGCAGCAGTGACAAGGCCGTCACCTCACTTCCGGAGCCGCAGTGGCGAGGCCTGGCACTCAGCAGAGGAACCCTGGACCCCCGGCCTCTTTGAGGTCTCGGAGCCAGCGGGGAAAGAATGGGATCTGTGCCCGCACTCAGAGCAGGAGGCCTGGGGGATGGGCAGCGGGGGAGGGGGAGAAGATAGGGAGATGGGGGTGGCCCCTCGCTGCTCCCCGGCCTCCTGGCCCTGCTCTCCCAGGTGCCAGCAGGGGCTCTGCTGGTGGCCCGGCCCCAGGAGCAGCCTCGCCTGGGCGGACCTCAGAGCCTCCAGGAAGAGAGGGCTGTGGTCTGCCACCTCTTGTTTCCAAAAACAACCCCCGCTGAATGAGTTCTTCCTCCCAACTCCAGCTGTGACGCTTCTCGCTTCTCGCCACTGCCATCTGCGCTCTAGGTCGCACTGGGGGCCCCGTTCGCAGGAGAGCTCCAGCCCTGCACACGGCCCCCCACACCTCCGCCCTGAGCGTCTCTGGACAAACTCACCTGGGAGGGGGGAAGATACCCTGGACCTGGATCCGGACCACTGGCCCAGGGGGGAGGCTTCTCTTAGCCCCCACAGCCCCAGCCAGCCCCGCTTGGCCATGAACCTGTTACTCTCTGGGCCTCAGTTTCCCTAGAGTGAATCTCTGTCTGTCACCTCAGCTGGGCAGCCATGGCCAGCGGGATGGCAGATAGGATCCTAGGACCAAGCGCTGCCCCTCGCCAGCTGGCCGCCCTCATGCCCTGGTCTTTGGGCTGGCGGCACACTCCCCTGCTCGCCGCACTCTCCCCCCGCCCGGATCTGTGCACACGCTGCTTTTCCGGCTAGGACTGCTGTTCACACCCCTCCTGCACCAGGACATCCCGTTCCTTACTTAACACCTTGACGGAACGTCTTCGGAGTTATTCTCGGCCAATGACTCCGGCACCAGCTCTAATCAGTCACCCCTTCTTTTGCCTCCTTGTTCAGGCCACCAACTTCCCAAGGCCGCAGCCCGAATCTGTTTCTATTCCTGGTGGCAAGTTCACGTGGGTGTGAAACCAACAGTGGCTGAATGCATGACTTGGTGAATGTAGGGGGATCTGGGAGGGGACTCTCGGTCTCTCTCTGTATATATCATCTTTCTAAACGTATTGGAAAAAGAATTTTAAAAGTCTGCTCAGCACCCTTGTACGAGCAGAGCTTTGGGGAACAGGGAAGGGGGGCTGTCCCCACACGGAGGAAGCAGGGAGGGCAGAGACGGGGGTCGCTGGAGACAGGCTGAGGAGCAGGGTGGCCAGAGTCGCCCTGAGATGGGCAGAGTCCTCCTTGGGGTCCGTGGAAGGTCCAAGCAGGACCGCCTGCTGCCCTGGGATGGCGGCTTGAGCTGCCTTAGTGGAATATTAAGGAAGAGGTGGAAGGAGTGAGGTGGCCAAGCTACAGTCACCAGGGGTACAAGCTGGGACCCCTCGCTGTCCCCATGGCCCCTCCTGTCCCTCGGGAACACACTAGGTATGCTGCTCCCCAGGCCAGCACTCTGACACCCCCTCCCAGAGGCCTCCCCAAGCCCTTTCTGCCCTCCAGGGGCTTTCTAAAGGTCCGTCCCTGGGGACAGACAAGACTCGTCCCCTCTGCTCCCTCTCTGGGACTCACGCTCCAGCCCCTCGGATCCAGGAGCCATTCCCAGCTCTCACCCTCCCCTGCTGGCCTCCTCCCTCTTGCATGCAGGCTCTCCTTTCCTCCTCTTCCTCTCTCTGTCCTTACCCTGCACTTCCGGGGCTTTCTCTCAGGGGGGCCCAATGCACATTTATTGAGGGGCTACTATAGGCAGCCAATGAGAAAGCCATCCCCCCAGGCTGGCTCAGGTGCTGTGTGCCCTCCACTCCTCCCCGCTGCCTCGCTGCCCCTGGCCTTTGGCGGCACACCTGTGCACTCGAGCGAGCAGTCTGCGAGCTCCTCGTCTCTGGCTGTGGCCTGGCAGGGGGCACAAGTTTAGTGGGGGGCTTGTCGTCTGAAAGAAGCTGAAAGAGAAGAATTGCACCACGTTGAAACCCTCAAGCCCCATTTTGGGGAGAGGCCATTTCCTTATTTAGAGGCTTCTCTGTCCTCCTCGATCACGGCGGGACGCGCAGTGGCGGCTCTCACGCAGACCTTTCGGGCGTTTATGTGTCTGGTGCACCTGCGCCGAACCCCTCTGCTCCCCTCCCCAGTCCAAGGTGACCCCTTCCGGGGTCTCACTCCACCCCCGGGACTTGCAAAGGCCACACCTACCATTCCCGGGGGGGTCTCACTCCACCCCTGGGACTTGCAAAGGCCACACTTGCCATTCCTGGGGACATACGGACACTTCCCATCAGGAGTGTGTCCTTGGCTCCATCCGCCAAGAAGGTTGGGACGTGGATGCAGAAACTTTCTGCCTCCAGGGGAGGAATAGATACAAAATCACCAAGCAGATGGCCTCCCCTATCCTTTCTCACTTCCCCCCGGAATCCCATTTCTGTCACCTTGCAACGATACAGAATTTATAGACATCTTCCTTTCCTGCAAGGGAAAATCAAGTCTGAACACAGACTGGGTCCTTAATATGACATTTCTCTCTCCCAAGCGCCCCCTCTCTGTCTGTGCAGGCAGGGGTCTGCACAGGAGGTGGAGAATTTGCGGGCTCCCCCTCCCTCCGAGGGCACACTGCGCGGCTGTGAGGTCGCAGGTATGGGCAGGGGTAGGGGGTGCGGTTCTAGAAGGAGAAAGGGAGCTGAATTTCAGTTCTGCCATTGGCTTGCAGGAACGCAGGGGTGAGTTATGAGATCTTGCTCACCTCTAGTGTCTCGTCCTTATAAAATGAAACAGTAATACTTTCAGGGCTGTTTGAGGATTGAAGACCCAAGTTACTCAAAGTACAGGTCTAACCCGTAGATCGTATGTGATAAATTCTGCTTCTTCCTTCCCAAGACGCACCTAGGTATACCTCCTAACAGGTGCTGCGGCTCACATCAGGGCTGGGGTCAGGGGCGGGGGCTGAAGGGTTGGTCGAGAATGGAGAATCGGAAGAATCAGCTGCATTAACCACAGGTAATTTTCAAACAGCAGCAAAAACAAACAAACAAACAAACAAAACAAACAAACCCAGATATGCAACCAGGGCAGAAAATTCCTGTCCGCTGAGCCAGAGAGGTGGGGGCGGGTGGGGGGGGGGGAAGGGAGGGAGGGATGAGGGGGAGACGTATAACTCAAAATATGTTATTTTCATTTCAAATAAGTGGTAAAACAAAAGAAACAAAAGAAACTCATACCATAGAACCAAATAAATGTGAATTCGATTAAACATTAAGGGTTAAAAATTCTATAAAAGTACCAGGAGAAACTATTGTTTCCTATTTACATATCCTCGAAGTGATGAGACTTTCAAAACATGATGCCAAAGGTAGAAACCATCAAAGAGAAGATTGATAGATTTGATCATAAAAAGAGAATAGCTCTGGGGCACCTGGGTGACTCAGTCGGTTAAGCGTCTGACTCTTGGTTTAGGCCGAGGTCATGATCTAGTGGTTTGTGAGTTCGAGCCCCACATCAGTCTCCATGCTGACAGCGCAGAGCCTGCTTGGGATTCTCTCTCTGTCCCTACCCTGCTCATGCTCTCTCTCTCGCTCTCGCTCTCTCTCTCAAAACAAATAAATAAAAACTTGGAAAAAAAAATTTTTAATAGCTCTACTTCCCAAACCAGTCATAAATACAACCAAAGGCAATCTATAACCTCGGAAAATATATTTATAATGTCCCTGGTCGTAAAAGGTCCAACGACCATAATATACGACTAGCTGTTAAAAATCAGTCAAAAAGAAATACTCCAGTAAGAAATGACGAAAGAGCACGGAAAGATATCATAAAGAGGAAATATAATTGGTCAATATATGAGTAAATGTTCAACTGTGTGTTGATCAAATAAATGCTAAATCAAGTATTATTTTGCCCCGTTCTCCAGCGGGAAGTAATTAGTGCACAAGAGTACAGAAATAGCGGCTTTCTCGTATATTACTCTTGAAATATAAAGGGATATAACATCTTTTTTTTAAATATTTATTTATTTTTGAAAGAGAGAGACAGAGTGGTAGCAGGGGAGGGGCAGAAAGAGAGGGATGCACAGAATCCGAAGCAGGCTCCAGGCTCTGAGCTGTCAGCACAGGGTCCGATGTGGGGGCTCGAACTCATGGACTGTGAGCTCATGACCTGAGCCGACGTCGGACGCTCAGCCGACTGAGCCCTCCAGGCGCCCCGGGATATAACTTCTATAGAGGTATTTTGGTGACGCATTTTTAAAATCTGAATCTTTTCCATACCCTTTGACCCAGTAATTTCATCTTCAGGAATTTATCCCAAGGAAATAATCATGATTAGAGAGAGAGAGATTTAGCTACAAGTCCCCTCAGAGCAGCCTTGTTCACCAAACAAAAGCGTACACAAAATAGAGGATTGATTTAAACTATCATTAATATTATGTGATCATTAAAATAACACAGTGGAAAGATACTATACAGGAAAATATATGTGTGTGTATATTATTCATGTACATATGCATATTACCATTCACATGTACATATATGCATTTGTGTGTAAGTAATATGTAGTGGATAGTCAGTGACACAGAGAAGCTATTACATATTGTTAGCTGAGATGTAAAGTAGGTTACAAACGAGTAAGGTGTTCATTATAAGCCCTGATGCATTTTTTCGAGTACGTGTAGGCATAAACAGCAATATTGTATATTCATTGACAGCAATGATCTCGGGGAAATAATTTTTATTTTCTCCTACTCGGTTCTCAGCATTTTCTATTTTTCTCTGCGATGCATATTTATCACGTGGCAACGAGACAAAACTTTTATTTTAAGAAATTTTTATTTAAAGAAAAGGACGCTCCACTTTGCTGCCGATTATATTGTCTTTAGTTTAATTCTGAAGCGTAAGTTCGTAAAGGCGATCGATGCGCTGTGGATGCCAGTTCATGGATGAAAATACCTCCTACAGAAGGTAGGGAAACAGAACATCTGGCTGCAAAATCTCCACTCTGGGAAACACGAGTGGAACGGAAACATATTTGAAAGTAGAGGGGCCGTATTCAAGGCATTTAAATTTAGAGCCAGGATTAAACAAGTTGGGGAACATTATCATATAAGTATTGTAATTTCAAACTAAATTGTACATTATACTTAGAAGATACAAAAATAATATAACTATACATTGAGCGTAAGAAAGGAAGGGAATGTAAACGTGTCATCTTCAGTGCATTGAGATACTATTTAAAATTTAAATATACGGTTATAATTATTAGCCTCATTTAAAAATTTTCATGACCTTGATACAGGTTTTCTCAATCTCAACACTACTGACGTTTTGAGCCAAATAATTCTTTGTTCGGAAGACTATCCTATGGGGGAACCTGGGGTGGCTCAGTCGGTTAAGCGTCCGACTTCGGCTCAGGTCATGATCTCACGGGTCGTGGGTTCGAGCCCCACATCGGGCTCTGTGCTGACAGCTCAGAGCCTGGACCTTGCTTCGGATTCTGTGTCTCCCCCTCTCTCTGACCCTCCCCTGCTCGTGCTCTGTCTTTCTCTCTCTCTCTCTCTAAAAAATAAATAAACTTTAAAAAATTAAAAAAAAAAGAAGACCATCCTTTTGTGTATTGTAGGCAGTAGCAACATCTGCCTCTGGCCACTAGAAATCAGTAGTATCGCCCCTTAGACCCCTGATGCAACAACCAAAAAGATGATGCCAAATGTCTCTAGAGAAACAGCTCCTCTTAGGAACCACTGCCCCAGAGGGATCATTTAAGAACCTTTTCTCATAATCGGAAAAATAAATTATCTAAAATTACGAAAATGATAAAGGGCCAAGGATGACCTTCAAAGTCCCATCTGGATATAAACTCTTAGGCTCTCTGCATTCTCTCGCCAGCGGTGGCTTTATTGGCTGCTGTCACCGTCCAGATGGGCCATCACGGACTGAAAGTGTCTGGCAGCCACGGGCAGGGCTCGGAGAGTCGGGTGGGAGCCGGCAGGGCAGTGGCGACGGTGGCAAAGGGGCACCAGCGACCCAGGAGCCAGCCCCGGGAAGACGAGCAGCGGTCCTAAGAGGTGGGGTAGGGTCACAGCCAGGGCTTGGACGCTGTTCCCTGCATCTTGCAGCCTCCCCAGGGAGGGGGACCCCTGGCTTCCTTCCCACGGCCTCGTCGCTCACCCTGTCCTGGTAGATCCCCTCAGAGAGACAACAGCCTCACCCCCGGCAGCCCTGAGCGAAGCTGAACATGAGAGATCGTTTGCACCCAGAGATGGAAAATGGGGGCGGGGGGACAGTTGGCCATCGGCTCCCTGGGTCCAGGGAGGTAGTTCTGATGGTGAGCTTCCCGCCATCCACAGGGGATGACACAGGGTTTCCGGACTCGACCACAGCCCAGAGTAGCCTGGAATCCAAGAGACGGGATGACTTCTCTTCACCAGATGAAGCTCAACATGAGAGTGACACCTTGAGTAGGGCAGACATTTCAAATGGAGTCCCGATCCCCAAGGTGGGATATGGTCCCACCCCAAGCTGTGCTGAAGGAGCCGCGGGCTTTGGACCGTTGGGTCCCCGTCCCTGATCTATGTATGACACGGGTCCTGGGGACAGGACCGCACACCCTGCCCCCAGCCACCCTCCGAGCTGACCCATCAGACCCCGTCCTTTGGCATGTGAATGTGGGAGCGCAAAGAGAACCGAGTTAGCAGGGGGAGGTGACAGTAAAAAGAACCAGGGAGAGACAAGCCAGCAGAAGCCCTAAGAACGGCAGCCGTGCAGGCCCGAGAAGGGCAGACGTGAGCGGCCGTGGAGCCGTGAGGCTGGGGAATCCTGGACTCCGGGTCAGAGCCCCAAGTGCTCCCAGGATGTGCTCCCGGGACCCGCTCCCGCCCCACCTCTCCCATGCAGGTGTGACCGTGTGGCCGCTGGAAATTCGTAATCACTTAAAATAGAGAGACAGAGTGCAAGCAGGGAAGGGGCAGAGAGAGAGGGAGACGTAAAATTTGAAGCAGGCTCCGGGCTCTGAGCTGTCAGCCCAGAGCCTGATGCGGGGGGTCGAACCCACCAACCATGAGATCATGACCTGAGCCGAAGTCGGGCGCTTAACCGACTGAGCCCCCCAGGCGCCCGCGCCCCGGAATTCTTAATCGCTTTTGAACAAGGTTGTCCTTGTTTTTCCATTCTGCGCTGAGCCCTGCAAATTGTGCATCGTGAGTGCAGCCCCTGCTCTTTTAATTGTTACTAAGGTAACATTCATGTAACACGACATTCGCCATTTTAACCATTTTAAAGGATACAGTTCGAGGGTTTTTAGTACCATCCCAGCGTGATGCCACCATTATTAGTACCTATTTCCAGAACGTGTTCATCACCCACAAAAGAAGCCACACTCCATTAGGCATTCAGCTCCCCACTCCTCCCTGTTCCCAGCTCCTGATAAGCCCTAATCTATTTTCTGTTCCCTGTGGACTTGTCTGTTCGAGACATTTCATATGAATGGGACCGTACAATGTGTGGCCTTTTGTGTCTGGCTTCTTTCACTTCTGTTTTCAAGGTTCATCTGTGCTGTTGTATCCCTTAAAAAAAATGCTTATTTATTTTGGGGAGAGCGCAAAGGGGGAGGGGCGGAGAGGGCAGACAGAGGATCCCAAGCAGCTTCTGCGCCGACTAACAGCAGTGAGCCCGACGCGGGGCTCGAGCTCACGAACCGCAAGATCCTGACCTGAGCTGAAGTCAGGCGCTCAGCCGACTGCGCCACCCAGGCGCCCCGGAGTTGCGTTCTTTTTTACAGCTAATAATGCTCATTTGCTAATCCATGCACCTGTCCGTGTATATTTGGGCTGTTTTTATTTCTCGGCTATTCTAAAATAATACTGCCGTGGGGTGGGGGGAGGGGAAACACTTGTGTACAAGGTTTTGCGTGGCATACGTTTTCATTTTTCTTAGACGTGCACCTCGGAGGAGAATTCCGGGGTCAGAGGGAACCGCCAGCCAGGCTGATGCCCCCAGCAGCTGCCCCGCCTGCATGTCCGCCAGCACGTATGAGCGCTCCGACATCCCCGTCCTTGTCACGCTCTGTTCTCTTTGTTTTGATTGTGGCCTTCTTAGTGGGCGTGAAGTGACAGCTCATTGCGGCTTTGACTTGCGTCTCCCTGACGACAGATGATGCTGAGCGTCTCTCCACGGGCCCATCGGCCGTTTGTAGGTGTCCCCTGGACAAGTGTCTAGCAGACCCTTTGCCTGTCTTCTACTTGGCTGCTCATCTGTTTGTAGTTGAGTTGATTCCTGGGTATGGATTTCTTTGAGGTTCCGTCTCCCCTATTTCCCTGCTCCCCCCAAATCCTCACAATAGTCTGTCTCTTCGGGGCAGCTGGGGGGCTCAGTCGGTTGAGCGTCCGACTTCAGCTCAGGTCATGATCTCACAGTTCGTGGGTTCGAGCCCCGCGTCAGGCTCTGTGCTGACAGCTCAGAGCCTGGAGTCTGCTTCCAATTCTGTGTGTCCCTCTCTCTCTGCCCCTTCCCTGCTCATGCTCTGTCTCCCTCTGTCTCTCGAAAACAAACAAAAAAACAAAGAATAGTCTGTCTCTTCTTTTATCCAAAAAAGAGCCAGATACTAAACTTTCTACAGTTGCCTCCTCCTGTCTCCTAACCTCCCCCAGGGTGCTAGTCTCTCCTTGGTTTAGTTACCACCCCACCCCAGGCCCCGCCCCGATACTTCCCCTTTGGCCAGGGTCTTCCCTCCTCGCTTGATAATTGAGCCTATTTTTAAATTCACCCATTAAACCTTAGACAGTTAGCATAATTCTGAGACTTCCTTCCCATCCCGGAGGAGAGAAAGCCGGGTGCCTCGCTCAGGCAGGGATTCATTAAGAAGCTCATCTGTGAGGGGCTGTCCGTGGGGCACCCCCCATTGGAGGAGGTCACCAGACACCAAGCAGTGACTCCCCATCTTCCTAAGCCTGACATGATGAATTTTGTACTCTGACGATTTTCAGCCTATCCCCACAGGACTGACACGTTCAGATTGTGCTCCAGACTACATTATATTTCTCTTTTAAAAAAAATTTTTTTAATGTTTATTTTTGAGAAGGGGGAGGGGCAGAGAGAGAGAGGGAGACACAGAATCCGAAGCAGGTCCCAGGCTCTGAGCTGTCGGCACAGAGCCCGACGCGGGGCTCGAACCCACGAACTGTGAGATCATGATGTGAGCCCAAGTCAGACGCTTAACCGACTGAGCCACCCAGGCGCCCCAGACTGTACTACGTTCCTGACAAACTTGGAGAGCAGTGATTTCTCCTGACACAGTCTCACAGGGAAGGTGTTTTTCTTTGGCGTCCCAAAGTGCTGAGAGGCCACCAACCCTCCCCGCTGCTGGGAGCCAGCGGCGTCTTCATGCAAACGGAACACACCACACCGTGTTAATTAACTCATTCTTGCCACATTTTCCTGGTCATAAAAAATGACTGTGGTCGGGGCGTTCTGGGGGGCTCAGTCGGTTGTGAGCGTCTGACTCTTGGTTTTGGCTCAGGTCGTGATCTCACGGTTCGTGGCTTCAAGTCCCGAGTCGGGCTCTGTGCTGGCAGTGCGGTACCCGATTTGGATTCTCTCTCTCTGCCCCTCCCCAGCTCACTCTCTCTCTTTCTCAAAATAAATAAATAAACTTTAAAAAAAAAGGACTGTGTCTTCCAGCTGTGGTAGATTTTGGAAAAGAGGGAGTAAAATCGAGAAACTTCTATTGCAGTTCAGACTAGTACTAAGCACCGAAGTCCCAAGTAGAGATGGCGGGAAAAGCCACATGGTTGCTCAGCTCCCTGCAGTCCGGGCCTCGGAAACCTCTTCGCTGCCCCCTTTGGGGAGTGGGTTCCCGCCATGATCCTCAGACACACTCCAGGCCCTCCCTCTCCTGAGACATTGCACTTGTGCCAGAACGAAACAGGGCACAACCCAGGGAGCCCAACGCAGGGTCCTGAGAAACCTTGGTCTTGATACTGAACTTGGACGGCCTTTAAAAAAAGATAAAGAGAACAAAGCTGTAAATCTCCCTTGAGGAAGGAAGAAGGAAATATAGATTGCACTTTACTGCGTGGGGCCGGGCGCTGAGGGGTCCGTATCGTGACTGCGTTGGCCCTCGGGTCACCTGACATCTTCTTCATACGTCTTGCACCCATTCCTCATTCATCTGAGCCCAGACATCTACAGAGGGCAAACCTCTCCTGCCTATTTCAGCCCGGCTGCCTCCTCCCTCTGGCCTGTGGGAGGCTGCCTGCTTTGTGCCAGGACTGGGGGTGAATAAGCCTTGGTCCAGTTTTCCAGAACTTCGGTCTGAAGAGACAGATTCACACAGAAATAACCGTGGGCCAGGCAGATGGCGATGAGGGCTAAAATAGAGGCTCATAGACTGTGGGATCCGCGAGAGGGAGAGACGGACCATGATGTGGGGCTGGGTGAGGGCATCTATAAAGATGCATTGGAGGACGTGGGTTTGGAGCTGGGTCCTGAAGAACAATGGAAACTAACAGTTGTTGAGACTAATAACAATAGCTAACATTTGTGCCCAGGACTGTGCTAAGCACTTAACATGTCTTAAATCACTTAATCCCCACTACCACCCTTGGGGGAGGATGCTAGTATTAGCGGTCATTTCACTGGTGAAGAAACCCGGGGCGTGGAGATGTGATGTCATTTGACAGCGGCCACATGACTCAAAAGTGGCGGAGGAGAGTTTGGACCCTGTGGTCTGATTCCAGAGTACAGCCGGGCAGAGGCCTTCAGGACCCTGTGGATAGTCTGAGCCAGGACAAGGGAACCACAGGACACGCAGAAAACACCGGGGGACTGGGGAGGGGCAGTGGGGTGTGTGCTGTGAGCTGACCGTCAGGCAGAGAAGGGCCTAGAATACTGGGGTGGGAGACTGAGACACCGTCGTGTGGTGGGAGGGCCTCAGCGGTGGCTGAGCAGGGGACACGGGCAGAGTCGCAGTTGCTAAAAATCCTAGGATGGGGACACTTGGCCTTGGAGAGGGCGCAAGAGAGGGAGAAAGGCCGCTGAGTCACACGCTTGAGGAGGCTGTCTGAGTTGTTGTGTGTCCAGACGTGGAAATCGCAAGCGGCTCACACATCACACAGTGTGGTTCACTAGTCTGTATAACTGGATGCCTGGAGTTAGCCACCGGGGGGGGGGGGGGGCAGTGGTGGAGGACAGCCCAGCCACCCCGCCCATGCTCTGGGGTGCCCCCTGGCCACCAGGAGCTGTGTCACCTCTCCGGCACCCAGAATACCACCTGGGGAAGTTCTTAAATGACAGCTGGCAGGATTCTTGAGTTTACTCTGCTCTTCCCAAGCAATGTGGAAGAAAGTCCATACCCCTCCACGTGTCTCCCAATGCGGTATCCACTGCCTCACAGTGGGGGGTAAGGCCCTCAGCAGCCCCCTTCGCCCGTGCCCCTCTGCCCCCTTTTATAAAAAGATTAAAATCCAGAATGCCAGGTTTTGACCACAGGTCAGATCTTCCCTCTAGGCAGTTGCCAACCTCACTCCTAGGCCAGAATCTCCTTCCGTCTGTCAATGGTCAGCTAATACCTATGACCTTGAAGGTAGGCATCAAGGCTTCTTCTAGGACCCTTGCATGGCGGAAGGCAGAGGGAGAGACTGGAACGCAAGTTTACCTTGAGTTTCCCTGTCCGCCAGGGGGCGGACACAGGGACAGAATTTGGTGGCCCTTGGTCTCAGGGAAGCCACCTGAAGGCAGGTTCTCTGTATCCATCACGTGGGGTGCAGTGTTTCTCCCTTTGGACCCACCAGGGAAGTCTGCCCACACAGGAGAGAATGTTCCAGAACACCCAGGTCATGGACACTTTCCTGCAGAGACTGTTTTTCAAAGACGTCACGTCCCCGGTGCCTCTGTCGAAGAGCAAGGAAATGCCATTCCTCCAACTTCTGACAAGCCTCGAGTCTTTGGGGAGGCAGGGGAAGGGGTACAAATTGTTTTCAAGTCGAATCTCCCTTTGTGCTGTTGCTTGTTCTACTGCTCAGCCTTCTTTCGGAGTGTTTCAAACCCACACAGCTCGGCTCCTGGGGCCGTGCCTGGGGCTCTGTGAGCCGGAGACAATGAGGAGGTGTAGTAGCTGGGACAGGGAGGTGTCTGTGACGGACGTGACCTGCGCTCTAGCGCAGCGCAAGGAAGCAGACACCTGCCTTATAGGGATTGTGGCGTGGCGGCAGGTGGGCTCGCCAGCAGGTGATAAACCCTGAGGCTGATGTGAGAGGGGCATTCGCATTAGGCCCATCGAGTGCCATGATGCGCAATGTTGGCAGGGCCAGCCCTCCCCAGGACTCCAGGCCCCGTGTTCTAGATCCTTCTCCTTGTACACGGAACACACTCAGGGGACTGGGGTCCTCCGCCCTCGCTCAGTCGGTTGAGACCCGCCCTTAACATGGAGCTGGTGATGGGGAGGCAGACTTTCCACTCCCTGGATGTCTAGCTCTCCAGCTCCTGACATTTCTGGAATGAACCGATTCTGAGCTGTAACCCACTATCACAGCTTCAGGTGTGTCCCTCGGCCCCAACTGCGGGCGCAGAGCGGTCTTAGCACAAAGGAGGGAGCGTGGATGGTGGAGTTTCTGGAAGCCAGGGCTTTTGGAAGGGTGGGGGCAGGGGCCGCCTTCCCGAGCCGCCTTTGAAATCACCTCACGAGGGCTGTTTCCTGCTTCACGGCTGCGTGGGACCAGCCCTCGGAATAGATTTCCAGCTGGTCCTGTTCTAGACTGAAGTCAATTTATATTGAGTTAAAATATCAGAAAGGATATGCCTGGAGAATTGCATGCTTCCTTCCGCCCCCCCCCCCAGGAAGGGAAGTTTGAAGTGAGAGGAGCTACCCAGAAAAGGGTGAGGGTTAGGGCCCCACGTCATCCGCCCGTGGACGCACATTGTCTCCCTCAGTGTCACACAGGACCCTTCTCGGCGGGCACCCCATGCTTCGTGGCCCGTAAGCCTCAGAACTGCGTGGCATTCCAGTTCATATTTTCTGGAGGAAGAAATTGAGGCCCAGGGAGATGAAAGGGCTCAGCCAAGATCATTTATTTCATTGACGGCAGAGCCAGGGTTCAAGCCACGGCTTCCTGAGCTCAGAGTCCATTCGCACCAGGCCCCAGGCTGCCTTAGGCAGCAGCTTATCTGAGCACAATAAAACGTGTTTAAAAAGTAACTTGAGAAAGTTTGGCTACTGTTTCCTGGCCCCGTGAATCACCTGATGTATTTATAGCAGGATAAAATGCACCTTCTTAAAGATTCACAATTGGTCTGAGAATAACTAGGGTTTGCAAAAGCCCTGACGATGTTCCTTTTGGTTTTTGTTTTTTTTTATGGTGTTATTCATTCTTCCTTTACTTTATATTTAAGCTTGGGTACAAGTGAGAAGCTGTCCATAAAGCCCTGAGGGGCAGCCGCTCTTTAGTCCAAGGAAGGGCAGGTGTGCTGGCTGTGCTTGGAATTTTGCCCCCAGGGGACAGGTCTGTCCTTGGAGGGTGTCAGACGCAGATAGGAAGTGGCCTTCGGGGACCTTCGGCCCTGGAGCTGTTGGGGTGCACATCTTAGGTCTTGGCTTTAGGGACGTCAGTGACCGTCTTGCCCTTGAATTTATGTTCCTTCCTCAAACTTGTCCCTGACCAGGTTATGAATTCCCCAGACTCTGGGTGATTTCCACCCCTTTAGTGGTTCAGGATTAATTTTTTTTTAAGAGTGAAAGCATGACTTTCATAGAAATATGAAATGAACACAGGGCAAATTTTTTTTAATTTTCTTTTTAATGTTTATTTATTTTTGAGAGAGAGAGAGAGAGAGCATGAGCGGGGCAGGGGCAGAGAGAGAGGGAGACACAGAATCCGAAGCAGCTCCAGGCTCCGAGCTGTCAGCACAGAGCCCGACGCGGGGCTTGAACTCACAAACCACAAGATCAGGACCTGAGCCGATGTTGGACACTTAACCCACTGAGCCACCCAGACGCCCTCGGGCAAAATTTTTTTTAACTAACGAATGAGACATCCGGCAAGATAAAAAAAAAAGTTTAAAGGAAACTCCAAAGAAGGGACATCTATGCATACGTATACATGAGTACACCTGTATATATGTCTCTATGCATGCGCTCAATGCGCTCAGGGATGCAGAAACAAATTTGCTATTAGATGCAAGACTGGCTCCTTCCAGGGGGGTGGTAATCAGTCGCAATTTGAAAGGACAAAATTATTTACATTTCTACGAACAGAAATAATTCCCATCACACCACCAGCTGCTCAACACAGTTAACTTAATCTTTAAAAGTGAATAATAATCAAAGACAACGAAAGACACAGCTTCCTATAAATTAGATAACCCAGGAGTGTCTCCTATACAAGGTCTAGCAACCATCAAAAGGACATTTGATCATTTTTTGGCCCATTTCAGAGTTTCCCATTTTTTCTTGCCAGGTCACATGCTCTGAGACCAACAAACTGTGGCCAGGGTGGCGGAGAGCTGTGACTGGCTCTGCCTGGGGGCAGGCGTACAGCCGGACACCCACTGCTCCATCCAGAAGGCAGGGCTAATATAGTTTGACCACAGCTACAAGGAGCCCATCTGAAGATATCGAGTCTTCCCCAGGGACGGCCAAATAGCTTTGTTGGAATGCCACCGCCATCTTGTCCTCATGTTGTCCACCGCGAGAGCTGACAGTCTATTGTCTTCTTCAAATTTTCTCTTGTTCACACTTCTTGAGTGCAAAGTCCTGTTTTTAAGCAGTTCCTGTGTGCCCCTAAGTTTCTAATGTTTTCTTCTGGTCCAGTTTTCTGAAGTCTTCCTACTACTGACCTTCTATCATCCATTCGTTTGCCCAGCATATGCTTACGAGTCCAAGCCAGGCTCCGTAGTTGCTGCTGGTGTTCAGCTACACACATTGAGCACAGAGTCCTTGTTTCACTGGGCTTTCCTTCTGGTGGAGAAGACAAACAGCACATGGTAGACAAATACATAATATCAGTATTTCCAGTAGTGACAGTTCTCAGAATTTAGCTAAGTGGACCAAAGCCGATGGGGCAGAGAAGGGTGGGGCAGTCAGGGGTGAGACCACTAAAATGGGGGTGAACCAGCCCTGCAGAGACCAATGGTCAGAGCACCCCATGCAAAGGGTCAAGCATGGATGGGGTCTCCAGGGAAGGGGCTCTGGAGATGAGTTCACCCCATCGACAGCCGGACATACACAATATTAAATCCTGCCATCTTTCATGTCTTACCAAATTTCAGGCATGTAAGCTGTGTGATTACACGTTTTTTCATTTAGTGCTTATAAAGTTGTACCGGTCAGGGTAGTAGAGTATGATGTATTTTATTGAGCAGTTTGTTGGTTTGGTGTATAACCTTTACATATTTAGGCTCATGGTATGAAGACCTTCCCTTGTCCCAGGTCCCCAACCTAGAAGCAGGATTGGTCAACTGCAGAGCACCCCCCCTTGCCTGCCCCCGGCCCCGTGTGGGTCCTCCTTGGTTCTGGATGTAGACTGAAAAGCCGCAGAAGGTAGGTACCTACTTGAGGGCAGGATGAAGGCCAGGTGTCCTGTTCCCAGGCCGGTTCTACCTATGTTTCCACCACCAACACGTGTCCTCGCACACCGAGCCCTGCTCATCTCCAGGTGAGCCCGACTGGCTGATAAGTGGCTTTGCACCTGTTTTAACCCTTAATCCCAGACGAGCCGGCCTCGACCCCTAAATGAATTCCTGCTACTGTTAAGGGCTCTGTGTTTTCTTTCATGGGGAACGGGCGGGGGGTGCTCATTCCGATATATTAGGTCCAAAAGGCCAAGAGAAAATGTAAATGGCTTCAAACCCACTGAGAGAGTTCTGGCGACAGGCAGGAAGCACAAGTCCACCCTTGGGCTCCCCCTGCCTCAGACTCTAGGGTGAAACTCTCCAGGATGCAGGGTGGGATTGGCTCCCTGAGGTGCAGGAACACAACACTGGTGACCGGCAGAGCAGCTTGGATGGGGACTCTGAAAGGCATTTAAAAAGGACACAGCAAGAGTCACTCACCTCTGCAGGGGGACTTCAGTAATGAGCCACTATCAGTTCCTTAAAATGAGTGCATAATGTGGGAAAATGCTATTCCCTGGGCAATTAGCTATCCAGTTGTTCCTTAATAATACCGAGATGATCTCGCCTGATTCAATCCAGGTGCTATTTCCCTGTATCCTGCATATCTAATTAGCACCTACTCTAGGAGGCAGCGGGGAGCAGTCATTGACTGCCAGGGCCCCACAGTGCCTGCTCCCACTGTGCTCAGTGCGGCCACACGCCCTATGGGGAGGAGAAAGGCGGCACAGAGGGGTCCAATATGCCACAAGGCAATGACGGGGCTGGACCCTGGGGATCAGGGAGGGGTTGGTTGCCTCCAGTTGGGACATCGAGGGGACCTCAGGGGAGAGGGGCTGGGGGTTCTAGGTGGAAGGATCAGCACTCTCCTGGTTCACCCTCATCTCCCTGTACCTTTTCTGGACTCTGAGGGGCTGACAACACAGAGCATTTGTGGATTGGCTCCTGCCGGGGGCGGGCACGGGCTTCCTGGCTCCCAAGACGGTCCAGGAGCCCAGGGCTGAACAGATGCTGGTGGTGGTCTCCCTCCATGCTCCCAGGGTGCAAAGACAGGACAAAGCTTCCTGAAATGCAGCAGGAGCTGTTTTGCTGGCTCTCTGATCGGCTTTAGCTATCAGGAGGGGGCGGATGGCACAAAGAACAGCACAGAATTCAGCCCTGTGAGAAATGACTAAGTTCTCCTTTCTACCACCATATCACTGCACAGCTCTTTTTGTTTTAATCCTACTTATATTATGTTTAAATTGTTTCTGGAATATCTAGTTTCGCTAGACCACGCATTCCTACACAGGTGATATTACCCCCAAGGGGGCAAACATTGGCTCTCAGGGTGAAAAATTGTTATTCTTTCTATGTATAAAACACAGACGGACATACGGAGCATGAACTGATGTGCTGCGTGTCTGTGGTGTTAAAGATTTGAGTGGGGAAAGTGAACAGGAAATCAAAGTCTCGAAAGGCCAGTTAGGAACAATAATGAAGATATTCTGAGAGACGCTGGGCTCGATGGAAAGGTGACTGATGACCCCTCCACCCCCCATTATTTAAGAAACAGGTTTGGAAGTGAGTTTGGGTGCTGTGGAGATTAGTAAAGACGCATAATTTATCCATTTATTCACTTGTTCCTAGTACATGTCAGGCACTGTTCTAGGTGCTGAAATCAAAGTGCCTGTGCTCAGGGGGTTTCCTTCTAGGGGGAGGCAACAGACAAGAAACAGTAAGCGGGGTGTCCGTGGCGAGAAGCACTCTGGGGAAAAGCAAAGCAAGGGGGAAAGCACATGGTTTGGAGAGCACAACTTAAAACGGGGAAGTTAGACAGGGTCTCACCACACAGGTAAGGCTGGGGTAAAGTCCTGAGGGTGGGGAAGCTGCCACAGGAGCTCTGGGGGCCATGGCTGTGGTCAGGGACAGCGTTCCAGGCAGAGGGCCCTGCAAATGCAAAGCCCCTAAGCAGGAGGGTGCCTGGTATCTTCAGGGGGCAGCAAGGGGACAGGCGAGGGAAGAAGCAGGGGTGGCGAGAGCAGAAGGATGGGGTGGCGTGTAGATCATGCTGTCCCTGGTGGCCACCATGAGGACTTGGACTGTCACTCTGAATGAGGTAGAAGGAAGCCTGTGTCGGTTTTGAGCAGGGAAAGATATGTGCTAACACATTTTAGAAGGATCGCCCCAGGGGCAGCATTGAGAACCAACTGTATGTGACAGAGGGGGAGGCAGGGGGGATGGAGGTTGTGCCCAGGGTGGCCCAAGCCTGGAAGGGCATTTGAAGGTGCAGCTGGCCAGATGTGTTCAAAGGCTGCATGTGGGCAGTGGAGAAGCCAAGGGACTGGAACCCTAAATAACGATCTAACTACACACAGCTTCAGGAGTTGGAAGAGAAGTTATCAGGGAGAAAAACATTCTTCTCCCCTCTGGAAAAAAGATGATCATATCGGGGTACACATGTGCATGCAACTCCTGGGGCTTCCAGGACAAGATGGTTGACTGCCCATATGCAAGAATCCTTGGATGGTCAAAAACCATCCTTCCCAGAAACGCTTTGAAGTTGGCAGTAAGGAGGTTTACAAGGGAGTGAACTAGTAAACTGTTGAGAAACGGAAGGGGCCCAGCAGCACCCCCCAAACCACGGTGCATCTCTGGAAGTTAGAAGGGCGTGTATATAAACTGATAGACATGTCAGTGAAGAGAGCCCAGCTCAGAGCTGGAGAGAGAGAGAGAGAGAGAGAGAGAGAGAGAGAGAGAGAGAGAATAGGAGGGAGCTCGTTTTCAAGGTAGAACCACCAAGGGTCTGAAAGGGAAGGAACAGGGTGAGAGAAATGACAGAAAATGAGAAGATTCAGTTCCCCCATCCCCACAATATGAGCGCGCGCGCACACACACACTCACGCCCCCTCCAAGGCTGACGCCAGGCAAATGCTCCCACAAAAGCAATAGCTTCCAGGAGCACCTGGGGGGCTCAGTCGGTTAAGCGTCTGACTCTTGGTTTCAGCTCAGGTCATAATCTCGTGGTTCGTGGGTTCAGGCCCCACATCAGGCTCTGCACTGATGGTGTGGAGCCTGCTTAAGATTCTGTTTCTCCCTCTCTCTCCACTTCCCACATCTCTCTCTCTCTCTCTCTCTCTCTCTCTCTCAAAATAAATAAATATATGTTAAAAAAGAAAGCAATAGCTTCCTTGACATGGTATTTCCTGGGGATAAGTAAAGCCTGCCAGTTGTAACAAACCTCCCAGGTACAAAGAGTGAGCATTCTCGTTCTGAGAGAAACTGATAAAGGCAGGAGAACCCACAAAAGCTGCTCCCTGTAATTAATTAATCTTCTCGGAGCTTCATTGAAAATATAAATTAAAATAACACTGGGCAGACCCCTGCGGGGAACGGCAAAAAGGAGAAAGACCAAGATGAGCAAAAGGCCCCCAGGAAAACAGACATAATTTGGGAATGAAGGAAATCTTTAAAAATAATTATAATTAGTATCCTCAGGGGAAAAAAAAGAAAATATTGCATCAATAGAAGTAAAACACTCTGCTACAAAGGGAGAGAACTCAGAGAGCATAAGGAGTTTGTTGAAATAAAAAAGATGTCTTTGCCAATGTTATAAAACAACAACAAAAGCATGGCAGTGAGAGAAAGTCAAGAAAACCTCCCCAAACAGAGAGCAAAGAAGGAAATGAAAAAAAAAATCCAAGAACTAAGAGACACAGGAGTTTCAGATGGCATGAACCAAATGGAGAAGAACCTCCCAACTTGGAGGACACAATGAATACAGATGAATAAGAGATTCAAACTTGGATCTACCCTTAGAAAAATTTAGAATGCCAAATGTAAAGAAAGGATCCTAAAAGCTGACAGAGAAAAAAACCATTATTTTTTTAATCTATTTATTGTTACTAGTATTATCATTATTTTTATAGCTACTTGTTTGGCTTCAGACATCTCATCAGCCACACTGAACATAAGAAGACAATGGAATAGGACCTTCAAAGTTCAGGCAGAAAATTCTTTCAATCCTGGAAGCTTTTGTAGACATACAAGCTACGTTCTGTTCGCCTTTCTGAAAAAATTACCCAAGTAGGCACCCTAAAAAGATGAGAAAGGCATCCAGCTGTTTTGTGTTTGACTCACATGGAATTAGGACCAGGCATGCGATGTCTGTATAAAGATTCTGGGATCAAGTTGTGTCAGCAGAAGCTGGGACACAAAACAGGTTGTCAGGCCAGAAGTCAAAATGGTCAAATCTGGCACTGATATATGAGAGATATTATAATTTTTGACTGCCCGCAACATGGCCTGGGAATCCTGCACTTTCTGGTTGGCAGTTTCTGATGAGGATGCAGACAAGATGTTGGCTCACAGATAGTCAACTGAAGGTTTGCCTCAGCCTGGGGGATCTGCTCCCACGGTGGCTCACTCATGGGGCCGGAACACAGATGGTGGCTCTTGGTGCAAGGTCTGAGTTCCTCTTCACGTGGGTCTCTCCATTCGGCTGCTTGAACACCTTCATGACATTCCAGAGCAAGTGATCCAAGAGAAGTCGGGAAAGTCACACACTGTCACTTCGGCAACATTCTACTGGGCACCCAGGCCAGCCGTGGTACACCGTGGGAGAAGACTATACAAGGGCACGGGACTAGGAGGTGGAGACCATGGGTGGCCATCTTGCAGGCTGGCTACTTGCAATCTGCCCTCTGGCCCCTCATGATTCAGGCCCCTTCCACATACGAAATATAGTCATCCCTCTCAAGGACCCTCAAGGTCTCATCTCATTACATGTTTAGTTTCTTCGTGATGGCAATAGTCTTTTCCAAGTATTAAAGTCTCCTTTAGTTAAAGTCTATATTAACAAAAAATTGCCACAAAACTTAAAAGCTTGACAGAGCCATAAGTATTTATTTTCTCTTATGGTTTCTGTGTGTCAGGATATCAGAAGTGGTTTCTAGGTGGTTCTGCTTCAGGGTCTCTCAGGAGATGCATTTTGCTCTGAGCCTGGGCTGCAGTCATCTGAAGGCTCCTCTGGGCTCAAGGAGCTTCTAAGTGGCTCTCTTGTATGACTGGCAAGCTGATGCTGGCTGATGGCAGAAGACCTCGCTTCCCAGAGCACCTGGGTGGCTCAGTCGGTTGAGCATCTGACTTCAGCTCAGGTCATGATCTCACGGTTCATGAGTTCCAGCCCCGCATTGGGCTCTCTGCTGTCAGTGCAGAATCTGCTTCGGATCCTCTGTCCCCACCTCTCTCTGCCCCTCCCCCACTCATTCTCTCTCCCTCCCTCTCTCTCTCTCAAAAATTAATACACATTTGAAAAAAAAAAAAAGACGTCAGTTCCCTTCCATGTGGGCATCTTCACAGAGCTGAGTGCCCTCACAACATGGCAGCCTTCTACCCCTAGAACGAGTGATCCCAGAGAAGTCAAGGAGGAAACTGCAATGTCTTTTATGACTTAGTCTTGGACTTTAGTGTCAGAAATAACACACTGTCACTTCTATGGTATTTTCTTGGTCACGTAGGTCCACCATGATTCAGTGTGGGAGGGGATGACCCAAGGGGACGAATACCAGAGATGGAACATCATAACGAGCCATCTTGCAATACCAAAGCAACAATGAAATAAGACATGATTTTGAGCCGAGAGAATGTAAGAAAACGGAATTCATTTAGAATATTTCCTTTCCAACGTCACCAATTTAGTGACAAAGTGTTATTTATTTCCTTCTCTATTAATGAGTTCTACATTGAATATCATTTGCACAGTCATTGTATTACAGACATTGTATGATTTCAATGTTAAACATGTACAAAAATCATGGAAGTCTTGAAAACTTAGAAATACAAGACAGACTCTCAGTGTTTGAACAATAACAATAGGAAAGCGATGGGAGAGCAGGAAGCAGGGCTGTGGGTGCAGTGAGCAGAAGTGGAGAGCAGTGCAAGGACATGAATTCTCCATCGCACACGGGGGAAGCACAGACACTTCTTGCCATTGACAGATCCACAAATAAAGGTTTATGTGTAGTATTTATACTTCTGTAGGGAGGCATTAGGTTCTTATGCCTCAAAAAAACTATAGGTATAACTTTTAAAATTGCAAGGAGATGGGGCACCTGGCTGGCTCAGTTGATAGCACGTGACTTCTGATCTTGGGGTTGTGAGTGAGTTCGAGCCCCATGTTGGGGGTAGAGATTACTTAAAAAATAAAATGTTTAAAGGGAAGCAAAAATAATATAAAAACAGGGAAGGGGACAAAACACAAGAGACTCTTAAATATAGAGAACAAACTGAGGGTTGCTGGAGGGGGTGTGGGTGGGGGGATGGGCTAAATGGGCAGGGGGCATTAAGGAGGACACTCATTGGGATGAGCACTGGGTATTATACAGAGGGGGTGAATCACTGGATTCTACTCCTGAAATCATTATTGCACCATATGCTAACTAACTTGGATGTACATTGAAAAATAAATAAATAAAGATAAAGATAAATAAATAAAATGTTTAAAAAAATAAGAAATTGCAAGACGTTGGGGGAAAGAGGTGGAAGTTCGTGAAAATGATCTCAAGGTGTTAGTATTTGTGGATGAGAGTCAATGGCAATTGACCTCAAACTGATAAAGCAAAAGGAAAGGACTAAACATTTTATTAAGACAAAGCAAAGCAAAATCAGGCGAATGGTTTTTTAACCTTTGAAACGTATATTACATGCTTTATGTATACTGCTTGATATTGTGGCTCAGGAACTCTAAAAAAGTTGTTCGTATCATGACTTGTCATTTTACTACAAAAAGCATCGTGGTAGAAAATGCATAATTGTCGAAGGAAGGTAGCTCTGTGCTGAATGACCTTTGGGAAGGTGATTTGGGGCAAGAAACCCCATCTTTCTCCATCATTCCTAAGTGACAAGCGTGAGATTTGTTGGCTTGGTGTCTGGAAGAAAATAATTCCCGTGATTCACTGAAAAGCTTTGAGTTACTTTACAGTCATGCTCACAAAGGACAGCTTTCCCAAACTGACTGTTTGCTGAAGATAGTCTACCCTTTTGTAACGGGCTATTAACATTTCTCTTTTGAAAATCTGGGGGTTCCGTTTTTGTCTTTTCCATGGTATTACAATGTTGGTCATTTTAGAACAGAATCTGCTGCTCCAATGGCTTTAGAACTCTTCTGGAAAGGAAGCTTTAAATTTTTTTTCCTAAAAAGAAAGGGGATTATCAATGGCCTCAATAGGGAGATAAGAAAGGAAAGAAATGGACGTGTTCCTAGACATTTCTCTGCCCTTCGAATCCTTCTGCCTGCCCTCCCCCCACGCGTGCTCCAGCCAGATAGAAAATCTATTTTGAAGTGAATCAGAGCTGAGCCCCATCACCTGCCAATTTTCCATAATTTTCAAGTGATATTTCCTTTAAAACTTTTTTTCTTGAAATATAATATGGCTGCCAAGTCTGCATTGACTTGCGTGAAATTCTTTCGAAGAAGAGATACAGTGGCAAGAACAGAAAATAAATGTTTCTTTAAAAAAAAATGAATTGACTTGAAAGCAAAAGCAATGCAAGGGGCTTTGCCCAGGAGAAAAGCCAAGAGCCAGAAAGACCCTGGGAGACCTTCTTGGAACTCAGGAAGGCGGGAAAGTTCACGGGCAGGAAGGATGGTAAAGACAATGACCGCCTTCATCCACTGAGAGCTGCTGCCCAGCTGGCCTGTTCCCAATGCTCTGCACTCGCTACCTCATTTAGAGGTCTCTAAGGGGTCAAAGTGCAGTCACAGTAAGGGGTGAGGGAGAAAGGAATCTAGAAAGTTAGAGGGCTGTGGTCAGAGTGGACACTGGGTTTCAGGATTTGCAGGGTGGCATGTCTCCGGGCGGTGGTAATTTCCAGCACTGACCAGACTCCATAACTAATGACCCTTCCCTGCTGGGGCCCTTAATGTCCAGGAGCCACCAATAGGAGAGGAGTGCTATGCCGGGTCCTGAGTCAGTCCGAGATCTCATTATTCATCACTGTGGCTTCCCCCGCCTAGCTCCCCTGATTTCTTAAAAGCGTCTCCTACAAAGGTTCTTTAAGTAACCTGTTTTGATTTTTCCCTTCACTCAGCCCTTGGAATACCTTAAGGATGTTCATTCCTTTTTTGGGCGAAACAATTACTGTGCAAACAGACTCATTTTCTCCTGCCAGTTACCTTAAAGTTATCACTGCCACTTAAATAGAACCTGAACTAAAAATAGGGGTGCTGAAGTGGGTTTCCACCTGTCCCATCTTGCTTCCTGACACTTGCGGTCCTCTCCTATTCAAAGCGAAACAAAACTGTGTGCAGACACACAGACACCCGCGAGCAAATGCAAGCTCACTGAGGGAGCGGACATCAGATAACAGACCCTTTTATCTCTCAGCCTCCTGTCTCCCTGTGTTTTTCAAAAAGCCAGGGAACAGAATAGCAGAAATGCCAAACTACTTTTTTGGCTATAGCTCTGGAGAAAGAAGGAGCTGAAAAGTGGTCGGCCTGTAGGATAAAGACGTGGGCTGGATGTGCTGCCTGTTTAAATGTCAAGGTTTTTGTTGAATAGGCATTGAGTTGGAACGGAAAGGTCAAAGCTGACAGACTAAACTTCATACTCAGGAAAGCAGCGCGAAGGTCCTTTTTTTCCCGCACCACCTCCCCTCCCAGATGGAAGGTGGCTAACGTCACCCTAGTCTCAGCACAGCAGTTAATGGCTCCTGAGTCCAAGCCAAAAAATAAAAAATAAACCAGAGGAGGGAACGTCTCGGTAAAACGTAATAGCTGCTTAATGTGCTCCTGAAACCTAAAACGGTTCGTGACGACTAGAAGTCTTTTTGTGTTTGCTTGTTTTTGTTTCTAATTAAAGAAAGTCTTCATTTCGGCAAATGATCAGAGGGAGTATCGGGGTCCTGTGAGGCCCCAGGCTCCTCTTCTCACAATGAAATCGTTTGATTCCTGATATAGGCTCAGTGTCAGCCCAGGCGCTAGGACTCACCCAGCCTCTGTCTGGGGGCATCTAGAAGCATCAGATTGGCATCAAACAAGTCATCCATGATGTTGTCTGGTCCGTTCGTTACACACCTACCAGGGGCGAGGCCTGAGGCTTGTCGCTGGGGATGCTTAGATTTAATAATAAATAAATGTCAGAGGCCCTGCCTCCCGGAATCCCCCTGCAGCCTGGGTGAGAGACAGGTAATCAGCTAACCACAGCACAGTGGGGTGGGGGCCCTGACCAGACAGCGCTGGGGGTTGGGAGCCCAGAGGTATGAAGAGCAAGTCTCCCTTTGACTTGGAACCAAATCGCAGGAAGTGGGGCTCCTGCCAGTCTTCTTTGGCTGCGGTTTTGTACTCCGGCCCAGAAGCTGGTCTTATTTTATCCTTTGCACATCTGGCTGTTCTCACGTGGAGGTGCCTGACGGAGGACGCCAACCTCCCCCACAGTCTTCTCTCCAGACGCACTGCCCTCTGCCTCACTGCTCTCACCTTGGCTGTATGTCAGCAGCACCCGGGGAACTTTTAAAACACTGCTACAAAGGCCACATCTGAAGCCAATGAAATCATGAGCCCTGGGGCGGGACCCAGGCAGCAAGGGCTTTTAAAGCCTTCCAGGCGATTCCAGTGTGCAGCCAAGATTGAGAACCCCTGCTTCTGGTGCATCTCCTGACCAGCCCACGCATCGCCTCCTGACCCGGAGCCCGCCTGCTGACTCCTGCCCCACCTGGGAGGTCACGTCCATCGCCAGGTCCCAGGGCCTCCCGTTCCGGCCCATCCCCAGCCGTGGCTCCAGGCATCCGCTCTGTCAGCTGGAGGCAGTCAAGGGTGCCGGAAGGATGCTTCTCTGACTGGTGCCTCACAGGGGGTCCAGGAGTCTGTCGAGTCTATTTGCTTTGAATTTCTGCAGAGATTAGACACAGGGAAGAGACCCAGAGGATGCGCAGATCTGTTACACTGACAGTGCCCACCATGCGTTCCTCGTAGGCACAAAAGAAAGTTCCAGCATCCTTGTCTCGGTGATGCGGAAGCTGGCCGTAGGACCTTAGAGCATGCACGGCATTTCCTTGTTGAGCGCCTGCGAGGTGTCCCTGCTCTCGGCTTTTCCAGGCACGTTTCAGTTCTCCCTCACATGAACCCCATTTAATGCGTGAAAAAACCAAGGCCCAAGGAGAATGACTGGATGGTTGTTTGTCCAGCTGGCAAATGGAGAAACCAAGATGTGAATTCAGACATGATGCCAAAGCTCGAGTTGTTTCCACCACGTCTAGTTGAAGCCGGCAGGAACCACGACAGCTCAGGGAGAATAACATGGTCCTCAAGACAGAGCCCGTCCGGGCACATTCACCATTCCCACAGGCCTTGAGCGCCGCGCAGGTGCCTCAGGTGGGCCCCGGCTGGGAGGAAGAGGCTGGCTGTCATAGGCTCAATGGCACTCAGGCGTCTGGGGGCTGGGATTGGCGACCCCATTCAATCCTGAAGGTATCTGGTGATTTGGGTTTTCCAACCAGTCTCCTGTGAGTCTGGACGCAGGGCCTGGTGGCCGGCACGTGGGCTCCAGGCCCTTGGGAGACCTCGGCCAGGCAGGCAATTCGGTATCCACAGGGCACAGGATCTTTCCAGCAGGATCGTCAGGCGAGCCTCCCTCCCGGCCTCTTGGATCAGGAGGCCTCAGTTTCCACTTAGAGGTTTATTTTCTCCCATCGCTCCTTCTGCCTGATGACAAACCTTGTTGCTTTGTCACCGGAATGACGCTGGAATGATGTGTTTTACTAAGCCAGTGCCCATTTCTGTGTGGAATAATATGAAAAACACACGTGGAGCCTCATTGTCATTTCTCAGTAGATGCTGGGCGAGGGGACAACTCGACGGTCAGACTCATGAGTGATTTCACGGTTACTATTGGGCTTATGAGATTTTTCAGCCAAACAAAAATTTTTTAATGTTTATTTATTTTTGAGAGAGAGAGAGAGGGAGAGCAGGGGAGGAGCGGGGGGTGGGGCAGAGGATCTGAAGCGGGCTCTGTGCTGAGAGAGCCCAGTGCTGAGCTCAAACTCACAAACCCAAGATCATGACCCAAGCCGAAGTCGGAAGCTTAACCAACCGAGCGCCCCAGCCAAATAATCATTTACCAGCAAAGGATCAAATTCCAGAACATTGCTCTTATCTCTGCAGCCTAGTGCCTTGTGATTGAAAGAAGAACCCCAAACAGCAGTGGGGCTTTCAATAAGCCCCACTTACAAGAATGTATGGCTTAGGGGTACCAATATCTCAGAGATTCCGCCTCACCTCAAATCCCATGGTCTTTGTACAATGTGGCTTCGCACAGAGGATTCCTCTTAAAAGTAGCCTGGTATAGGGGTGCCTGGTGGCTCAGTCCATTAAGCGTGCGACTTTGGCTCAGGTCATGATCTCACTGTTCATGAGTTCGAGCCCCGCATCGGGCTCTGTGCTGACATGACAGCTCAGAGCCTGGAGCCTGGTTCGGATTCTGTGTCTCCCTCTCTCTGCCCCTCCCCTGCTCACGCTCTGTCTCTCTCTCAAAAATGAAAACACATTTAAAAAATAAAAAATAAAAAAATAACCCGGTGTAGCTAGCACAGGGCCCAGGCTCCTGCCCTTGCCCCTTCCAGCTGTGGGCTCAGCCCGGGGTGGGTGTTGGGCACACCAGCTCCCCTCCCTTCCTGCCAGATCGCTGCGTTCTCACCTCCCCAGCCTCCTCCACCTGGCTTCCCACCTGGCTGACGTTCGATACCAGCTGGTGGCTTAGATGTCTTCTCTTTCAAGACGAGGAGCCAGACTGAAGGTTCTCTGGAGAACCCTTCCAGCGCTGGGAGCCCAGGAACCGGGGGTAGGAGAGTGGCCTCGGGCCGGGAGCCCTTCCCATCAGCCGCCTTTCTGAGCTGTGCTGTTGGGCCAAAACACTGTGTGCTTTCTAGTCCCTGAAATGAAGAAGTCCACCTTGAAGGGACAGCAAGCCCCTCCCAGGTGTGGTTGTCTGCTTGGCCTATTGACCTGAATCCACTCCCCCAAGGCCATGTGGTGTGGACGGCTGACGGGACAGAAACAGCAACCACACAGTAACCAAGACAGGGCGAGCCACCAGGCACCCCGGGACCTTTCCCAGAGGCGCATCCATTCATAAGGAACAAGCTTTTGCGGGTTGTGCCCAT
The DNA here is from genome assembly GCA_028646485.1 of Cryptoprocta ferox. NCBI lineage: Eukaryota > Metazoa > Chordata > Mammalia > Carnivora > Eupleridae > Cryptoprocta > Cryptoprocta ferox. Next base: position 125,039,442 of record CM053576.1, on the reverse strand, counting down.
CATGGCAGGCCGACCCCACAGAGAAAGCTGTGGGTGGGGGTGCTTGTGTCCAGGTGTCACTGCCGGGGAGCCCCGGACACCCTCAGGGCCAGACGGGGACCCGTTCTCATGACTGTCCTGTCCGTGTTTGTCACAGGTTGCTAAGACGCAGGATGGCAGCCCAGGGCCCACTATAAGGAACGATTTCCACATTATCTGGCCATGGGACGATGGCCTTCCTGCCTCTGTAAGTTCAGTCAAAGACTTACGGTCCCTGTCACTGGCCCCTGAGCCCTCCATGGCTCCCTTTATCAATAGCATAAAGGTGGAAACACCAAGGTCTATGTGAGGCTCTCCAGCACCGGTCCTAACATGGCGCCCTTCACACGTGCATGTGCATGCGTGCGTGCGTGCGTGTCGTTTCTCTTCTTCCCATGAGGACACCAGTCATATTGGATTAAGTTCCCATCCTACTCCAGATGACTTAACATCTACAAAGACTGTTTCCAAACAAGGTCGTATTCTGAGGCTCCAGGAAGGACCAGGGGGATATTTTTCAACCCAGTACATTTATACTTTATTTTTATCTCGTTCATTTTTAATAAATAATATATTACTAAAGTAGTACTAAAATATGTTTTTTTTAAAATATGTGACTACACATATAGGGGCAGAAAAATCAGAAGATTTTCCTGATATTTGGAGACCGTTTGTCCCTGTCACAATTGTCCACATGAAGAAACTCAGGTGGCTTTAGGATGAGACCAAGCTGGTTTGAAGGCTGGTCGTCTGGAGCAGGGGGTGAATCAGACATTCCTGGATAGCCCTTGGTGAAGGGGAAGATAAACTCAGATTTTTCCCTTGGTTCAAGGAGCCGCATCCTTCCAGAACGCCTGCAAAAAACACGGGAGCCGCTGGGCGTCCACAGCTGCTGGGTGTTTTGCTAATTGCGGGGAAGGCATCATCTGCCCAACACGTGTGTTGATTTGTTCTGTTGTTTGAAAGCGGAAGCAAACAAGAAAACTAAAACAAAACCCAGAAATCCTTCTCGTTGATGGACACCCTTCAGAGGTGTCTCCAAGCTCACGTGTTGTATCCACGCACCCTGCCTCTCTCCTGCTGCAGTGTCCACGGCGGGGGGCGGGGGTGGGTGTAGTACAGAAAGGTTGGTTCTAACAAAATTGGGGAACTGAGTGGGCCCGGCACCCCTGCTGACCTCCCCTCCGGGACACATGCCCCCTCACCGAATCTCCCCCAGCACTTTCACATTCTCAGGCTGGTTCCCTCAGGGACACTGTGGTGGCAGCATGGGGTAGGTCAGGGCACAAGAACGCTAGGGGCTGCGGTAAGAGGGACGGAGCTGGCCCAAACTAAGAGCTTCATCTTAAGGGGTTTTGTTTCTAGAACATCCTGCCCAGAGGGAAAGTGGAGCTTTTTCTAGCTCAGGTCTTGCTCTCTCTCCCTCAAGAAAGGGAGTTTCTTCTGTCCTCACGGCTTTTCTGATGAAGGTCCGGCCCCTGGGAAGTGGCAGCTGATTTCAGCTTCTCGCTCCATCTGTCTGGTGCAGATGCCCCCCGAAGACCTCGAAGTCCAGGTCTCCAGTTGTCTGACTCAAACTCTCCTGCTCTCTCTCTTTCTCCCTCACGGTGCCTGGGTTCCTTCTTCCTCTGTTGGTTCCCAAGATCTGTTGAGTCAGGTTTTTTTTTCTCCAGAAAGTTCTAGAGGCTTCTTCTTGCTCTACTTTACCAGTCAACTTGGCAGCATACTCTATTTTCTGAATATAACAGAAAGACAAAGATGGGACTAATAACATAAAGAAAGTGGTGACTGCCACACTCCATGCTCCAGGGGAGAGGTACCCTTCTCCTCAGAGGTAGGCCAGGTTCTGCTGGAGACAATGTTGGAGGGCATTTGGACCGTGAGACGCGGGACACCCCAGACCCAACCGGGTGGGTGGGGAGTGAGGCAGAGAGCGTGCTGCATTGTTCCACATAACGAAGTAAGAGGAATTTGGAGGTCGTTCACTGTCAGCGTCTTAGTGACCAGAGAAGAGACTGGGGATCTGAATGAGAAATCTGGGCAAAAGAAAGACCTGGAAATGTAGAGGAAGCCAAGGTCTAACGGGGGAGCCAAGCCAGTGAGAAGTTCCCCTCTCGAGGGGATGACTCATCGGTTTGTAGAGACTAAGACACCTGACTTTCCATTTAAGGTTCCATTCCCCCAGTTCTTGAGTGACACCTGTTTGTACAGCCCCCGTGTAACTGCAGTGCTCCAAGAGGGTGAAGGGAAAGGGTGACTTTCATCTCCCAAGGGGTAAGGGGCAGAGAGAGGCCAGGGGCCCCAAAAGACAAGAGGACGATCGAAGACTAGAATTCAGCAGGGGAAGGAGAGACATGAGCAATGACCTCAAGAGTGCTTGGGGCACCTGAGCGGCTCAGTTGGTTAAGCAGCCAACTTCGACTCAGGTCACAATCTCACGGTTCATGAGTTCGAGCCTCATCCAAGCCCAGTGCCCTCTCCCAACATCCAAGCATTCTTTTTGTTTTTTTATGTTTTTTTTTTAATTTTTAATAGTTTTATTTATTTTAGAGAGACAGAGAGAGAGACAGCGTGAGCAGGGGAGGGTCAGAGAGAGAGAGAGGGAGACAACAGAATGAATCCAAAGCAGGCTCCAGGCTCCCATCTGTCAGCACAGAGCCCGACGCAGGGCTTGAACCCACGAACTATGAGATCATGACCTGGGCTGAAGTTGGAAGCTGAACTGACTGAGCCACCCAGGTGCCCCTTCTAACATCCAGAATTTTAAACCAGACCTCACTTGTTATTTTTTATGGCCCTAGTTTTGGAGAAAGGTTTATTTCTCACAACTAATTTGATCTACATCTAGAAAATGTTTCACTTCAGGGATCTGTGTAGTTAACAAGAATCACCAGCCCAGACAGTCCTGGTTGCCCTACTTTTTTATACATGGTAATTAATTTTTTAAGGTCCCCTTACATTACAATATTGGAGCTTGAACTTTGATCTATAGAGCAAATATTTTAATACTTCAAATGTCAGTTAATGCTGAGCGACTTTCTGTTTTTCTTTTTTTTAAGATTATTTATTTTGAGAGAGAGAGAGAGAGAGAGAATCCCAAGCTCTGTACTGACAGTGCAGAGCCCGATGTAGGGCTTAAACTCATGAACCATGAGATCATGACCTGAGCGGAAACCACCAGTCTCAACTGACTGAGCCAGCCAGGCCCCATGTTTTTGTTTTTCTGAAGAAGCAGGGGAAAGGGTGTGAGAGAGAGTGTTTTGGAGGAAAAGCCTCTGTGATGCGCACATCAAGGCTTCAAGCCACACCCCGGTGAACTTGCCCTCCAGGGAATTCACACAGAGGATCTTCCTCCCGGCATAGTGGGTCCTGTGTGGGGTTGAGGCTCGAAAGTCAACCTTCAGCACCAAATCCAACACAGATGACATTACTCTTGGTATTTCCTTTCTTATACTTTGATGTGTTGTTTGAATATTTCATACTCGAATATTCTAATCTATTCTCTCTATTCTCTTCTATTCTATCCCACACATGGCCACATTCTCTACCCTTGCTCCCCCCTACCCCGGACAGGTAGGCCTAACCCCCTGGGTGATGGACCATTTTAGGGGTTCCGTTGCCCCCAGCCCATGTAGGACACCCCCTTAGGAGTAAAACAGTTTCCGGTACACCACTTTTAAAAGATAAACCGAGGCATCATAAAAATGTTAAGAGTTTATTTGAGTAAAACTCAAAGTCAACTTGAAGGTGCCAAATGGTGTGCTCCAGCAAATGGAGCTGGGGGGGAGGGTTACCCAGAAGAGACAGGACAAGGTGGGGAAGGTATTCGACTGGCTGTAGCCTAAGTGGTTGCCTCATTTGGAAAGCCTAGTTGGCTGTGATTGATTGCCCTCAAGCTTCCATTTCTTAACCTTGGGGCAATACAGGCTTAGGTTTTAGTTGGCACAAAGCAACTAAGGCATTAAAGTCTCTTGCTTTGGTCCTGCTGATGAAGACCGTAAGAAGGCTAACAGGCTGGCAGGATGGCCTCAGGGTTCTAGACAATTTCATCACCTCCCACACCTCCACCTCATCCTCCAGAGTACCAGAGCTGGTCCTGGTGACTCATCAAATCAGAGGTCCCCATTCTCAGCATCACCCCTTCCTTACTGACCTCGGTCTAATGGCCTCCTGGTTTAATTAACTTAACACCACAATCCCCCATCAATAGGGGTTTGGCATCAATCACTAGCCCAGGAGTCTATTCCTGGTTAAACCTAACCCTCCTCTTCTACAAAGCCCCAGAAAAATTCTCACTGGTCTCCGCATCAGTCAGAACCATGCTTTTCCTTGGCAACGGGTTTATTTTTACCTTACAGACACTGAGAGTCAAGGGAACAATCATGCTATCATGTTTCCTACTCCCATTGGCTGCTAGAAAGCGGCTTATCCCCAGCAGGGGCTTAGGATGTAGAGGCGTGTATTTTGTGTGGCAATCTCACTCGTGGCTTCGTCTTACTTTCCCATACTTGTTTTACCTTTCTTGTGTCTTTCTCCTAATTAATTTGACAGATCTATCTTGAAGTATTATTTGTATATTTTGCAAGATTTCTCCTCTTTTCTGGAAGGAGGTAGATGATGGATGGATAGATAGAGCAAGGAAGGAAGGAAAGAAGGAAGGAAGGAACGGATGAATTGACAGAGGGATGGGTGGATGGGAGTGAATCGGTAGGAGGTGAATGAGTAGAGAGAGGGAGGGAAGGACGGAGAGTCCTCTCCTCTGCCAGGGTCTTGATCTACCATTATTTCTAGAATTGTCCTACAAGATGCTCTTTCCCAGAAGATGGGGAACCACCAGTCTTCTCAGAAACCGCTGCTGTGAGGCTGTGCAATTAACGTGGAACTTACGAACAGCCTCAAGGGCCAGCTGGTCCTCCGTCCACAAGGATCTGCCTTCTCTCGCACGCGTTCTGTGAGGTGTGCTACACTTCTCTTCATGGTCACCCTGGACTTCTCTATTTCACTTTTAGCGAGGGGGTCATTGCTTTCCCTACGTAGAAAGAAGAGGAAGAGGAGATCTGTAAAGGACCTATAATATCTGAGAAAGATGCCAAGATCCTGGGGTTCTCAGAATCTAGAAGAGATTCCAGTGATGTGAACTCGCAGGAAGACAAAGCCAAAAGTAAGCAGAGGAGATGTTGGAGAACTGGAAGGTCACCATGTCCAGAAACATCACCCAGAGGAGAGACCCTCAGAATGAACTCTTACTTTTCCTTTTTTCTTTTTCTTTTCTTTTTTTTTTTTAAAGATTAGTAGATTACCAGCTTCCCCCTGAGTTCTTCCTTGCACTGGTTTAGCAGCGCACCCCCTGGACTCCCATTACACTCTGCGTTTGTAATAATGAAGTACCAGTCCTCTCTTTTCTTAAACTAGTCAGTACGATTTCTTATGTATTATTCATGTCTTTCCAACCAGGCTATAAACAAAACAACAAAAGAGCACTGTTCCCCCTCTTTGTAATGTTCCGATTTCCTTTGATCTTGTTGATATTTCTTTTTCTTTCTTTTGTAGTTTTATATAAAAGTGCCATAAAAATTAACATTGCAAATGTCTCCTTTCATTTCATTCCCCTCAGGAAGAGTTGCGGCTCTTCAAAGGCTTGAAGCCAAAAGAAAGAAGCTGAATCTATCGTTTATTTTTGGAATAATCAGTTCCTAGCTAATTCGCTCATTAATTTCATGACTGCGTGTGAGCGGGGAGCACCAGAACGAGGCTTGTCAGACCTGAGCCTCCTCATCCCGCGTCCTCCCTCTCCCACCGAGCTCATCCCAAGTGCACAGCCCTAAGCTACAGAGGACGCACAGGGTAGGCTGGAGAGGAGAGGGAAGACCCCCACTGGGAACAGTCAGGGAGGAGGGGGGGCAGGTGAGGCAGGACGGAGAGGAAGGAAAGGGCTAGACCTCCCTGGATTGAAGAAGGGACGGACTCGGTCTGACGATCGTGTGAAAATCACTTCACAGCTGTGTGGAGAACGGATTGGGGAGACTAGTGGCGAGGGTCTTACAGGGACCCGGGGAGAGACCAGGTGGTCCTTAATGAATTCGTTACCTTAATTAAGGTGACCCTGAATTACTGAAGGGTAGGCTTGTGGGAGTCGAGACGGGAAAAGTCATCTTTCGGAGATTGAACAGCCTCTCAACAGGATTTGCTAATGGGCTGGGTATGTGAGGAGGAGGAGGAGAGAGAAATGAAGCATTGGAGCTTGACGTTTGCCTTGAGCTCTGGGTTGATCTTGATCTCACAAAGGCAAGAGGGAGACGGGCATGGGAGCCGCCAGAGAATCTGGGCAGAGGTGTCCGGCGGCTTTTGGAACATGATACCCGAATCCCACAGGAGGCGCAATTGTGTCCCCATTGCATCAATGCACAGAGGAAGCCCAGGGAGATTTAGGGTTACATTGCTTGCCATGCACACCCCACTATATAGTGGAGCTTGCGTTTGAACCCGGTTCTACCTCTAAGCACCTGAGAAAATGAGCTATTTTGCATAATTAAGGTTTTCAAGATACTGCTTTATCCTTTTAAGAAGTAAAATATTTGACTTCCAAATGGTGATGGGAATTTTCCCAGGCCAAATCAGAGTCGATACCTTTTCCTCCTTGCCCCCCCCCCCCCGGTGCCCACACGGGCAGCCAGTAATGAACGAAGCACCGCCCTAGGGTGAAGGTGCCCCCCTCCGGGTTCTCCAGGGGGTGTGGGCTGTGCCCTGTGCCTGGCGGCCCAGATGGCCTTGTTTTTCCCGGGCCACTGAGAAAAACGCCTTCACGTAGCTTCTCTCCATTTTTATTCTTCGTGGCCGTCGACGAGAAACAACAGGCTATGCTTGCTATTGCCAACTATTACTAATTTCTGGGATTTGCTGGCTGCCAGCATAGGTTGCAACATCAGAGATCGAGAAAACAAGTCTGCTAAAAAAAAATATGAAAAATAAAGTAGGCTTGGAGTGAAGGCCAGAGAGTTTCCCTCATGGAATGAATGGTATATACCTGGGCGTTGGGCTTTTGGCCTCACCGAGATCTTCGGGGTTCACATCCAGAATCAGAAGTTTTGCGGAGGGCTGGAGAAGGCTGATTGCAGGATAAACGAGGAGGTTGCAAGACCGAGCTCTCGGCATCCCTGGGTGAGGCTGCAGCTTCGGACACGGCTAGTTACTGGCTGGATACATTGTACTAATTAAAGAACCCCAGTTAGGAAGAGATAGCAGTGTGTCTAGCCACACAGTTACTCTCCAGTCTTCTAGGGGTCCTTGCAGCTCAGGGTGGCCCTGTGACATTGTACTTGTGAGCTTAACCGTGTCCCCCAAAACGTATGTTGAAGTCCTGTCCCCAGGTACCTGGGAACGTGACCTTATTCAGAAATGGTATCTTTGCAGATCTAAGATGAGGTCGTCCCAGAGTAGGGTGGCCCTTATCCAATAGGACTGCTGTCCTCATAAGAAGAAAAGACCCAAAGAGACCAGAACACGCAGGGAGAAGCTCATATGACAACAGGGACCGAGGTTGGAGTGAGGCATCTAGAAGCCAAGGTCTGCCAACCGCGTCAGAAGCTGCAAGAGGCAAGGAAGCATCCCCCCAGAGCGTTCCGAGGGAGCGTGGCCCTGCCAACAGCTCAATTTCAGGCTTCCAGCCTCCAAACTGTGGGACAATAGATTCCCGCTGTTTTAAGCCACTCAGGTTGGGGCACGCTGTTGTGACAGACCTAAAAACGAACACAGCACTGAGGAACGGGAGCAAAAATCCCTGTGTCCCATTCCTTACGGAAAGGGAAGGCTCCTGGCCCCCTTGCCCTTCCTGCCTGATAAGGGACATGCGGTCTGAGGTACAAGCATAGGACCCACGCCAAAGACAGCAGGGCAGAAAGACACGACCCCTGTGGGTAACGTCCCCCACCCACAAACAGAACAGTGAGACCCGAGTGGCACACGCTGACATCTCCTTCAGACACGAGGGTAAGAGTGTGGAGAATGGCTGGCATCGGTTCGAAAAGCAGTAAAAGAGGGGCATCTGGGTGGCTCAGTCGGTTGAGCGTCTGACTCTTGATTTTGGCTCAGGTCATGATCTCACCGTTGTGAGATCGAGCCCCACGTCCGGCTCCACCTTGAGCACGGAGGCTGCTTGGGATTCTGCCCCTCCCCTGTTCCCACTTTCTCTGTCTCTGCTTCTCTCTCTCAAAATAAATAAATATTTAAAGATAAATTAAAAGAAATAAAAGAGCATCCCCACAGCAGGAAAATAAGAATAAACCAGAACAATTGTTATGATTTTAGAGACAGCCACGCCGTTAAACACCACAACAAAGCATTTAAAGTCATTTTAGAAAACATAATAATCAATAAGAAATAAAATCAAGACGCTATGAGGGAATGATCTTAGGAACACAAGAACCGAGGCTGAGAACGGAGAGGGTCACAGAGGCCGATGAAATTTACAATCAGAGACACTCACCAAGGCCACGTCTCATAAAAATTTTAAACCACGAGGGAAAAGACAGGATTCGGCAATCACCCAAGCAGACAAGGCAGGTTACAGTGAAAGGGTATGAATCACAGCTGCCTTTGAGGTCTCCAGTAATCTAACTTCCCAGAGACAAAAGAAATAGATCTATAGGTCCCAGTTCGGCAGGAAACAAATACCCCGAAAATCAGTTACGCAAACAACTTGTCGTTCGTTCCTGACGCTGCAGAATGATGTCTCAGACCTGCAGAACGTCCTTGTACGCCCCGACGTGGATCGGAACCCCTAACAGGACCCCATTGTGTTTGAGAACCTAACTTGGGCTAAAATAAGCAACAGCAAACACTGAGGAAATAAAGGGCTATTTATTAAATGAAGTTTAGCTAATTGCCTAGGGATGCGGAAATTAATTTAGACCTACATCTAACATCATGCCCCCAAAATAGACTCCAGATGCTTCAAGAAGTTAAGTACTTTTAAATATGTGAAATTAGGGGGAAACTTGCGAAAAATAGACTTGAAGATTTATCTAACGTCAGAGAGAGGCTAGCTTCTTCAAAATGGGATCAATAGAGGAAATTTCGATGGAAAAGAGCATTTGACGACCTCGTTGAAAATTTAAATCCTTAGTATCGCAGAAGCCAACAAACCTAAAACCGAAAGTCATATGGAACTATGATGTGTCAAGCAGGTGCTGAGCGTCAGGTCCGACACGGGCACTGCTGACACGTCACCACATTTCCTCTTCGTGGCAGCCCCGGGAGGAGGCATTGCTACCCCACTTTACCAGTGAGGGAGGGGGCCGTGTGTTTCCCAGCCTTGCAAGAGGAGCTTGCGACAAAGATGTTCGAGGGGACCGAGGGGGAGGGGGTGTGACCTGGAGATCGGGGAGCTGCTACATCTCCAGGCTGGAGGTGCAGAAGAGGCAGGGGGTCCTAGGGTACAGGAAAACCATCAGCCCCCTGGGCTGGAGGTCACAGCCTGCGTTCAGCCCGATGCTACTGGAGCTGCTGTCCCTGAGACACCACCAGGAGCACCAGGACTTACACCTTCCCCCACCTTCTAACGCAGTGCCAGGGCCTCCCGTTGGCCAAATCTAGTTGCACCCCGGCTAGTAAAGGAGACTGGGATGCATAGTTCAGAGGCTTCTGGCCCCGGCGGTGTGTGGCAGGCGGAATGATGCCCCTAACCTCATCCCCACATCCTGTGAACGTGCCCAGGTTGATGGCAAGGAGGACTGAAGTTGCAGGGGGAAAGAAGGTTTATAACCAACTGACATTAAAATAGGGAGAGCATGGGGCGCCTGGGTGGCTTAGTCATTAAGCATCTGACTTTGGCTTAGGTCATGATCTCAAGGTCCTTGGGTTCGAGCCCCACATCGGGCTCTGTGCTGACAGCTGGGAGCGTGGAGCCTGCTTCGGATTTTGTGTCTCCCGCTCTCTCTGCCCCTCCTCCACTCATGCTCTGTCTCTCTCTCTTTCAACAATAAATAAATATTTTTAAAAAATAGGGAAAGCATCGTGAATAATCCAGGTGAGTCCAATGTTTTTAAAAAAGAAAGCAGGGTGGGTGGCGCCTGGGGGCTCAGTCTGTCAAGTGCTGGACTCTTGATTTTAGCTCAGGTCGTGATCCCGGGACTGTGGGATCGAGCCCTGCGTGGGGCTCCATGGTGAGAGTGGAGCCAGCTTGGGATTCTCTCTCTCTCTTCCTTTGCGCCTCTCCCCCGCTCACACATGCTTTCTCTCTCTCTCAAATAAAGAAAAAAAATGGAAGAGGGAATCAGGAGAGACACCAGAGAGAGGGGCAGGGTGAGGATTCGTCTAGCATTGTTGGCTCTGAAAATGGAAGAATGGGGCAGCGGGCCAAGCAGGCAGCTTCTAGAAACACAAAAGAGAAGGAATTGGGCCTCCAGGAAGGGAACATGCCTTCATTTGAGCCCCGTGAGACCTATGTTGGACTCTCACTCTACAGAACTCTAAATAGTAAGTTTGCGCAGTGTTAAGCCACTAAGTTTGTGACAATTTGTCATAACAGCTGTTGAAAACAGATGCACATTCCCATCTCAGAGGAACATTCTGAGTCACCCGAAAGGTTGCTGCTTGAAATGAAAAAGCAATAGGCCCAGGACTCTGAGTTAGCAGAGCTGAACTCCCCTCTTCCAGGGACCTGGAGCCTCCAAGAAAGGTGCTCTTATGAGCTCTACTTTCTAAATTAAGAAAGGGAGGCACAGAGAGGGTAAGCACCCTACCTAAAGCCACACAGCTATTTCGTGGCAGTTCTGGGATTCGAGCCCAGGCTCATCCCCTACCTGATACTGTCTTCTGCACAATGAGCTGGTTGCCACGTAAGTTATAGCAGCAGAATACTGGAAAAATCGCATTGTCTAACAACAGGATCAAGTCCATTGTTACCATGCCTCAGCTCTATGGGATTTATGGCAGTTTTCAAAATGATAAGTATGAGCAACATGGGGAAATATTTACAACGTGAAATGAAAACAGCAGAATGCAGAATTATTCTTACCCCCTTGATCACAATATGCTAAAGCCTTCATGGGAGGGAGAGGAAATACAGAACTCACTAGGGACGGTGCCAGGAATGAGGCCCCACCGTGGCCTTTCGTGGCTCCTTTACGTGAAGGTGGCGCCAGGGTTCACAGCACGGGGTGCCAAAAGAAACAGGAATCCGCTGTCAGACAGACGGACCAGGGCCACCAGATGCCACTTGAGATCTGTGACTGGTGTAAAATGGGAAAACGCCCTCCCTGGGCTCCCAGGCTGCTATGATGCTCTCATCAGACGACGTTTGCAAAACTGTGGTCGCTGTTCGGTAAGGCCAGTCCCCTCCCTCTCCCTGACCTTGACTTTAATGAACGTTTTAAACAACATAACGTTTTTTTAAGATCCTCGAGCTTTTAAGGCTTCTGTTGGGGTCACGAAGTGTTCGAAACTCACTTATCGAGAGGATGATGGGCAGGGCCCTCTTGAACCCCAGGAGGCGGGGTCAAGAGGCTGCATGGGCTCCCAGCTTGCCCCCTAATGTGTTGAGTGTGTGCCTGTGCTCCGGGGACCCTCACCAGTTGGGGTGACCGCCGTCCATCACCCAGTCATCTCCAGGTGCCCTGCTGTGCCTCCTGCCTTCCCCCCTGGCCCCAGGCCACCGCCCGTCCGCACTCTGTCAACCTGGTGGTTTTGATCCAGCCAGCAATTCAGATTTGTTGCCAGTGAGGGCTGCAGTCAGAGTCTACACTCTTTTTTTGTAATTAAATGATGTCACAAGCTGATGGGACAATGTGACCATTTGCGCATTTATAGCTGAGCTCTAATAAAGTAACTGTCAAAAGAACAACTCCTTTTTTATGATCTCTTAGGCTGTGACATGTACTCAAGTAGTCGGCAGACAGGCGAGCGGGTCTAAATGTCCCCGCTGTCGCTTGGCAGATGTTAGACATCCTGCCGGAGCCCTTTTGGGTTTAGTCAATGTCACCAACACTGACTTAGATGATTGACGTCCCTGCTGGCTGGGCGGGAGCCCTGGTTCCTGATTTCTACCCGTCCCCTTCCCCGTCCCCTCCAGCCCCAACTCCCCGGCATTGGAAACTCTGCCCCTTCCCAGCGCCTCATGGCTGCGCCATCCTCCTCTGCGTAAGTGCCAGGTGGCTCTCTCCTGTGCCTGTCCTGGGAGGGTCCCTGATCTGAGCCTTCTAAGTGACTCACAGAGAGGCTTTTTGCGTTCTCTCCCTGGTTTTCCTGAGGCCAGGTGGGGTGGGAGGCGGGGTTTGGAGCAGGCGAGAACAGACAGGAACTACCAAATCTGGGACATCAGATATATAATTGTGCCTTCAACTACAAGGCAATTTCGCTACCTTAAAACAAATGAAGAAAAATATCAGCTATAATAACAGGCCTTGGTTGATCCTACTGATAAGTTACAAAATAATCACAGCCTCTGGACTGGAACCAATAGAATGTGAAGTGGTAACCGACGACCAGAGTGGTTGGTGGGGTAGAAAGAAAGTTCTGAAGAGCAAGAGTTTGGACCCCTGCTCCATGACACGTATTTGTATCCACTGTGATTATTGTGGAAACTCCCAGTCTTGGTTTCCCCACTGGATGACACACCTACTTCTGTGGATCCCAAGGAAGCCATCAAATACCGTAAGTGAAACATCTCAGCATCCAAGAACAGACCAATAAATCCTCAATAAATGCTCCCTCCTCTCCTTAAATAGCACTGAAAACTCTATTTACTCTTCCAAATGGGAGACTTTCACAAAGATTCATGACATTCATTTTTTGAAAATTCACAACGGATACACTCCAGAATGATTCCCGGATGGGTAGACGCCTCCCGGGTATCAGTGAAAGTTACTAACAGTGCAGGTGACAGCGGATGGCCTGTGACTGGCCCACTCCGCACCCAGGGAAAGTCGTGACAACCTGACCTTGACCGTGGCTGTAAGGCGCTAGTTACCCCTCCAGAAGGAGGCTGCGGGGCCAGGCGCGGAAGAGCGCGGCGCCCCGTCTTAAACTCAGCGCAGGACAGCCTGGGGCGGGCATAAACATTTGCCAGCGCCAGGACTGAGAAACAAGAGAAAATCTGCCCAAGTCTGATTTGTTTTCCCAGACCTCAGAATAAACGAATCTCCATGGAACAAACGTCTCATCTATTAATCATTTGGAATTCTACAATTCTACTCCTCTTTAGAGATCTAGTGAATGTCTTATTAGCAAAGATGCTGAAAATAATTTCTAAAATAATCAGATAGAAATATAAATTGTTGTTTTACATTATTTCTACAAGTGTTGGGGATACCAGATGGCTTGTAGGAACAACGGATTCTACAACTATTCTTGTTAAAAAAGTGAATTATGAGTATCTATGGATATTCTGGCTCAGAACCTTAAGCTTTCCATCGGCAGTTAAAACATGTGACACCGGCAAGGGGATAGAGAAATCCATGGAACAAAACAGCAAATCCAGAAGCGGACCTATATGTTATCTACTAAGGGTCTGACGAAGATGATATTTCAAATTGGTAGGAAAAAGACAGACTAATCAGCATATGGTACTGTTACAATGGGCTATCCACTTAGGAAAAAAAAATTAAGATTGTGCCCTAACTCTTATCTCATACATAAATTTTGGGCGCATTAAATATCTAAACATATGTCTTCAAATCTGGAAGGAAATTTAGTGACCTTTAAAAAGGAAAAAACAAAAAAAAACCAAAACACCCAGGAAGGGTCCGTTATGAGATCTCTCCAGTTTCAAACCCCCTTCTCCCTGATGCCATGGAAGAGGTCTTATCCCAACAGGTCTCCACATTTGGTGGTGACAAGTCATGTCGTTTCGGTTCTTACGCTCATGCCCCTCCTCACCACCACCCACTCTAAGCCAAATGCCAACATGGAAGAGAGGACATAGAAATTACTAAGACCTTTGGCAAGAAAGCAACCTCCAGCCCACCTTCTCCTCTGTAGTCAATTTCAGTTCCTTCCTTGGAACATTTCAATATATTCTGGATGAAAGGAAGTAGGAGGGAGAAAAACATGGTTGTACCCAAATGAGAAAACATCTCAGATGTGCCTGTTAAAGGGAGGCTAATGGTAAATGCTAGTTACAGAGAAATAATGGAAACCGTGTAAATTACAAAGCTAGAAGGAGTCACCGAGCCTCAGGAAGATGAGTGGGAATTAAACCAACAACAGGAGCGTGGATGAAAAGGAAATTAACACAAAGACAGAAGGTAGAGGGGTTTCTTCCCATCTGAGAGATAGAGAAAAAATAGGCAACACCCAAAAAACGTTCCCAACAGATAACAAAGACTCAGAATAGAACGAGGAAGATAAGCGGTGGAAGAAAATTCAAAGGAAATCCGTTCGTATGAATGAACACGCGTGAAATGGGCTCCAAGGGCTTCAGATTTGCTGACTGTGGCTTTGAGCCTCACCCTGACCCTGCAGAGTCATCCTGACTCTCTGGAGGGAGAGAGAGAGAGATAGAGAGAGAGAGAGAGCAAGCCTCCAGAAAGTTAGACTTGCCCAAGGTCGCATGGTCAGTGAAGGCTGGAGTGGGGAACGCAGACCCAGGCCTTCTGACTTCACATATGGGACAATTTCTATTGCTTCATAGAGGCTTTGTTCAAAATTAAAGGCAGGGGAGAGGCAAAGTCAAGAACCAAAGGGAAGAAGCTCAGAGGTCCCAGAGGGACTCCAGGAAACTCCAGACCTCCACCAAAGCACAGTCGAAGACGAATTCTGGGAATTTAGTGCTTTGAAGCACATATTATATATTTGCTGGCATGCTTCCTAGTTTTAAGAGCAAAATTTTATGCCCGGAAGGCTTAGAATTCACGCTCACACGAGCAGTGTCCATGACTGCACTCCAGCCTGGGGAGGCCTCCCCGACCTTGGACCAGGCAGCACCTCTGAGGCACCACGCCCCAAAGTGACAGAGACCAGATTTCAATAAGGGCACTTACAAAAGCAAAGAGCCGCAGCGTTTATTTTTAACAGACCTTAAAATGGCATCCTCAGGATCGAATGCTTTTCCTTTGTAACCACACTGCCCCCAATCCGTCTTCAGAAGGCAGGAAGGGAAGGTCCTGCAGAAACAGCTCTCTCAGGGCCGCGGGAGGGACAGAGGTTGTCCGTCTACTCCCGGGATAGCCTGTGGCTTCGGATCAAAGAGCAGGGGCTGGAGTTGAGAGCCACCTCCAAAAGCAGAGAAAAGCTGTCAGAGGACTGCATTTTAGCTGAGCCCAAGGGTCAAAGAAATCATGGGCTGATGGGATTCGAGCAGACTTCCAGGCAGGACACTAAGGAACCTTCCAGGACTCTGGATAAAGTGGCTGGGGAGCCTGGGAAGAAAACTGGATTTGTTGTTAGACTAACTCCAGGCTCAAAGCTGCCAGCAACGTGCTCTTGAGGTGATTACCTCCCTGTCTAAGACTTGGTGCCGTTACTGGTAAAATAGTGCGGTAAAGCTGGCCTCCCAGTTGCAAGAGAGAGAACCCAAGAGAAGCAAAGGGTGCAGAAAGGATGCTCGCTACACATCCACCCTTGTGGGCTGGGCTCGGTGTCTGACACCTCTGCCTTTAATTCTCTGCCTAGCTCCGGGCCTGCTGTGCAGCTCTGGCCAAGGTTCTGACCTCTCGGGACCTCAGTGCTGCCCCCCTGTAAGAATAGGGCCACTAATTCCCAGCTCCAGAGGGCCGTTGGGAAGTCAGAGCACGAGTGAGACACCCGCCAAGGAGATTTCATGGTCTTTCCGGTGATTAGAAAAGTCCACGGAAAGGGCCAGACCCCACCCATCGTAAACTTGGTCTCTGGCTGCCCCTCCTCCATCCCACTGTGACCCTTGGGTCTCTGGCAGGGAGCAGAGGTGGGGGCAGGTCCCGCAGGCTTCCTCCACCACTCACCCCCCAGTGGGGATAGATGGATTTCCTTAGGTGAGGACTGTGGCTTCCTCCGGTTTCTCTGGCCCACCCCAAACAATCCTCTGTTCCCCTGGTGTCCAAATGGAAACACGACTAGTTAAAAGGCTGTGCGACAGGCTGAATGAAAGGAGGTAAAGTGTGGAATTCTTCCAAAGAAAATTTGGGGATGGGGCAAATGCAGGAGTAGCCGGTTTGTCCCCCAAACCCCCAAAACACATTAAGCGGGGGAAACGAACAATAAATCAAGGACAGCTTGGTGAGGATGCAGGGAACTTGGCCAACCCATAGTTCATCCGGTCCTCAGGGTGACATGGTCAGGTGTATAAGCAGGCGTGAATGTCCCCACGTGGCCAGAGGACAGGACGTGAGGCAGCAGTAGGATGGGGATGGGGCCTCGGCTTCCTGATTCTCTGTCCAGGGCTCTTATCATGGCCACCCCTCCCCTGTCCTGGGCTGTTCTCTGCTAGAGAGTGCTAGAAGGTGGGTGTGACATGCACCCCCGTAGGGGACGCGAGGTCTTGAAGAATCAATGAAGACATCTCTTCCCTCACGGAAATGGTATCCATACATTTAAATTGGTATCTTTATAATCAGCTTAAGGGCTTTTTATTTTAATATAGCAGCTGAGAGGCAAAATCAGGTCCCACTTCAAGCGCTACTAAAATCTGCTGTGTGGGTAGCTCTCCGATGTGGAAATGAGGCACCCTTAACAGCCACCCACACAACAGCCTAATTTTCACTCAAGAGTCGCTATTGAAAAAAGAGAAGAAGAAAAGGTGACTCAAAACCACCAGCAACTTTGAATTTAACTTCTGAAAACCTCCAGTGGATGGAGCAGGAGCGGGAACTCGTCCAAGCAGGCAGAGCGAAGACCCCAGCGGGGGCCCCGGTCAAGGTCTCGTACCCAGCGTGTCCTTTAGTCCATGAGACAGCTGGGTTACCGTTCTCGGGGACGATGGGTGAGCATGGCCAGACTCAGACCCACGTTTCCACCTGACCCCGGCACCACAGCTGTGAAGGCATCATTCACCAGGCAGTCAAGGGAGGGTCGGGGAGGAGGAGAGGGCAGCCTTCACGACCCAAGGAAACATTGATTCCTTCCGCCACCCCCCCCCCCACCAAACTCTCGCTCAGCCAGCCTCGTCACCTTCCACGTGTCGTGGGGACGGCTGGTAAGCTGGTCTTCCTGCCTCCGCTTGGCCCTGCCTGTCTCCTCTGTGGTGCTGTGGCCTCTCTCAAATCCCTGCAAGGACATCCGGGGTCCCTTGGGGCTGACCCTTTCCCCCCCTGCCCCTGCATCCCTCAGCCACGTTGGCCTCACACCCACCCTCCGGGCGACCTCTCGGGGCCACATGGCAGAAAGCAGCAAACACACTTTGTAAATACCGCAGGCTGGTCAGATGTGATCTGCTGTGGAAGGAACAAAGCAAACAACCACGATGGACCAGAGGGAGCCTCTCCCCAAAGTCCTGCTAACAGACAACTGATGCTTCTGGACCAACCCTGACCGAGGAGCTGGGCTCAGAGAAGAAGGTTCTGGAACAGATGATGATGAGGGGTGGGAGAAGCCTGCTCACACTCAGACCGGCCCCTCAGATGGGAGGAGGCGTGCACAGAGCACAGCGGGAGTGCTCCCGGGCCAGGCTTTCTAACCCGGCTGTCCGTAGGAGCCGTCCGGGGGGATGACACGTCTCCGCTAAAGGGTCCTCTGCTTTGTTGCCCCGTGTGCTCCCGAGCTCTCCCTCTGCGGCTCCATTCATACCCTCACCTACCCAGAGGCTGAGCTTTGAAAGGCAACAGGTGCTTCTTATTTTTGTTAAAATATCCATAAAATGTTAGGATATGGGAAAAGGAGAGAGAAAGAGAGAGGCAGGGGACGGGAGAGGGAGGGTGAAATATACATTCACACATGGTTAAAAAATTAATCAAGAGTGATAAAAAAGTTTAATGTCCCCCATCTGTCCCCATCACCTAGCCTTGGTCCCCCAACAATATGCCAACAATGCATGGATACTCCCACCCTACAGGTGAGGCTTTCGGTCCCCATGGTCTCACACCTTCCTCCTCTTCCCTTCAAATTTTCTGATTATGCCCTTTTGAGTCCCTAACCCGCAATAGAAAAAAGTTGTTCCACATCTTTGCTAACAGTTTTATCTTATGAGACTTTACTTTTGTGTCAGTCTCAGAGGAGGGGATATTAAATGATATCCTACAATGGTTGAGTTTACATTCCTTTATTTACTTAATATGGTTCAGTTTCTTTTCATTCTTAATTGGCTCTTCTTTCCTCTTCTGGAAATGCTTGCCTTTTCTTTCTTTTTTTTTTGTATTGGATAGTTGTGTCTTACTAGAAATATTTATCGATTCTAGATCTTTCATCAGCTATGTGTTGAAAATACCTTCTGCTAGTTTGTAGCTTCTCTTTTTAATTTCTTTATAGCATTTGGAAGACCAATATTCCTTTAATCCCACCAAATATATCCATCTTCTCCTTTAGGATTTGTTTAAGCAATCCCTCCATGGCCTGAGACTATAAAGATATTCTTCTATATCTTCTCCAACTTTTGATTTTAACACTTAAATCTTTAATCCACTTGAGAGTGATTTTTGTCTAAGGGTTGAAGTCAATGTCTGATGACCAACTACGCCAACTCTACGCATCAGGTAGTACATCTTTCCTCCACTGAACTTTAGGACCAGCTCTGTCAACGTCACGTATTCCCGGGAGCCCGCCATTCTGTCGCCCATGCTCTGCTTGTCCATCTCTGAATCAACACCTAACTGCTCTAGTTACTATTGCTGTATGATACACTCAGAGCCCCACAGGGCAAGTTCCCTGCCCAGCTCCAGTCTGGCTTTCCTTCAAAGAATTCTTGACTGTCGTCAGCCTTTTATTCCTCCATATAGATTTTAGGATAATCTTGTTTAGTTTTTTTTAAAAATCCTATTAATCCTATTGGGGTTTTAAAATTAGAATTACATTAATTCTATGGACCAGTTTTGGAAGAAATTTACATCTTTTTGATATGGAGGCTTTCTATCAATAAATGTCGCTAGATGTTTTCCTCAACGTCGCTCAGTAAATTTTACCATTTTCTCCACAGCTGTGCATATCTTTGTTAGATTTATTTCTAGGTAGCTGGATTTATTTTTGTTTGTTTGTTTCATTTGGCAGCAGTTGTAAACGGTAGTTTATTTTAAGTGACATTTTATAATGGACATGTGGCGTATGGAAATACAATTTTTATTTTAAAAATGAATCTAGTGTCCTGTTGAACTCTTCTGAATTCGAATCATCTAATCTCTTGGGTTTTCTACATAATAGTCATATCATCTGCAAAAATATGACAGTTTGCTTTCTTCTTTTTCAATCTTTAAAACTTTTGTTTCCTGTTCTCATTCCTCTGGCTGGAACGCCGTGTACCACATAAAATTATGTTGTGGGGGTGGGCATCACTAGCTTTCTTTTTCTGGGTTTTACCAGGAATTACTTTAATGCTTCACCATTAAGTAAGATGCTATCTGTAAGGTTTATGTAGATATCTGCTATTAGGTTAAAGATGCTTTCTTCGGAATCTAATGTGCTCAGGTTTCTTTCCTTTTGAAAAAAGTCACACGTGGATGTTAAATTTTATCAAATGCTTTTCTTGCATCTATTGAAATCGCTGTATTCTTTTACCCTGTTAATGTGCTGAATTACATGAACAGCATTTCTTTGGGGGCAGGAGAAATTAAGGTTTAAAAATATTAAGAAATATCTTGGAATCAAAACCCTTTGCTTAAACCTCAGCCTTTGTTGGCTGATTGGATCGCCAAGCCGGGAAGACATAGCAAAGTACAAGAGTCATGTCGTATGGACACAAACTGTAGGAACCTGATAGCATCACTTCCTTGAGGAAGAAATGAAGGCTGTTGCTCTAAATGCGTGCGTCGGAGAGGGAATTCAGAGGCTCCAGTCCCCTGTCAAATGTTGTTTGGAGGAAGATAGCTCAGGCTCTTACATTTTCGTCAAATTAATTAATTATTTAGATAATAAGCATTGACGTCTTTGTTCTCTTGAATCGCTAACAGTGAACAGTTCTCCCTGTTGGCAGCATGGCCCGCCATGGTCAAGGACATGAGATCTCAGATGACTTCAGCTCTGAGGGCGGGAACAGCTGTGTTTCCCCTGCAGCCCCGCCTGGGCTCATTCCTACAGCAGCCTTCACTCCGCTCCATCACCAGAGCCGTCGTGTCTGTTACCAATTTTCTTGAAACCCGTGAAGATATCTGGCCTTCCGATAGCCATCTTGCACCCCAGTCTCCTTTTTCTAATTGATTTTATACTTCTTTAATATCATTTCAGTGGATGTTTTGGAGACAGGAGGGGTATGCTTGGTGCGCCATTTTGAATCATAACCCAGTCATCTCCCTTTAATGCCCAGGACGTCAGCCAAGGAGCTCAGGGATAGAATCATGGGTCTCCTTGGTGTCATGCTCCATCCCCTTTCCTCTGTCCTCAGGCCTCCATTCATATTTGCTCCCTGGGACTATCAGCCTGTGAAAGCAAGAGCCAGGTTCTTTCTCCAGCACCAAGCACATGGGCTGGGCAGGCGGCCACCATGCAACACACATGTATGGCTTTCTGAAAATAAATATCTGTTGAATGACCAAACAAATGAATTAATACTAACAGTACAGTCAGATTTTCACAAAGACTTCCTTTTTCTTCTGCATTTGAAAAACCAGGGAGGGAAGCTTTTTAATTATGAAAAATTGATTGTTTCCTTATCTCAGTGCCACAGTGCAGTCCGCCCGAGCCCCAGCCAATCCTTCTGAGAAATAATTCACAGACCCTTGCAGAAGTTATGCCATAGCCCAAGCATGAGCAATGTCTGGAAGATTTCATCCCTTTTCAATACTGGAAGCTGGTTTTGGGGCCTAGGAAAAGTCCTTCTGTATCAAAGTTCCTGCCTGATTTATGAAAATAAAGGCAGTGGTTCTGGGGAACTTGGCTGTAATGAGAAACTTTAAAACTCGCACTAGAAAATTTCTAGGGCAGAAGCCAACCAAATGTATGCATAATGAACTTCTACACAGCTTTCACTGTGGTGTGGATTAAATATATAGCAAACCAAACTACGCTGCCCCAAATTCACTAAGTCCCATAACAGAACCTACGTCCTCTGCCATTGACGTATGTGGGCACCCCTGTGCAGTTTATCCTGTGATGCGCTGGGGATAGCGTAGGCTCTGGTTTCTCTCACCAAAGAGGAGGCAGCTCCTCGGAGAGGAGAGCTGCAGGGCCCCTGGAGATGTGGAGTCTCAGCTTCCTCGGGGCTCTGCCCATGGGCTGGGCTCCACCGTCTCCTGGTAGCACCGCTTGCTTCAGCCCACACGTGGCAGGAAGCAGAGACGAGAGAGAGAGCACACAGGCTCAGTCCCAGGCACCCCAGAGCCCTGGTCTTTCTCTGGCACTCCAGCGTCCCAGCACCAGCTCTCACGCCTTCCCCCCCTGAGCTGACACACTGGGTCTACCCCTGCCCACCTCCCAGGTCCCACCTGGACATGACGGCCAATAGCCCGGGTCTTCGGAGAGGATCCCGATTTCCAGTTCTCTGGCCCATTGTCCTCTGAGGACACTTACTGAAGATTCATTGTTTAGAATCTGAGTTTGGTCATCTCTCTTTCCAGTCTGTTGACACCTTTCTGTTCTCAACCCTGTACTCCAGCCTGCCTTGGAATACAGCCATCGTGGCTCCAAACCTGATGTGTTCCAGAAAGTTCAACCTTCCTGCTGCCCACGTCTTAGATTGGCACAACTCTGGGCACGTTTGCAACCTACCTGGAGGAGATGAAATAACTCAGTGCTACCCTTTACACTGTGGGTTCTGGCATCTCTGCCCTCGCCCTGTGCCCTGCCCCATGATGGGCAGCTGTGAGAAGTGAGGCTTTTAGGAGTCTATCCCCAAAGACGAGGCAGGTCTTGCACCAACCACCGATTGCTTTAGATGATAATGGTGTGGGTCTGCTCTCATCATGGCTGACCTCTGTTTGCTGGCGCCACAGGTTACACCTGCTGGCTATGAAAAGAGTCCATGAATGTTAACAAAACCTCCTTCAAAAATCAGGCATCTCATCCTTAGAGCCAAGAGCCTGGTTTCTGAAGCGGATTCTCCAATGAAAGGAACCAGGGCTCCCTGGAGAAAGGCCTGATTCTAGGGATGGGCCAGGAAAAGCACAAGATAAACCTGAAGTATTCTGTAGTTATCAGAAGGTAAAGCAGGTGCTCAACAAACAAGAGGAGGGAGCAGGTTGAAGGGACCCAGGATGCAGCTGGAAAGAGCCAAAGGCCGGACCAGTTTGAGCAACAAAATAAATAATGAGTATGGACTGCAGCTCAAAGTACAAAATATTCAGGCAGGGTCCATCCTGATGATAAATAAACACTTGAACAAGTAAAGAAATGGGATAAGAGACAGGTCTTTCATACAGAAGAATTCCAACAATATATGTACACACTACCCATCCAACAGGTAGAGCTTTTCCTGCAGTCCCTGAGCTCGAGTCCCGAGTCAGCTGAGCACAAGCCGAGCTTTGGGTGAGCTCCATTTCTCAATCTCTCTCTCTCCCTCTCTCTCTCTGCCCCTCACTCACTTGAGCCCTCTCTCTCTTTCTCTCTCTCTCTCTCTCTGCCCTCGTGGGATTCTCTCTCTCTCTCATAAAAAGAAAAAGAAAGAAAAGCTGGGGTTTCATTCGCAGTAAGGTACTGATGTTGATTTTTTCACTGACAAACAGATCACGGTAAATGTAAACTATTCATGGGGGAAACTGGGAGAAACTCTCAGTACCATATCTTTGCAACTTTTCTGTGAACCCCCAAATTAAATCTACTCCAAAATAAATTTATTTCAAAAAAATGTAAAAACAGGGGTCTCTAAATCCTCAAGCCCTGCACAAAGCAACACAGCCTCTCCAAGGAAAAGTGTCCAGGATGGAGACCCCAGGATCGTTTCTGCCTCCAATGACAAGGAAAGCAGAAAGCCTGACATTCCTCGTTGGCCTCCGTTCCCGGCACAGGAGCAGGGCTTGCCACTGGCCGAGGCTGGTCGTCTGAGTCTTGTCTCCTCGACCAGGAAACGCAGGGCCACCCGGAGGCTGTGAAATGAGGGGTGACGCCAACAGCAGCCCTGCAGGTGGCCCAGTCTTGATTTCATCCTTCTCTCCGATGGATAAACTCCGGCCCTTCCCGGAATGTTTGCAGATGATGTAGAAACAGTGAGGGTGCAGGACGGGGTCAAGAGACAGTGGTGTTGGCTCCCTGCTCCCTGAAACCGAACATGGAAATCCTGCAGGAAGTAGGCACCCTCCGGGGGCCTGCCGGGAGGTGCCAAACACAAAATGCTGTCATCCCGGCAGACAGATTTTCGTATCTTCAGGTCAGGTCAGGTCCTGAAGGTCAACATTCAAGGGTGGCTCCCAAGCCCAGGGGAGAGTGCTCACTCAGCAGTTACCTAGTCCAGAGTCCTTACCTAGTCTGACCCCCCCTCCCCAACCCTGGGAGGTGGGGTTATCTTCCTTCTAAAGAGGGCCGGGCAGGTGCACCAGGTGTCCAGCCGGCTGGCTTGTGGCAGAGCCAGGCCATGGCGGAAGGCGTGTCACTTTCCTAATCAAGATGCTAAATTGTGAGAAACACGGCGCCCCCGCCCTGAAGCCCACCTCCGGAGAAGAGGGTCGGGGAGGACAGGGCTGGGCCCCACTGTCCAGGCAGAGGATGGGCTTTATCAGCTGGGATGGGAGGAGGCGCCCGGGCTGGAGGACTGAGCCGCACCAGAGGTGGCCCCAGAGAGGCCGCAGGGACTGGGGTCGGACGGTGAAAGCAACACCCTCCCACCACCGTGGCTGAGCTAACGGGCAGGGCACGTGCGCCGCGAAGGACGTGTTCCCCAAAGCAGAGGACACTTGAGGGCAATTGCTGTAGCGTGAGTCGTGTCCCTCCGGACTCAGAGCTTGAAGCCCTGACCCCAGTGTGACTTGTGTTTGGAGACAGGGCTTTTAGAAGGCAATTACGGTGCGGGCGCCTGGGTGGCTCGGTCGATTAAGCATTTTGATTTCAGCTCAGGTCATGATCTCACAGTTTGTGAGTTCGAGCCCCGAATGGGGCTCTGTGCTGACATCGGAGAGCCTGCCTGGGATTCTCTCTCTCTCCCTCTCTGCCCCACCCCCCACCCCGCTTGTGCACACTCGTGCTCTCTCTCTCTCTCAAAATAAATAAACTTTTAAAAAAGGAAGATAATTCACATTAAAGGGGAATGAAGTCACAAGGATGGGGTCCTAATCTAACAGGATTGGCGGCTTTTAAGAAGAGGAATAGAGATTTCTCTGTCTCTCCCTCTCCACATGCATGCACCAAAGCAAGGCCACAGGAAGACGCCGGACAAGGTAGCCAACTGGAAGCCAGGTAGAGAATGCTCACCGGAAGTGGAATCCGCCGGCACCTTGAATTTGAACTTGCAGCCTCCAGATCTATCTGCTGTGAAAGCCCCCAGTCTGTGGTGTTTAGTTATAACAGTCTGAGCCAACCAAGACAGGGGTGCAGCCAGGGGGTGCCTCATGGAGTCATACACCCGAGCTCCCCCCATCCCTGGGCTTGCTGGGAAACCCGAGAAAGCTTCCTGGGGGAGGAGAGCCTCAGCTGAGAAGTGGGGATGGAGGGAGGGAGGACTGGGGTGGGGAGCTCCCCAGGAAAATGGTGATTGGAGAGGCAGAGCCATCTCCTCAAAATATGTTCTGGAAAGATGCGGTGCTCTTTTCTGTGGTTAAAATTCCATGTTATGTCAAGAAGATTTATATTTCCACTTAAAAAAGGAATCATCCCAGGCATTTTAAAAAACCTCTTAAAAATAGAAAAATGAGGAGAAACGAGCCGTTGGAGAAGTAGAGATGTGAAGCTGATGTGTTTACTGCTTCAGACCAGAGGAAGAGTTGGGGGAAGTTTATGGGTCTCCCCTTCCCCCTGCCCCGAACCCACACACCGGGGGTGCGGGGCGCACTCCTACTATGAAGAAGGCCTTCCTAGAGCACGATGAGTAACGAGCAAGCCCATTTTCTCGGGTCTGGAACGCGCCTGTTGCTGAGGGAACCAGCTCAGAAAAGAAGACAGTCTGAAGAGAATGCCTTGTTTCCTTTATTTTGCCCCAAAGTCAAGGTCAAGGCTGGCTTTACAGAGAGAAGTAGAGTCTGGTTTTATTCCGAGTTAGGAGACGTCCAAAGTTGCAACCAAGTACAATCAGAGAGGCCAGAGTCCCAGACAGACGTGTGGGATCCCCGTGCGAAGCAGACCCGAGGCCAGAGGGCCCCAAAGAGGGGCAACTGGCGCTTCGGTCAAGGGTGGCGCCGTCCTAGAAGGCCCCAAAGAGTGGGCATGTCCCTGTGGGGTGGGAGGGTTCCTAGGCAAGCGCGACGCAGACCCCGGGGCCCTCCCGTGTGGCAGAGGATGGAGCAGGGGTGGAGACAGACAGAGAGCAGGCGTCCATGCGGACACAGGGAGCCGAGTACCTGGGGCCCCGGCCTGCCCTAATTCCCCTGGTCCCCAGAAGCTACCCAGGGAGAAAGAGGAGTTCCCAGATTGTCCCAACTTAGGTCTCTGCCGCCTCTGGTGAATGGCACTCTAAATTTAAATTACGATTAACAGAATAAAAAGGAAGATTTATTTCTCGTATGCCACTATCTGCTACCCTTCATTTCGGGCAACACATTTTATTCTAAGCTCCTATTGTGGGAAGAAGCACATTGGGAAAAAGGAGAAAGATAACTCGCTCATGGGGCCATTTCCTGCCCCAGAATCGAGTATTGAGACGAAGGAGAGGATTTGTTTCCGGAAAAAGAATAGCAGGAGGTGAGGGTAGAAATGTGAGCGACTAAAGCGTCCTGACCACCTCCTAGGTGCCATCCGAGTGCCCAGGGCTCCACGGAAAGTCTGCACCTGACCCTCACTGGCTAGGAAGTGCCACCGTGTCACACCCCTACCTCCTCCCTTCGCAGGTCGAGGCTGCGCGTGTTCGTCTCTCTGTGCTTAGCACGAAGTCAGCCTTCACTAAATGAGTGTTTACTGTGTTTGGGGAAAGGCAACGAATGTCACAAAACAGCAGAAAACAGCATCACGAGTGTTTAAAAGGAGAAAGAAAAATGAAGCCTGTGTCTCTTGAATACCATCTGCCAAAAGTTCGCTGCCACAGGTATGTAAACGTATTAACCTGGGGCGCCTGGATGGCCCAGGGGCTCTTGATTTCAGCTCAGGTCATGATCTCGTGGGTTCGTGAGATCGAGCCCCGTGTTGGTCTCTGTGTTGGGATTTTCTCTCTCTCTCTCTCCCTCTATTCCTCTCTCTTGCTTGCCCGCTCTCTCTCTCAAAATAAATAAATATTAAATAATATACATATATTAATTCTTTCCATATACCCAACACCCTAAGGTAGACACTTTAATTGCATTTTGTAGATGAGGAAACACGCCCAGGGAGGTTAAGTGGTTTTCGCAAAGTCACTCAGCCAGTTAAATGGCAGAGAAATGATTTGAACCTAAAGATGTCTTACTCTAACCCCCTTGCTCTCCCCACGAAATCGGTGTCCTGTGACAACCGTGAAGGAATGTTTGTGGGGCGAAGGACCAGTAATCTCTTTGAAAGCCACACCCCTTTTCACAGGTCTCGCGCAGGAAGTGGCACTCAGCCGCAGGTGCTGTGGGGGACGGTGGGGCCAGGCACACAGCCTTGACTTCTGCTGCCTGTCTGGGGCGCCCCGGGGGGTGGGAGCCTGTGGGGGAAGCCCCCTGACTCAATCACAGGTCTCCGAGCTCAACTTCAAACCCATCAAGTAGGATCCAGTTCAATTAGCATAAAAGCAAATTAGCAATTACCGAGCTGTCAAGTCACAGCAGAGACTCGGGAATTTCAACAACTATCAAGACATCATTTAAAAATATTTAATTCCACTTACATCATTCCAGCTGGGGAAATCAGATTGCTTTTGCTTGGTTAGAGGTGTTCTTTGGGGACAAGCATTAAAAGTGCCAAAAGATTCCCCCCCACGTAATGAGCAAACACGTGGAGAGCTGTGTAGACAAGGTAGAGAATATCCTTGTGCAAATGGATTTTTCAATATTTGCTGACTTAACTGGAGGAATAATATTGGTTTTCGGCGGGTGAGTTTGAAGTTTGACGATCCGCGTTAGAGGTTCACATGGAATAACACAGCATCATTACCCACCTATCTGGAGACAATATAAACTTTAAATAGGAATAAAACTCCATCGGGGTGCCTGGGGGGCTCAGTCGGTTAAGTGTCTGACTTCAGCTCAGGTCATGATCTCGTGGTTCATGGGTTCGAGCTCAGCGTCGGGCTCTGTGCTGACAGCTCGGAGCCTGGAGCCTGCTTCCAATTCTGCGTCCTCCTCTCACTCTGCCCCTTCCCGGTGCTCGCTCTCTCTCTCTCTCTCTCTCTCTCAAAAATAAATAAACATCTTAAAAAATTTTTAAAAACTCCATCATACCTTTATTTATCAGATAATTGATAGCATTTGCTGTCCGTGGCGTCCAGTGCTGTGACATCTCAGGAACTCCCCTTTCCACACGGAAATTTCTGAATCAGGCCTCAATGGACAGGTGGTCACAGGTCCTGGTTCTCTGAGGGGGAGCGGCTCTCTCTGAGAGTGATCCAGCATCCTTCTCTCAGTGAGGATGTTCCCAGAATCCCTGTCTCTCTGAGTATGTTCCCTGCATCCCTTTCTCTGAGGGTGTGTCTCTAGAATCCTCTCTCTGAGAGTGTTCCCAGGATCCTTCTCTCTGAGAGTGTTCCCAGGATCCCTCTCTCTGAGAGTGTTCCCAGGATCCCACTCTCTGACAAGTGTCCTGAGGCTCTCTCTTTCTGATAGCATGTCCCCAGGTTCCTAGCATGACAAGGCCAACCCCATACAGGCACCATCTTTTTCTAGTGCCTTTTCCTAAATGGTAATCAACTTATTTCAAAGGGTCTTTTCCAGTCCCTCTCAGCCTCTGGCATCCCCTCAAAGGGCCATGGAGATAGGAATGGCCAAGGTCTTTAGCTGTCGCCGAAGGCTGCAAGAGGCTCAAGTCCATTGTGGCCAATGAGCCAAGTGAACAATATCGATGGCAGAACCAACATGCCTCATGACAAACTACAGACAGCAACCTTATGAGATAGAAATCATTATCCCCATTTTACAGGTGAAGAAACTGAGGTATGGGATGTTTAAAGAACCTGACCAGGTGATGGAAGCCCATATTCAAACATAATGACTGCAGATCTACAAAGCACTCGGGTGAAAAAGCCAATCTCAAAAGGTTATATACCGTAAGGGTCCATTATGTAACATTCTCAAAAAGACAAAATTATAGAATGGAAAACGGATTAGTTGTTGCCAGGGGTTGGGGTCGGGGTGCAGGGAGGTGTGGCAGGAGGGAGGATTCATTATATAACAGCGACAGGAAGGATCATTGCAGAGTTGGAAGCACGCTGTACCTTGACTCTGGTGTTGGAGATGCGAACCTTCATGGGGCGCCTGGGGGGCTCAGTCGGTTAAGCGTCCGGCTTCGGCTCAGGTCATGATCTCACAGCTCGTGAGTTCAAGCCCCACATCAGGCTCTGTGCTGACGGCTCAGAGCCTGGAGCCTGCTTCATATTCTGTGTCTCCCTCTCTCTCTGCCCCTCCCCTGCTCATGCTTTGTCTCTCTCTCAAAAATAAACATTAAAAATTTTAAAAAAAGAGAGAGAGATGTGAACCTTCACATGTGATAAGGTTGCACAGACCTAAACATATGCAAACTTGAGTACAAGTGACAGTGAGCATCTGAAGCAGGTGCACAGATGAATGTCAGTATCATGGTCATGCTCTTGGACGATAGTCCTGAACGATGTGCCCATTAGAGGAAAATGGGTAAAGGGAACATGGGATCTCGCTGCATTGTTTCTTAGAATAACTTATAAATGCATAATCATCTCAAAATAAAAACTTCAATTTAAAAAATAGTGCTTATAAAATGTATGCAGGGTGAAGCCTATCAAATTTAGTATTTATCTAAGAGGCTGTGGTGGGATGTGCAGAATTTGTAGTTGTTTCGATCGATCTAACATTTTTTTAAGAGAGCGTGAACAGCTAGGGGAGAAGGGCAGAGGGAGAGAGGGAATTGTAAGCAGGCTCCATGCTTAGTGTGGAGCCTGATACAGGCTCAGTCCTCTGGCCCTGAGATCATGACCGGAGCCCAAATCAAGAACCGGACTCGCAACCGACTGAGCCACCCAGGGACCCCTTCTCTAACAATGTAAATTCTATTTTCAGGTTTTATGCATGCTGTGAACCTCAACTAAAAAAATATAAGGAAAAATACATGCATTTTGGCTGTAAAAAAAAAAAGTGCCCAGAAATTTAGAGGAACGATTCCCTTCTTGCTGAAAGAATGATGAGGACGATGTTTGAGCTCGGTCTTGAAGGATGAGGAGAAGGTGTATCATGACAGATCAGGTGAAAAGGAAGAACGTTCCATGATGAAAGCGCAGAAGCAGAGTTCGGACAACTCAAGACAAATACAGCGGGTGTTTTCGAGAACTGGTCCTATTCAGGCAGGAGGTAGAGTCCTGACCCACACTTGGCTTCATCTTCAACGATGTTGATTTCTTTCTTTCTTTCTTTCTTTTTTAGTTTTGGGTTAAAGTTACATTGCGTTTTTGTTTTCCTTTTTAACGTTTTTCTCTACTTACTTAAAAATTGTGTGTGTCCTCCTACACTTGTCCTCTCAACGCACTGTTGGGTGCGTTGTTGGGTGACACCGCTGGGTGCCAAGGAGACTCTGCTTGTGGTGGAAAAACCATGGCTTGACAACCATGAGTTCAAATCACCATTCATCCCTCACTGGCCAGCTCTCTTGGAACAAATATCTGGACTTCAATTCCCTCTTTTGTAAACTGGAGATTATATTACCTACTTTGTAGGGTTGTTACAGCATAGTACTTCCAAAGTGCTTCGCAAATGGCAAAGGGCCAAAGAGATGTAAATCGCTAATAGTGACGGACTCCCTCACTTGAAGGTGTGCATTACTGGTAATGGCTTCACATCCTGCCCTTGGACAATCACTGTGGGAGGCAGTGCAGTGCGGTAGTTAACAGCAGAGGTGTGGAGAAAGGGAGACTTGATCCAGATTCCTGGTCTGCCCCTACGTTAGGAGAACCGTGTCCTCTCGTGCAAATGAATTCACTCGTTCAAGTTTCAGTTTCGGGATCTGTGAATGGGAATAAGAGAATCTCACGGGGTTGTTGTGAGAATGAAATTGCGACAATTAAGCAACATACGCTAAATTCAGTAAGATAATTTCTATAATGCATGTCATTGACTATTACTTTTATTGCTAATATTTGAGAGGAGACTGCCGATGAAAACCCGCCCTTTTCCGGGATGAAACGGGTTCAGGAGGCTCTGGGGAGAAGGAGTCAGGTGGTGTTTCACCAAGTGGCATAGAGGCATCCCCTTGATCAAAGCCCCCGGGATGCCTGCTGACATTCCTATCTTTGGGTACATCCAATGGGAGGCAACTGAGGGCCCAGGTCAGCTCTCCCTCTCCCACTGCCACCACTGTCCCCACCTCCACGTTCCTCTGTGATTCCCAGATGCTCCTGCTGCGCTAAGGTGAGAGCGAGGAGCTCTTTTTTTTTTTTTTTTTTTTTTTTTTTTTACTTATTTTTGAGGGAGAGGGAGCACAAACAGGGGAGGGGCAGAGAGAGAGGGAGACACAGAATCCGAAGCAGACTCCAGGCTCTGAACTGTCAGCCCAGAGCCTGACGTGGGGCTTGAACTCACAAACTATGAGATTATGACCTGAGCCAAAGTTGGTCACTTAGCCGACCAAGCGACTCAGGCGCCCCGCGGAGCTCCTTTTTATTTTTTTTATTTTAATGTTTTATGTTTATTTATTTTGGAGACAGAGAGAGAAAAAGCATGAGTGGGGAGGGGCAGAGAGAGAGGGGGACACAGAATCCGAAGCAGGCTTCAGGCTCCGAGCCGTCAGCACAGAGCCCAATGCGGGTCTCGAACCCACGAACTGTGAGATTACGACCTGAACCAAAGTTGGACGCTTAACCAACTGAGCCACCCAGGCGCCCCTCGGAGCTCCTTTTTAAGTGATGGGAGGTAACCTCTGGGCTTGGCTTAGATGCGCTCCACTTCCCAAACCACACTCTTCCCACCCCGTCCTCACCTTGCTTTCAGCCCTCCATCTTCCTCAATGGTCCTAAAATGCCCACCTCAGAGGCAGAGGTCTCCTCAGTCACCTCTTGCTTAATGAAACTCGTTATCTAGTAGATTCTTCTGGAAAGCATTAGGGAGGCAGCGTTCCCTATGTTCTCGTCCGCTTTGAAAATAACTTACAGCCTTGATGGTGAAGAACGGCCTGGCTACAAAGAAAACCCTTAGTTTGCTTTTTTCCTCTCCTTTTTAAAAAAGCTGCTTCACCATTGGCTCTGCTTTGTACGTTATTTTTGAAAAGTCTAACGTGGGTCTAGTCTGTTTGCCCTTGTTCTTTTCACCTAGACGCCTTGATATAATTTGTTAATCTTTAAATCTAATCGTTTCACCAGATGTGTCCTGGGGTTGATTGTCCTGGTTAGTTTTCTCAGGTGTCCAGTGAACCCTTTCTATTTACACATGTGGGTTTGGTGGTTTTTTTAGGAAATTTTCTTGGAGGGGCACCTGGCTGGCTCAGTCAGTTAAGTGTCCACCTTCGGCTCAGATCATGATCTTGAGGTTCCCGAGTTTGAGCCCCGTGTTGGGTCTGTGCTGACAGCTCAGAGCCCAGAGCCCGCTCCGGATTCTGTGTCTCCCTCTCTCTCTGCCCCTCCCCCACTCGCACTCTGTCTCTCTCTCTCAAAAATAAACAAAAACATTGTTTCTTGGATTATCATTTTAACTATTAGCTCTGTCTCATTTTCTTTCTTTCCTCGGGGACCCCAGTAACACAGATGTAATTCCCTCCTTGACTGTCCTTCCCGCAACTTACTCTCTAATCTTATTTCCTTCCATCTTTATCTCATCTTCTTGCTCTTGGTGTTTTTCTGCCTTTCCTCCATGCCTCTTAATAAACTTTCTTTTTAAAAAAAAAATTTTAATGTTTATTTTTGAGAGAGAGAGGGAGAGAGAGAGACAGCACATACGAATTGGGGAGGGGCAGAGAGAGACCCAGAATCCGAACCAAGCTCCAGGCACCGAGCCCGACGCGGGGCTTGAACCCACGAACCGCGAGATCAGGACCTGAGCTGAAGTCGGACCCTTAACGGACTGGGCCCCCCAGGCGCCCCTTAATAAACCTTCATTTGAGGATACTCTCCCTTGAGAACCTTATAACTTTTTCTACATTTCTGAGATACTTCTATCTTTTTCTCCAATTGTTTTGTCCTGAACTCGATCACCCTTTTCTTTATCTCTTCCTAGTCATTGCCGCCATTTACATCTCTCTTCTTCGTTTTTGAACTTCTGATTCACGGTGGGTTTATCCTCAAATAAATATCCTCAAATAGCCTATTTGAGGATATGTAATTCTGTTTGAACTGCCGTTTTACGGTGTTTCTGAGCGAAGTGTTTCTCGGCGGTGTATTAAGAATCGTCTTCTGGTCTGGGGCGCTGCGAACGCCGTGTGGACCCATTGATCATTCTCGTATCCGTGGTCGTGGCGTCAGTGTTTTATGGGACTCCTGGCCGATTGGCACCCTGTCCTGTCGGCACAGTAAAGTGCAGACGCTCGAGCGGGGGTCTTGTTTGTTTAGCTTGGCAGAGGGGGGAGGGCTTGCATGCTCTTCTACGCGTGGCTCTGTTGTGTCCTGTAGGACCCCAGGCTTTCTCCTCTTGTTTCTGCCCCCCTCCAGCACCCAGTTTTTAAAAGTCCCCTTCTTTTAAGGGGTCTCCTCTCTTCCGCCCTATTTGCCTTTCTAGGTTCAGAAGCTGGCATTTTATTATTTATTTAATTAATGTTTTATGTCTTTTTGAGAGAGAGAGTGGGGTAGAGGCAAGAAGTGGGGGGGGGCCGAGGAGCCGAAGTGGGCTCTGCTGAGAGCACAGAGCCCAAAGCGGGGCTCGAACTCCCGAAGCGCGGGAGATCATGACCTGAGCCGAACTCAGACACTTCACTGAGTGAGCCACCCAGGCGCCCCGAGAAGCTGGCGTTCTAGAGACAGCTCCTTCGAACCACACGGCACGTTAAGTCCCTTCCTGGAGGCCGCGTTCTGATCCACCCAAATACACTCTTCATGTTTTCATATTTAGGGTACATTTTGTCTTTGTGATGGAGGCTGTAGACCAGCCTCGAGGCTCCTCACCGGCACCCCTCTTCTCTCCTGCTTCAGTTCTTCCTGGTTTGACTTCACTTTCTTCTTCTTTTTTCTTTTTAAATGTTTATATATTCTTGAGAGACAGAGAGACAGAGCACGAGTTGGGGAGGGGCAGAGAGAGAGGGAGACACAGAATCGGAAGGCTCCAGGCTCCGAGCTGTCCGCACAGAGCCCGAGGTGGGGCTCAAACTCACCAACCACGAGATCATGACCTGAGCCGAAGTCGGATGCTCAACTGACTGAGCCTCCCAGACACACCTTGAACTTCACTTTCTACAAAGCCTGAGCTCAGGTGAACTAGGGCAAGAACATGAGAAATTGTGTTATTGGATTTGGTGGGTTTTTTTCTCTTGTAACTTATTTTGAAGAATGGGCATTCACTGCCTTCAAATTTTTCTGAGAGTGACCATATGTACAGATTTTTCCCCAGA
The DNA here is from genome assembly GCA_028646485.1 of Cryptoprocta ferox. NCBI lineage: Eukaryota > Metazoa > Chordata > Mammalia > Carnivora > Eupleridae > Cryptoprocta > Cryptoprocta ferox. The sequence goes on along the minus strand of CM053576.1, from coordinate 125,005,695 downwards.
GCATTAGAAATGAGGAAAGACTCCCGAATTCCTTTTAGGAATCAAGTATAACATTGGTACCTGGGCCTGATAAAGACAGTAGGAATATAAGACCGTGACAAACCAGGGGTGCCTGGGTGGCTCAGTCGGTTAAGCGTCCGACTTTGGCTCAGGTCATGATCTCACGGTTCGTGGGTTCGAGCCCCGTGTCAGGCTCTGTGCTGACAGCTCAGAGCCTGGAGCCTGCTTCAGACTCTGTGTCTCCCTCTGTCTCTGCCCCTCCCCCACTCATGTGCTGTTTCTGTCTTGATAACAAATAAGCATTTTTAAAAATTTTTAAAAAAAGAAAGCAACGAACCAATGATCACTCATGAGTATCGATGCAAAACTGCTAAATAAAATATTAGCCAGAAACATCCAATACACATTAAGAAAACGCTTAAGAAAAGAACAAGCTGATTTCATCCCAACAATATAATATTTACAACATGTGGGGCTACACAGACTAACTACAGGACTCAGTCGTATAGCGTCTGCCAAGGTATCAATGCATATATAGAAAACCAGCTCGCCAAGTGAATGGAAAAATATGAATTATACATCCAAAACCCCACCCAGACAGCATGCAGAGCTTTTAGGAGACAATATTTGTCAAAAATTGAATTAGCGAAGACATCCAAACACATTTAAGGGCCGGGTTTTGACTCCTGCTGGACGAGTTTCAAACACCTCTGTGCCCGTATTATGGCCGCCCCCTTCTCTGAACTGTGTCGTTCAGACGTGGTTGTCTTTCTCTGGCAAAAGTGGGGCCCAACCATCCTAAGGTGCCCCCTCCCGGGGCCCTGGTCTCCTGTGACCTGATCTGAGCCACGTGCCCGTAGACGAAGGTACCGTGCGGGGTTTGGTCCATGGCACTAGCAGGAGAAAGAGGCTAGTCTTACATTCTAGGCCCTGCTGTGCCTACTACGTGTGAGATTTTTAAATAAAACACATAATGTCCTACCTCCGTTTCCTCGTCTGTAAAATAGATCTTCAGCCTTCACGGGGTTGTCAGAAGGCTAAAATGATGTAGTCCTCTGAAAGGAAGAAAGAGCCACACGAAGAAATGCGCAAACGTGCAGGCACAGGGTCCTCGTTGAGCACGGAAAGACGGGACGGCTGTTATTGCAAGCTGTGGGCCAGGAAGTCTGTCAATTATTACGGCTTAATCAAGAATACATCCTGATTCTTCCTCCCAAATCTGAATTTACAGTTTAACAATAACTACGTTAGTCAGCAAGGTCTAACTGCTTTCATTCAATGAGATAAAATGAACGTCTCATTTCGCGCATCCTTTCAAACAGAGAAGATTCCTGTCAACAATTACAGGAAGAAACCAACATTTCTCCAGTGACTAATCTTGTGGAATACCTGTCTGTTTCCTCCTCGGGTTCTAGAACAATCTACCCACTGAGAACAAAGCCGACCGACACGCTCTTCCCCACGCAGAGAATGCACAGGCTCATTCCCAAGGCTTGAACACCCACCATCTCTCCAACAAACGAAAGCCTGACATTTGTGCAATGCCTTTTTTTTTTTTTAGGGTCAAACTACCGAGTAAAGATTGAAAACATTTCAACTTGAAATATAGAGGGGCACCTGGGTGGTTCAGTCGGTTAAGCGTCCGACTTTGGCTCGGGTCATGATCTCACGGTTCATGGGTTTGAGCCCTGCATCGGGCTCTGTGCTGACAGCTCAGAGCCTGGAGCCTGCTTCCGATTCTGTGTCTCCCTCTCTTTCTGCCCCTCCCCTGCTTGTGCTCTGTCTCTCTCTCTCTCTCTCTCAGAAATAAATAAACTTAAAGAAACAAAAGAAATATACAAATCCCTTATACTTCGGATCAGGATCTGTGCCTGGGACCACAAAAGAACATTCGAGTCCTCCGACATACATCTGCAGCACGGAGTAGGCTCCCTTGACCCTCAAGATCCCTGTCAAAAGCAGTCTACATAATACAAGCCCACTCGTGTCCTGGTGGTTGACTAGATTACAACAAAGTCTCTTCAACGACTTATTTGTTTATTTAAAAAAAATAGTTTTTGGGGTGCCTGAGTGGCTCAGTCAGTTGAGCATCTGACTCTTGGTTTCCGCTCAAGTCATGATCTCACGGTTCGTGAGTTTGAGTCCTGCGTCGGGCTGTGTACTGAGGGCGTGGAGTCTGCTTGGGATTCTCTCTCTCCTTCTCTCTGCTCCTCCCCCACTCCCGCTGCTTCTCTGTCTCTCTCGAAATAAATAAATAAACTTAAAAAAAAAAAAAAGGAACAAATCATTTTAAAGAAAAGTTTACTGAACTTCCATTATGTGGCAGGCCCTGAGCCGTGTGTGAGCTGCCTGGCACAGGACACCCAGATGGGGTCCCCCCTGCATTAATCCAATAACTAGACAAGCACCTCACTAGCCCATGGTGAGGGGGTCGAGGAAGACTTCATGGCCTTCATGGTTGCAAAATGGCTGCAGCCGTCTGGACATCACACCCAAATCTCACAAGGGCTAGAAGAGGTTCTCACTGGCCAGAGTTGTTTCTCATACCTGTGTCGCAACCAGTCACAGAAAAGAATGAGACCTCAGTGACTGGATTGGACCTTCCTCTAATGGCATGGTGGCAGTGTAGACATCTAGATGAAACCAGCCACAATGAGGGAGAGATGGATTTTGAATGACAAGCCAGTTGCCCACTTCCCCCTACTGGGTTCCAGGCACTTCTTTTTTTTCTCCTTGCACCATTTCATTTTTAGTCCCTATTAGCAAAGACTTCGAATGCCAACCACACAGTCATTACAAAGGAGTTTTGCTGCACAAGACAAAAAGCGTGCCCTGTGGAGTTCATTACAATGGGTTTGAATTCCATTTCATTTTGTTTAGTAGAAAAGTCATATTCAAAGCTTACATTTTCCTCCCCTCTGGGGGCCTCCACTGTTCAGATTCATACCGTCAACAGGCAGCCCTAAAAGCCTGTCGGATAATATAAATGAAAATGAGAACAAGAAAGATTTCTGTGCTGTTTGTCCTTAATATCCTAGGGCAAGACTTGGATTTGTTTATTTGGAACAATATTGCAGCTTGCAAAGCCTATGAAAACTCTCAGGGCTATAAAAGCATCTAATAAATGCAGCTCTTAAAAACAAAATTCTGACAGGAACTGAGTTTCTTTGTTATTCTGTAGCTTTAAAAACACTGACAAATAAAGTTAATGTGATACCTTTAACTTTAGAGCATCAGACGATTTTAGTATCTGGGCTACAACAGATGTTGTTTCGTGGAATTTGCAAATACGGTGACCAGAGTCCGTTTTATAAGAGTACTTGTTAAAAAGTGTATTTATTTATTGAGAGAGAGGGAGAGAGTACAAGCAGGGGAGGGGCAGAGAGAGAGGGAGAGAGAGAGAGAATCCCAAGCAGAGTCTCTGTCAGTGCGGAGCCCCATGCGGGGCTTGAACCCACGAACCGTGAGACCATGACCCAAGCCTAAATCAAGAGTCGGACACTCAACTGACTGAGCCACCCAGACGCCCCAATATAAGAGCACTGTTGGTGTGTGAAAATGCCTTATCCAAGGATGCTCTCACCCCTCCTCCTATTTATAAAGTGTTGCCTTTAATTTCCCAAAGAACACCCTCCCACCGTCCCCTAAGCCCCACCCCTGCCCCACTCTTGTCCCCAAGACTCACACATGACCTCTCTGGACATTGTATCTTGTCTGCTACCTCTGTTCCTTTCCCTAAGACCCCCCTCTGTCTAACGAGCCCCCCCATCGCCACTCCCGTCCTTGCTCAGATAACCCAACTCATCCTGCCTCTTAGCCTCCGGGGACACGTCCTCCATGGCCATCCCCCATGCCATCAATTGTGTGCTGGGACACTTGCTGACTCCTTGTCCCACACGACCCTTCATTGCACCAACAACTCTGACCCCTGCTGCGCCATGGACGCTGCCCTGGGCCCCACACTTTCAGGGTGTTGCTCTGACCCTCCCCGTGGGTCAAGGCCTAGGAGATGCGCCCGCCTGGAGCTCGTGGCCCTCAATCCAGATGGTGCTCCAGGTGCCCAGGCTTCCAGAATTCTCACTCAAATGATCCCAAGTGTGCTTCGGGCCACCCTCCCAAAGGGGACACAGGCTGGTGGGCACACACGCTCCTGGGGCCGGGGAAGAGCCAAGCAGTGGCTGTTTGAGAGGCTGGGGCAGCTGAGACTCCTGACTCCCAGGCACGGGGAGAGAGGGGATGGGCGGACCTTGGCGTGGGGGTCAGTGCTGGGGCTGGAGGTCATCATGCGGCCACCTTTCCACACGACACCCCGACTCACCCAGGAATTCTAAAAGCATCCCTTGCCTTCCAGGCACTCATATCAAGACAGGAGAAGGGACTACACCTCCTCTAAGACCTCAAAGCAGACGGATGGACCATGGGCGTCCTCTTGTGTCCCCACCCCTGCCCTGCAAGCATTAGGGGCAGGGGTAAGACTGGTCCCCTCACGCGATGCTCCTCGGAGTGCTATTCGTGCAAATCGCCCTCCAGACTTTGGGGCATTGGCTGAGGTTACCTTTACCTCCTGGAGTAGCCAGGTGGCCTTCCCCAGGGGGTGCTAACCCCCAACCCCCAGAACATTCTCTTGAGAACTTTTTTTTTAATTTTTTAATCTTTATTTATTTTTGAGAGAGAGACAGAGTGTGAGTGGGCGAAGGACAGAGAGAGAGGGAGACCCAGAATCCGAAGCAGGCTCCAGGCTCGGAGCTGTCAGCACAGAGCCCGATGCGGGGCTTGAACCCATGAGCCGTGAGATCATGACCTGAGCCGAAGTCGGACGCTTAACCGAATGAGCCACCCGGGCCTACTCTTGAACAGCAACGCAGCCTTCCAGAGTGGCGTCAGGAGACCCGGGTCTGGGACACTGTTTATCTGTGTGACCCTGGGCATGTCCCGT
>CM053576.1:124981530-125000259 GCA_028646485.1 Cryptoprocta ferox | reverse complement strand
CCAAAGCAGAATGACCTCATTCGAAGCAGGTTCCCCGGGGCATCCTCTCTCTGTTCTTTAGTAGGAGCCTGAAAAAACCCCCAGGCAAATTCTGGGCAGAGTGATTTCTCGGAGGGATTCTGTAAGTAGCACATGTTCTGAAATGTGTAATTCATCTTCTAGAAAGGGGCACACAAATCTTCCTGTCACTTAATGACAGCAGACAGCACTCCCATTTGCTTCGCAGACGGAAAAAGAAAACAAGTCGTGAATTGAGTGTCACGCGTTGGGGTGCCCTGTTCCTACGAATGGGGTCCCCAGCTTGGCCCCACCCAGGACAGGCTGTCCAACGTTCTGGACACCCAACCTCCCTGGAATCCCGAGGGTGAGGGCAATTGCAAAAGGAATCTTTTCCTGTGTTATTTTCTAACGGTTTCTGTTGGTTTATAAGAATGCCAGGGATACGTGTGGGTTTTCTGGATGCGGACATGCTAATGAATTCCCTCACTAGTGCAGTTTTTTAGCTGATTCTCCCACGGATTTTGTGTGTCTCCATCCGTCAGCAAATAATGACAATGTTGTCTCCCCTTTGTCCTTGGCTATTTATCTTCATTTGCTTTCTGCCTTTCAACAGAAACTACCGCGTAGATCCCTCGAGTTGTTCGGAATGACGAAAACGGGGCTGAGCAGCCAGGTGGCTGGGTTTGGAAACACCAGGAACTGTGGCAGGAGCCATCACAGACGTTCCGATGGATATGCCACTAGCCCGGGGTAGGGTGGAAACAGGAAGTCGCTGGGCACGCTTTAGGTAAAGAATGAGCGAACGTTTCAATTCTTCCTGAACGTTTCAGTCCAAAGCCCATAGGTGTCCCCGCAAGGGCAGAAGGAGCTGCGGGCCCAGGGTAAGAAGTCAGAGTCCAATCACAGAGGAAGGGGGGTCTTTGAAGTCTGGCGGAAGCAGCCCGCATGGGTGTCAGAGCCCAAAAGTGTGAAGAAGGTATCCAGACAAGGAGATGGCCCAACACCGCTGTTGGAGCCAGAGCAGAATAAGGGGATGTCCACGTGAGAACCCAAGCGGGGTCAGGAGGCGTCCCCGTGGAGGGAGGGGCAGGAGGCAGCCCAGCCCAGTGCGTTGGAGCCCAGGCAAGGTGAGGAAGACCAGCCCAGGTGTATCCTGGCACGGTGTCCAGCAGGGTGAGGAGATCTGCCAGGCCAGCAGAGGAGGGGAGCATCTGCTTAGGGGAGGAGGCAGTGCTGGTGAGAAGGGATTGGCTACGTCGATCTAATAAGTAAGTAAACATAAAAGGATAGTGGGAGGCAGGTCTCCCACTGGCGTAGAAGTGAGTTTACAAATTTGGAAAGAGGGAAACCTAGAGCGAGCCCTAGAGAGTTGAATTGGATTAGAAAGTGTGTGAACGTGGGGTTTAGAAATAGATGATTGATAGATTGATAGATAATATTAGGAGGGAAGATGTCATTCGACTCTGTGCTTTCTCTTCCTGATCTGCAATCGCACTAACTCATACACATACGTAAGTTTTGAGTCTGCAAGTTTTTTTTTTAATTTTTTTAATGTTTCTTTATTTTTGAGAGAGAGGGAGAGCAGGGGAGGGACAGAGAGAGAGGGAGACACAGAATCCGAAGCAGGCTCCAGGCTCTGAGCTGTCAGCACAGAGCCCGACGCGGGGCTCGAACTCACAGACCACGAGATCATGACCTGAGCCAGAGTCAGACGCTTAACTGCCTGAGCCCCCCAGGCACCCCTGCATGTTGTTTTTTTAACACCATATAATCTTGTCTACAACTAGCTTTTTCCACTTCAGAATATCTTGGAGGCCGACCATCCAGGCCAACAGAAACAAATCAAGGGCGCCTGCGTGGCTCAGTTGGTTGAGCGTCCAATTCTTGATTTCAGCCAGGACATGACCTCAGGGTCCTGAGACTGAGCCCCCCCATCAGGCTCCGTGTTGGCCGTGGCGCCTGCTTAAGATTCTCTCTCTCCTTCTTCCCATCCCCCCATCTCTAAAACTAACAAACGAACAAATAAAATCTTTATTAAAAAAAAGCAGGGTGTTGGTGCCTGGGTGGCTCAGTCGGTTAAGCATCCGACTCGGCTCAGGTCATGATCTACAGTCTGTGGGTTTGATCCCCGCATCGGGCTCTGTGCTGACAGCTCAGAGCCTGGAACCTGCTTCTGATTCTGTGCCTCCCTCTCTGCCCCTCCCCCACTCACGTTCTGTCCCTCCCCCTTTTTCTCTCTCTCCCAAAAATACATAAACATTAGAAGCAAATTTTTAAGTGGGGGTGGGAGGGATTATGCACCTGGGTGGCTTGGTCGGTTAAGCGCCTGACCCTTGATTTTGGCTCAGGTCAGGATCTCACAATTTGTGAGTTCAAGCCCTGCATGGGACTCTGCACTGACAGCGCAGAGCCCCCTTATGATCCTCTGTCTCCCTCTCTCTCTCTGCCCCTCTCCCAATATTTAAAAAATATTTTAAAAACGGGGTGGGGCACCTGGGTGGCTCAGCCAGTTCAGTGCCTGACTCTTGATCTCGGCTCAGGTCATGATCCCACGGTTTATGAGATTGAGCCCCGAATGGGGCTCCGAGATAACAGCGTGGAGCCTGCTTGGAATTCTCTCTCCGCCCTTATCCCCTGCGCTCTCTCTATTTCTCTCTCTCTCTAAAATAAAAATATAAATAAATATATATATTTTTTTTCAAACTTGCGTAGCCTTAAGGAAGAACCATTCGAGAGTTTGAGATGCCTGCAAATTTATGTGTCAGTAATCAGCCATCCCTGCATCCCGAAGGTAAAGCTCAGGCTATTCTTTCCGACTGCGGGACACAAGCTTCCAGCCGGACGTGCCGATGAACCCCGGTGGGGGAGTACTGCCGTCCGGCCGTGTTGGGGCCCCCACGCCAACACCCCTTCTCAGTGAGCACAAACCCAGAAAACACCAGTGCAAAGCACGGGTCCGTGGGCGGCACGCGGGTGTAATTACGTCCCCGCTGTGCCCTTCTGGCCAGAGGAGGAAACGCGTGCTCGCGCATGTTTTACTCACAGAGACGTCTCTCTCCGCTCTTGTCGGGGCCGGCAGCTCCCTCTCTCCTGATAAATAGCCCAGCTGTTTCCCTTCCCGTTTGTCTCACTCTGACCCAGCGTACAATTGCAGGCGACACATATCATGGGCCATCCTGCCCCCGGGAGGCCGGCTTCGAGGCGGCAGCCGAGAGCACTGGAAATATCTCCAGATGTCACGTCTAAGAGCAGAGAGGTGGTGGCCCTCGCTCTGCCTTAGGCTGGCCCAGCGCCCCGCAGGGTCACTCACCACCCCCTCCGGGGGGACCTCGGACTTCTCAGCTGAGTGCCTGGGAGGGTCGCTGAGAGGGTGCTAATGTCCTGGTGGGCTCCGTCTCCCTTCTCCACGGGCCTGAGCCCGGGCGAGGGTGGCACAGCCGGAAGGGGAGGGGACCTGAGGGTCAGTGAGAGACAGCGTCCAAGGAGGGATCAGAAAGGGGCAGGCAAGTCTTGGGCGGAAATGGAAGACAGGGAAAGGGAGCAGGATTTCAGGGAAAGCTGGAAGAGGCAGACACGGCGAGAACAAGAGGGAGACCAGCGCTGTGGGCCGGAGAACCCGGGGCTAGCTGTGTGGGGACAGCTGGCCTGAGGCAAAAAAGACAAGGCCACAGGGTCCCCCCTGCCAGCCCCCGTTCACCGGGCCAATGTACTTCACCCCCCAGCCTGAGCGAAGCTGCCCTGGGGCACAGTCCTGGTGCAAGCGGACTTGTCCTTGGCCTGTGGGAGTCACCTCCCCCAGAAATGTCTATGGGCTGTCCCTCCCTCCTGTCCTCACCCAGACACCCCTTCACCAATGACTGGCCTATATGGGGGCACTGAAGGCCAGAGTGCTTCTTAAACAGCTGAGAGAGCCCTTCTTCCTCTCCTTCTCCTTTCCTGTTGCTTTGACTGTGGGCATAATGGCTGGAGCTCCAGCAGCCATTGAGACTATGAGGCTGCCTTGAGATCGGACGTGATCGGCAGCAAAACAGAAGACAGAAGGAACTTGGGTCCCTGATGATGTCACGGAGTCACCGCACCAGGCCTAGGTCACCTCATGTCTTGGCCTGTTTGAGCTGCTATAACACACTACCAAAGACTAAGTGACTTACAAACAAAAATTTATCTCTCGAAGTTCTGAAGCCTGGGAAGTCCAAGGTCAAGGTGCCCACAGATTTGGTGTCAGGTGAGAGCCTGCTGTTTGGTTCATAGGAGACACAGAATCCGAAGCAGGCTCTAGGCTCCGAGCTGTCAGCACAGAGCCCCATGTGGGGCTCAAACTCACGAGCCGCGAGATCATGACCTGAGCAGAAGTCGGACGCTCAACCAAGTGAGCCACCCAGGTACCCCTTGACTCTTGACTTTGATCAGGTCATGACAGCATGAAGCCTGCTTGGGATTCTTTCTCCCTCTCTCTCCCTGCCCCTCCCCTGCTTGCTCACTCGCTCTCTCTCTCTCAAAATAAATAAGTAAATAAACTTTAAAAATTTTTAAACCTAGTGGTCCAGGAACAGGTGCTTGGCCTTAGCATCAGAAAGGGGCCGAGGGGTCGGAGGCGGGGAGTGCAGTGTGCCGGGCTGGGAAGGCCAAGTCTGGGCTCATCACACTGTTTCCAGGGGACCCAGACAAGCTGTACCTGGGTCTTTACCGCGGACCCGACTTGGCCTCTGGGTGCCCCCAGCACTGCCCGGAACTCACAGCTCACCTGACAGGGTCATCCTCAGCGCATGAGGCAAACGAGCACCCCCGGCCTATTCCTCTGCCACCAGCGGCGACAAAGGATTGTTCCTAAGGAAGAAAGCGTGCTCCATTTGTCATTTCTGACACGAGAAGTCCAGAAGGTCCTGTTGGCCGTGGAGTTCGGTTCCTCCAGGATGTGACAGGCCATTTACCCAGCCTGCGCGGGGATCTTTCATAGCCGTTCAACTTCCATGCGGCCAGCACCGCGCGGGGACCGAAGCAATATAATTTTAACGCTTCATTACTTGGCTTCCTCATTGACAAGACAGCTGCATCCGATGCAATTTGTCATTTCATTAGGCAATAAATATTGAAAACAGCGAATAAACCAATGTGTGCAAGCATCGCCCGACAGCCCGTGAGCTGACGCGGAGGGAACCGGCGGCATCAGGGACCCTGCGCGCTTCTCCCTCGAAATCAGATGGAACCTCATGTTTGGGTCACATGGGCCGCCACCATCTTCCCCAACCACAGGTACGCGATTGGGGGCAATCTGGACCCCAAACTGCCCATTCTTTATGTTAAAGACACGAAGCCGCCTTTCGGGGGTCCCTGGCAGACACCACCCATTGAGAAGGCAGAATTGTTTCCCTGCCTCGCCTGGGGCGGGACTCTGCCGCTCAGAGCATCTCTCGGGCCACGTGGAAGGGAGAACTTTGAGGGAGGAGAGAACTGGGGGAACTCTGGACCCCAAGGAGGGAGCGTGATGACCTGGGGTGGAGGAGGCCGGGCTGGGAAGGATCAGGAGAGGAGTGAGGGCGGAGGGACGGTTCATTCCGGACCAGGGGGACCACGGACGTAAAGGGGGCCTGGCCTGGACAGCGAGGACCCCCAACCGGAGCAGGGGGAAGGTGAGCTGATCTCACAGGGTTTCAGAGCTCTCCAGGGACAAGGCCTGGACCAGGACTCTCTCCTTCCCACACACATGCTCTCCGATACTCAGAAGTATTGACTTTCGCAGCTATTTGAGGTGACGGTCAAAGGAAGAGCCTCTGACTCCCCTCCCCCCTCCCCCAGCTTCCTGTAGGCTGAAGAAGTGGGGCCAGCAGATGGTCATCTCTGACAGCGACCCTGCTCCTTTGTGGGCACATCTGTAAAGGGGGAGGGGTACCTGAGGTCAAGTCTGAGCGTCCCAAATGGGGAGAACAGAAAAAACAGCTGCGTAATGACTGATCAAACATTTACCTCACGGGGCGCCTGGGTGGCTCAGTCAGTTGAGCGTCCGACTCTTGATTTCAGCTCAGGTCATGATCCCAGGGTCATGGGATCGAGCCCTGCCTCGGGTTCTGCACCGAGCGTGGAGCCTGCTTAAGATTCTCTCTCTCTGGGAGCGCCTGGGTGGCTCAGTTGGTTGCGCATCTGACTTCGGCTCAGGTCATGATCTCACGGTCCGTGGGTTCGAGCCCTGCGTCGGGCTCTGCGCTGACAGCTCGGAGCCTGGAGCCTGCTTCAGATTCTGTGTCTCCTTCTCTCTCTGCCCCTTACCCACTTGTGCTCTGTCTCTCTCTGCCTCTCAAAAATAAATAAACATTAAGAGATTTTTTTAAAAAAAGGTTCTCTCTCTGTCCCTCTGCCCCTCTCCCCTGCTCATGCTCCGTCTCTCTAAAAATAAATAAATAAATTTAAAATAAAATGAAATAAAAGATTGTTAAAAAACATTTACCCTGTGCGATGCATGAGTACATTATCCCATTTAACTCTGAAACAGCTGTGTGAGGCAGGTGCCTTTACCTCCACCTGTCTAAGGTGACACAGCCAATAAGTGACACGGTGGAGACTTGAACCCAGATCTGTATGTTTTGTCTCCATAGCAGAGCCAGCAAAGCCAGCAGAACTGTCACGTCCCCTCTTCACCCTTCAACCCACAGGGTGACAAACTTTCTTCAGACTCCGTGCTCCCTCCAATCCTCCACCCAACGTCAGTTCGCAGATCTGGTAGTAGTTCTTTACACTTTAGTGAGAATTCAAGTCCCCGTGCTACTTGTCCCAGAAGTAATTTGCATGCTCCAGCGCCACTGTAATGGGAATCGTCTTAGTGAGCTTGGTCCCCTGCAACTAAATGCCATAGATTAGGTGGCTTAGACAACAAACACGTATTTATCACACTTACAGAGTCTAGAGGTCCAAGATCAGGGCTCCGGGACGGTCAGGCTCTGGTGAGATCTCTTCCTGGTTGGTAGATGAGTGCCTTCTTGCTAAATCCTCCTGCGGCTGGGAAGGACGGCATTCTGGCCTCTTCCTCTTCTTGTAAGATTCCAATCCCATCATGAGGCCTCACCCTCATGATCTCATCTGACCTAACCCCCTCCCGAAGGCCCCACCTCCGAATACCAGCACTTTGGGGATCAGGTCTTCAACGTGTGAATGGGGGGGGCGGGGGCACAAACACGCGGTCCTCCGTAGGGATGGAACTTGCGAACGGAACCCCGGGCCCGAGTGAGCAGAGGCAGGAAGACTGAGTAGCGCTCTTGAACTCCTACGACCAGTGAAGCGAGTGCACATCGTTAGCTTGTTCTGGTCTTTATCGGGATGCCTAGTCCCAGCACCCTTTTAACCCGCTTTTCTTGGGGCACCCGGGTGGCTCAGCCCTCTGGCCTGACCTCGGCTCAGGTCACGATCTCTCGGGCTCAGGTCACGATCTCTTGGTGCACGAGTTCGAGCCCCACATCGGGCTCCCTGCTGTCAGTGCAGAGCCCGCCGCATCAGACAGATCCTCTGTCTCCTCTCTCTGCCCCCCCCCCGGTGATCTCTCTCAACAATGAATAGACAGTTTAAAAAACTGGTTTTCTTTTCTTAACTTTCTCTTTTATGCACACACGCGTGTAAGCTTTTACAAAAATGCTGAAGTGGGAACATGTCAATCAGACCAATCATACGGTTGTTGTATTGGTGGTTTTCTTCCTTCCCTCCCTCCCTCCTTTCTTTTTCTTTCTTTCTTTCTTTTGTTCTTTCTTTCTTTCTTTCTTTCTTTCCTTTTGGCTACCCCCCCCCAACTTTCCCCACGACTATCCTGTCAGTTCTGATTCTCTGGAAAACCCAGCCTAAGACCGACTTCAGTACCCAGACTAATACACCCGCAAACCCACGTTGAGAATTTAGCGCGTAAGCATCCATAGTATGATAGAAGACAGGACTCAGTATGCAGGGAGGGAAAGATTAGGGCCTGGGGCCCCTGGGTGGGGAAAAAAATAGCTATTTCGGAACAATGCTGGGAGTGTCTGACCACAGCAAACCCCCACCCCCAGGTGTAAGGTTCCTCTTAAGAATGTAGGGGCGCCTGGGTGGCTCCGTTGGTTCAGCGCCCAACTTTGGCTCAGATCCCAATCTCACGGTTTGTGAGTTCAAGCCCCGGGTCGGGCTCTGTGCTGACAGCTCAGAGCCTGGAGCCTGCTTTGGATTCTATGTCTCTCTCTGCCCCTTCCCTGCTCGTGCTCTGTCTCTCTCTCTCTCTCTCTCAAAAACAAACATTAAAAAAATTTTTTTTTAAAGAATGTAACAGACCCCACCTAACTCCCCCTCAGATTTCCCCTCAGGAATTTGGACAAAAGACCTAAGTAGGACCATAGACCACCCCTCATACAATGGAAACGAGCCAATCAGGAATGGACGACCCAGCACCTAGAGCTATCCAGCCAATAAGGGTGGGATCTGAGAAGGAACGAGGGGGAAGGGAAGGGGGGCGCTGACCAGAACCTTATAAAACAAGGACCCTTGCCTAGAGTCACGGGTATTCACCTTCAAACGTCCCCTCTCTGTAAAGAGAACTTTCCTACTATTCTTCCTTTCTAATCTTACCCTCTAATACACGTCTGCCTGCTGCTCATTTTGTGTCCACCTCCCACTCTTCGAAGCAGCAAGACGAGTCCCGGGTATTGCGGTAAAAAATCCTGCAACGCTAGTTTCCTCCACACCCGTGTAATCCTTTCCAGGCCAACACACAGGAAAGCCAGCATGTTCGCTGGATGGTAAATCACGGAATTTCTTAGAAAAAGGCTCTAAAAATTCTATCAATCTTCTTCCTCTATAACCCCGTTCTTCCATCCTGTCCAACCCCACCGTGTCTCCCAGGAAAACACCCCCCTCACCCCATCAGCAGCCTGTCTCTCACCTGTCTCCTCGGCCTCTTCCCCATCCCCACACCAAGCCCCGCACACCTTCTCTATGCTCCAAAGGAAACTTCTGTCTGTTCTCCGAACACCAAATCATACTGAGGTATAACTTCTTGTTTAATGTTTTTGTTTTGTTTTGTTTTGTTTAATAACAAAACGGAAGTTTCATGGCAGCAGGGACCACGTTTCTCTCCATCGCCACCCGGGGCCTTGGCCCGGCGCTCTCTGATCTTTCTTGAACCAAAACCCTCAGGGAAGAATATAGGTTTATCAATGAGGCAGTGGAGGGGAGAAACAGGAGGGTCTGGACAATGGAGTCAGAGGCCGTGGGGACAATTTCAACCTGGGAGCTCCGGCAACATTATTCTGTCCTCACTGCCGTCGATCCCTGCACGTGGGGACTGTGTGAAGGGGCCTCTAATCAAAGGAACGTCTGCCAAGAAGCTATGTCTGAATTTAAGCGTCTTTAAAGATACACGTGATTCATAACTTGTATTAGCGGCTGTGCGGACACAAGGTGGGAAGTTCTTGCAAAACCAAATGTGTGATTCAGTCATAGCGAGCAAGCATTTGGAAATCAGTGGCCTGAGTAATTACTTGAAAATACTAGAAATTGAAATGATTGCTCTGTTACTCAAAAGAGCCCCCCCCCTCAGAGAGAACACGAAGCCAAGAAGGAATCCATCCTTAATTCAGAGACGTCTTCCCGCTCAAAGAGCGACGAATGACCATCCCTCGTGACCGATTTTACAGCCCCTGCTGGTAAATTCCTCTGTAAAGGAGGCATGGACAGTGCACCTGTTCTCTTAGAAGCCAGATCAGCCAGGAAAGTGACCAAAATCATCCCGGCTCTCAGACGAAGAGAAAGACTAGACCACGTCTCAGAGATGTGACGACAGAAATGACTCTTCCGTGAAGACCTTTGAAATAGACTGACATGATTGCAGGTGTCAGGGAGGAAAACCTAGACGTTGTCTAATCCTGGATTTTCTCATTCGATGGAGTTTGCAGCTTTCATTTTATGTAAGCTCTTCTGTAGTTCTCTAATCCCTAAAATTCCCCCCCCAAGGTATCTGAGATCTGTCTAGCCACACCTAGACAAAGAACATTGTCTAAATTTATCAACTGCACCTTCATTTCCACGAGACCCTTTTCAAAACTTACTAATGAAATCGCAAAATCTTAACATCAATTTCAGTTGGCCCACTTACCATCCAGAAGGTGGCGTGAGAAAGAGCGCTCGGTGTTTACGAAAGGTGCAAATATCAAACTGGAGTGTCTCTAGCTGTGACACTCTTGGAAATGTGCAGTGAATGGAAAGGCATTTCGCTGTTGACAAAGCCCAGATGTCCCTCTCTGTTGTTTTTTTTTCCCCCACTGCTCTATAAAAGTCAATGGATTCAACAACCTTAAAAATATACCTCCGTGCACAAGGGAGCACCCAAACGGAGTAAATGTTGGCGATAAGACTATGGTTCCGCCATATTCGTTTTGCTTCTACTTTGTCCCCTCTCTTGCTCACGTCTGCATCATTATAATTTCCCTTAGTAAGTGCACCTGACTCATCGCTCACCTAGCAGTACTTTTTAAAATTGTCCCGGCACAGAAGAGCCTCTCCGACGGGCAATTAAGGAAATTACAAGCTTGTATTTGTTCAGTAATGGGTTTTCAGCTCTGTAGAAGGGGAAGGCAGCTCCATAATGAATTCAGCATTCCCAGGCATCGCTTCAACAATACCAAAGAAATGAATCCAATTTACCACAGCATCCTTTGGAGCTGGATACACAGAAAAGCGACAGCTGCCGTGTCTCACGCGGGACACAGTCCCCGGAACAAAAGCATGGGGCAGTGCAGAGCACACAGAATGCTGACATTTGAGGGGAGTGAGGTAGAATTTCAAGGGCTTGATAATAACGAAGTTAAAAGCACATTTTCCCCCATATAACTATGGTGTGAACCGCTCCCTTAGGAGAAGATTGCAAAACTGCGCTTGTAACTGATAAGCTCTACAGAAACATTTTTTTAATGTTTATTTTTGAGAGAGACAGAGAGAGAAAGAGCAGGGGAGGGGCAGAGAGAGGAGAGGACAGAGGATCTGAAGTGGGCTCTTCGCTGACAACAGGGAGCCCACGTGAGGCTTGAACTGAACACACTGCAAGATCATGACCTGAGCCAGAGTCGGATGCACAATCGACGTAGCCACCCGGGCGCCGCATACAGACCCATTTTTATTTTTGTAACAGGAATGATCCAGAAAACAAGATTTCACCGCGCTTCCTTGTCCGCCTTCCCTGAAACACCCGTTGTCTGTAATTTGGCCAAAATAAGTAACACTGAAAATTCCAACAAGTTCAACGTGACCATGTCTTTTCCCTCCTTGAATGATGAAACCTTTGCCCAGCGTCCCCTCCACTTAGTTTAAAAATGATTTTTTTTATTGTGGTAAAATACACATAAAATAAAATGTACCATCTTAACCATATTTGAGTGTATAGTTCAATGGTATTAAATACATTCATAATGTTGTGCAACCATCAGTGCTATCCGTCTCCGGGCTCGTTTCGTCTTGTAAAACTGAAACTGTCCCCACGAAACAAGTCCCCATCCCCTACGGCAGCCATCATTCCATTCTCTATCTGTGATTCTGACTACTCTAAGTACCTCCGATAAGTATATTTTTTTTAATTAAAAAAAAGTCTATTTATTTATTTGGGGGAAGAGGCAAAGAGAGAGAGAGAGAAGGAGAGAGAGAACCCCAGGCAGGCTCCGTGATGTCAGCACGGAGCCCGACGCAGGGCTCGAACTCACGAACCGTGAGATCACGACCTGAGCCGAAGTCAAGAGTCAGACAATTAACCGACGGAGCCATCCAGGCGCCCCCAGTATTTGTCTTTTTGTGACGGGCTTGTTTCACTTAGCGTAACGTCCTCAAAATTCATCCACATTGCAGTATGCGGCAGAATTTCCTTCCTTTTCAAGGCTGCGTAATACCCCACTGTACGGACACATCACATTTAGTTCCTCCACTCCTCTGTCAGCGGACACACGGATTGCTTCCGTCGTAGAGTTATTGCGGATGCTGCTTCTGTGAACATGGTGTGTATCCACAGAATGGGAAATTTTTACCTATAAAAAAGGAACAAAGTACTGACTCGAACTACCCCATGGATGAATCCCGAGAACTTTCTGCTAAGACAAAGAGGCCAGAAGCAAAAAGCCACATGGTGTTATGATTCGGCTTCCGTAACGTGTTCAAACTAGACAAATGCATGGAGACAGAAGGATTCGTGGTTGTTGGAGGTCTGGGAGGGTGAAGACTGAGTGCTCCAGAGCACAGGGTGAAGAAAGTGTTCGGATATTCCATGGTGGCGATGGTTGCCCAGCCTTGTGAACTCACTCACACCCACTGAGCTGTGCACTTGAAATGGGCGAGCCATACGGCGTGGATATTTTGGCTCCATTGAAATATGGTGGCTGTCCCTGCCGGGCGGCTCGCACAGGCTGGGAAGAGGTCTCCTGGGGGAGGGAGTGCAGCCCAGCGAGAGGAAGACCAGGAATGGAGCGGGCTTCCAACTGCAGGTAAACAAGGACATATTCCCCCACATCTGAGTCTCTGGGAGGAAGGATCAAAACATGGGAGGGGCCCAAGCACACAAGGGACCAGAGGCAAGTCAGGCAGCACCGTAGAATGTGCCAGAAGAGCCTCGAGGCGTACCCCGACATGCCACTAGCTCCCATGCCAGCACACCCGCCAGGGCCACCAGGAGACTATTCTGAGCCCACAGAGGTGTCTACACCCCGTATACTAAGTGGATTTCTAAAATCTGAAAAAATCGATTAAATCCCACTTGGAATGTGTTTAGTAGAAGAGCTGAGCACTTAAGGGGAATTCTAGAGCGGAACAGATGTATTATAAATCAGAGTCGGCCAACCCTTATTAAAGGGTAGATGGCACACCCGTTCCTCCAGCTTTCGCCATTGGAAGCAGAGACCGATCGTTAATTGCATACTGAGCCCCCGTTCCTGCACTCCCTCAGCCCCCATGGCCCTGGGGGCGCACAGCTCTTCAGACAGGCCCTGCCCTCCCAGAGCTCACCCTGGACCTGAATAAACCAGCAGGTGGTGACGACAGCCCCCTGCCCCTCCCCGTCCCGAAGTACATTCCAGACCGGAGAGTCAGCCTCCCTGGGAGGTGTTACAAGTGCAGGACCTCAAGCCCCCGCCTGTGACCTGCTGTGTCCGAATCTGAGTCTAACATGACCCCCAGGTGATTCCTACACACGTGATCATCCTTCACCCTCCTAAGCCCTTAGCTTCTTAGGGTTACAAAAGAGGCGTTTCATTTACCGTTTCTTCTAACACAGTGTTGTATCACCATAAGCAATGCATACGTGTGTGTGTGTGTGTGTGTGCGCACGCACGCGCGCGCACACGCAGGCGCACAGATGAACGCCTAGCAGGGCTCCCGGGCACTGCAGAGAAAAGCAGTTCTCAAATGAATGGCTGGTTAGACGAATGATTTGTGAAGACCTGACATTTACCGAATGCCTCTGAAGTGCCAGGTTCTGGGCTGGGGGCTTTCACGCACACGATCTTCCTTAATCCGCCTACAAACCCCCCGAGCCGGCTGCTTACCGCAGATTTCCGGGTGGTTCCAAGTCCACGAACAAACACCATCACCTACTGGGTCTGATGGCAACTTTACTGAGGAGCTGGGAGCAAACTTGGGAGAAAACTCAATTAAACTAACAGATGATTGTCTGCTGTCACTGAGATATTTCTTTGAACCCCACCTCATTGGAATTCATCAGTGGGACACATTGACCGCAGTCTTCTTCCAGGACTTAATTAGGATAGACGTGTCTGTTTTTTCCAACGAGACCGAGAACGTGCGCTTTCCTCCCTTGTCTTCGCGAATAAACCTCAGCCTCGTTTTCTGACCCACTACGCGCAATTCTTTCCGGTGCCCACGCACTGCTGCGTTTTCAATCCAAGAGCCGGGCAAAGCTGCTCAGAATTAATCCAAAACCAGAAACCCCTTCCCTCTAGTCCAGCCAGCAGGCAGATGGCAAAGCTTGGTTACTGAGTCAGAGAGATGGTCATTGCTGAGTGAGGAGAGCCCACAGGGTGCCAAATCCCCGCGCCAGGGGGAGGGTGTGCACTGCCTTCCACCCCCACCAGCAGCCCCACAGAGAGGGGAGGTGAATGACCGCGGGTAACCCGAGGAGGGCCCTTTGGACGCCTCCAAGCATCCCGGCCCCTGAGCCCACAGAGCCTTCACGGAGAGGACACCCGACCTGCTGTGCGCCCAGCCAAGTCACTCCATCTTGCGGCTCCAAAGTCCCCTCGCAGCAGCCCGTGCTCAGTGATCACAGCCTGTGCCAGGCCCTGTCCCCAGCTTACAACCTTCCAGAACCACCATGAGAAACGTCAGGCTTCTTAGACGGTCACATCCATCAGAATCACCCGGAGGATCTCTTAAGACACAGATGACTGGGCGCCACCCCGACACGGCTGCCAGCCTCGGGAGACGAACATACAGGACACCGACTTACATTCGAATTTCCTAAGGGCGACAAATATTGTTTAATGTGCGCGGGCCCCAAATGTTGCATGAGTCGCATTCGCCATTCGTCTGAAATCCGAATTTCCCCGGATGCCTCCTAACTTATCTGGCAACCTCACGCCCCAGGGTTCCTGACTCAGCAGGGGGCGCTTGAGAATTTGTATTTTCAAGAAGTTTTCAGGTGACACTGCTGGCCTGAGGGCCACGCTTGGAGAACCACCGAGGAAGGTAATGGTATTGTCCCCGTTTTACAGGGGAGTAGAATGAGGCACAGGGAGGTTCCGCAGCTGGTCCAGGGCCACATAACCGTGACCGGGCCCCGGCACCCTGGCTTCAGGCCAGCCCATTGGCCACATGCTCTGCCCCGTTGCGAGGCCTGGTGAGCTGTTTCTTCACACACTCGCTCCCTTAAGTGTGTTCTCCACACAGAGCCAGAGTAATTCTTTTAAAACTGAAGCTGAGGGGCGCCTGGGTGGCTCTGTCGGTTAAGCGTCCGGCTTCGGCTCAGGTCACGATCTCACGGTTCGTGGGTTCGAGCCCCGTGTCAGGCTCTGTGCTGACAGCTCAGAACCTAGAGCCTGTCTTCGGATTCTGTGTCTCCCTCTCTCTCTGCCCCTCCCCTGCTCACGCTGTCTCTCTCTCTCTCTCTCAAAAATAAATAAAACATTAAAAAAATTTTAAAAAATAAAATAAAATAAAACTGAAGCTGAATCATGTCACTCCTCTGCTCAAAACCTGGCAGTGGCTCCCATCTGCCTCTGGGTAATAGCCACGCCCTTACTGTGGCCCTCGAAGCTATCCATGTGGCCCTGGCTTCCTCTCTGATCTTACTTCCTTTACTGGCCTTCTTGCTTACTTCCTTTACTGACACTTCAGGCAGACCCCTGCCTCAGGGTCTTTGCACTTCCTGTGTCCTCTGCTTGAATGCTTTTTCTCAACACATCTCCATCAGGTCTGCACGGCCGAATCTTCCCCGATTACCCTACCTAAGACAGCACCCTCCTTCTTCATTCTCTATCCCTTCATCCTGACGTATTTCTTTCTTTTTTTTTTTTAAAGTAGGCTCCACGCCCAGAGAGGGGCTTGAACTCACGACCTTGAGGTTAAGAGTCTCACGAAGCAAGCCATCCGCGTCACTCACTGCCTCGAGCAGAGCCTGGCATAGGGTGGACACTCAAGAAAATACATTAAATAGAATAAATAGAATAGATGTCCATCCATCATCGTCCCACCCACCATCGCCCAGAAATGACGCCAACTTGTTATAAAAACAGAGTTCGACGTTCAATGCAAAATTATCAAAGTCACGGTCAGAAACGTCTGAAAAATACTAATCGTCGTTGGGTTTGGGGGAATAAATACGGAACTGAAATAGCAATGCTGCGCGCTCGGAACGTCATGTGTTAACGCACCCGGACTGTCCCCGGGAGAAGCTGCGCCTTCGAGCAGAGGCCTAGAATTAAAACGTCTCTACTTTTCTTTAGCCAACGGTAGTTCTAATTATAGCATTCAGACTGGCGTGCGTATTTATTTACTCATCTCCAGTCCTGGCTTATAATTAAGAGTTAGCGCCTTGTACCTTGGAAAAGGGGTGACGCATTGTTACGGTGCGTTCTGGGGCTGTATGTGATTAGAGCAGGGCGGTTAAGGAAGCCGGGGTGTTAGTCATTCCTATAATTACGCCGGCATATTACATCTCATGTGTGTGGCCACGGCCATGCGCGCGCGCGCACACACACACACACACACAGGGAATGAAGCCGTGAGTCTGTATCCCAGCGCGCGAGCCACGCGCCCCCAGTCCTGGTTCTCCCCCCGGTGATGTCCCAGAGGCCCTTGGAGGGGCTCATGATACTGCGTTGGTGAGTCTTTACCTGACCTGCCCGGAAATAAAGCAGGTGCTCAATAAATACCTGGAAAAGGAAGGAAATGTGTAAATAAAGGAGATAAGTAAAGAAAAGCACTGAGCCCCACTTTGAACGTTCATTGCTTTTTTTTATGTTTTTATTTTTTAATGCTTATTTATTTTTAAGAGAGAGAGAGCACGAGCTGGGGGAGAAAGCTGAGAGCAAGAGAGAGAGAGAGAGAGAGAGAGGAGAGAAGAGAGAGTGTCGGGCTTGCGTCGGGCTCTGTGCTGAGCCTGGAGCCTGCTTCCGATTCTGTGTCTCCTTCTCTCTCTGCCCCTCCCCTGCATGCTCTGTGTCTCTCTCTCTCAAAAATAAATGTTAAAAAGGAAAGAAAAGAAAAGAACAGTACAGAACAGTGTTTCTCAAAGAGTGTTTCTCACCACTCCCATGGGAACCAGTTTGTGTTTTCATTTGACACAGATATCGGGGCCCCTGGGGGGTTAAGCGTCCGACTTCGGCTCAGGTCACGATCTCGCAGTTCATGGGTTCGAGCCCCGCGTCGGGCTCTGTGCTGACGGCTCAGAGCCTGGAACCTGCTTCCGATTCTGTGTCTCCCTCTCTCTCTGCCCCTGCCCTGCTCAGGCTCTGCCTCTTTCTCTCTCTCTCTCAAAAAAACCCATTCATTTGATGCACATCTGAACGCCCCAGGGTGTGGAGCTCCGGGTCAGTCAGGTGACCCCCCAGCTGGGGACAGCTGCCACACACACGTCCCTACTTCCTCACCGCACACCCACCACAGACCAGACCCTGACGTCAGGCGCCACGTGACACGTAAGCCAGCCAGGGCCCTGACCTTGGGGAGCCCCCAGTCTAGGGGTGTAGGCGCAGTACTCGGGCTGGGTGAGGGAGCAGTGTCCTCACTGCTTTCTCTCCTCAAATCCTGTCCCCTTGCAGCTGTCTTGGCCTCAAGGCAGGGGCCGGGGAAGGTCCCACTTCGGGAAAGGGAAGGATGTGGGCCGGAGAAGCCCCAGCTGCCAGGGGGACGTGTCGCCAGGTGGAAGGGGGCAGGTGTGGGCAGGGCCACCACTCGGCCTGGCATCAGGAAGACTCGCTGGGCGCCACGTGCCCGGTGGGTGAGTGCTACGGGGCGACGCGGAGATGGGGTCCCAGCCGAAGAATTCGTGCCCCCAGACGTGGCCCACGTTCTGAACATGATCCAAAAACAGCAGCCCTTGGTGTCCCTCACAGGGAAGGCGCTGCCAGGAACGGCCCCAGGGGGTGAGGTCCTGGGAGCACCATGAGCACCACGTCCAGGGAGCACCACACTTCTCTCTGGGGACCCTCCGAGGCACAACATTGCTCCACAGTCCCCACCACCCATCCTGAGCCGCAGCAACTCTCATCTGCGAACAGCAAGGGGGAAATTCCACGTCGAAAACATGCGGCAGATTGTCAGTCACTCGCCTTCTTCTGGAAGTCCGAATCCGAGCCTCGAACAGGTGTCCGCGTGCCCAACTAAAATATTAAAAGACATATTTTTGTGTTACAGAATTTCTGTGCTTTGCCAGATTCTGGTTGTACATTTTTGCGACCATTTTCTGGGCTCCCTGGAAGGCTAAGAACTGCACGCTGAAGGAGAGCCTATCGGACAGGCCCGGACGGCGTTACTGATTTGCACACCCGGCACGCTACACAGGACGTCCATAGCTGCCTCTTGTCCTCACACCTCTGTCCTTGTAAAATCACCTTCCAGTTGAAAAGCAAAAGTGTGTGGGAGCCCAACACGGAGCTAACAGTGCCGGCCTGTCTACACCGAGAACTCCCCCGTGAGGACAGGGATCAGAACTCTCGTCTGCCGGGCCCCCTCTGTCTGGCTTGGGTTTGCCCACGTCGCTACCGCTGGAATTGTGACTCGGCATTGCCGCGTAGTTGAACCATTCACCTATTTTACAGATGAGAACACTGACGCAGAAGGGGCAGGTGCTTCGGATACAGCAAGCAATACAAGCAAATTAAAATAAAATATTTTTGAAAGATTGATGAGTGCGTAGAGTAGTGTCAGATGAATAAATAATTAAACTCCACAGGTGACAAGGCCAGCTGGACGCAGCTTCCCCGGGTCCAGCTCGGGCCACACCGCAGCACCTGGTGCGTCCAGTGGCCGTGGGATTTGGGAAGGTGTGGCCTCGGGAAAGGCAGGAGTTAAGTAACTGTCGGCCCCCTGCCCTTCCCTTTCCTGGTCTGGGGTTTCCCCCAAGTCCTATTCGTTCCTCACGGGGGCATAGTTTTTAAATCAACTCAGTCCTTAACCTTCCCCAGATGCCCTGACTGATCTGCTGTTTACCTTCAACTGCGATCCACACATTCTGTTACCAGACTCCCCACGTCACACGAAGGGCAATTTCCTGACGAGACTGAGGGTAAAAAC
>CM053576.1:124933665-124981030 GCA_028646485.1 Cryptoprocta ferox | reverse complement strand
CTCTCTCTCTCTCTCTCAAAATAAATAAATCAACTTAAAAAATAAATAAAATAAAATTTATGTATTTTATACCAAATGTTTGGGTGAAGGACAGAAAAATTGCAGAACTTTACAAACTGAGTTAAATACATATGTTAAGGACAACCACTAAAAAAAAAAATAAAAACAATAGGCAATTTTCCAAGAGCTAAAGAAGAGAAATAAAGTTTATTTCAAAAGAATAGAAATAATGGAAATTTTAAAAAGCAGGCTAAACAGAAAGCAGGCAATAAGATTGTAGGAAAAATTCAAAATATCAATAATTGCAATAAAAACGAACTAAATTTGCTAGTTAAAAGATGGAATCTGTCAGACTGGATTTTTTCGTTAGGACAGCCTTATGCTGTTTATAAGAGACTTACCTAAAACATAAGTACTCGCATTTAAAATAAACGGATGGGGAAAGAAATCACAGGGAAATATTTATCAAAAGAAAAACGAGTATAGTTACATTAACAGAAAAAAAAAAAGGCCATGTGCTTCATAAGACAGCAAACTTACCATCTCATGATGAAATGCAAGAATTGAGTCATTGCAATTCTTGCAGGCTCAAGAATTGAGTCTTGAGCGCGACACTTCTAAAAACACAGCCTCAAAACAGAGAAAAGCCTGCCCTTTGGCGGCCCTTCTTCCTCATTCACAGAAAGAGAATCAAACACTGGACAAGCAGTGTTGTGAGGAGTTGGGGAACTGGGAGACAGCCACCTTGCACGATGGAGAGACAGAGTAGACACATTATGGCTTCTGGAAGCTTCTGGACCACTCTGAGTTCAAGGGTCCTTTGAGGAGCTGATGAAACCTACAGATCCCCTCTGTACCCCAAACCTGGGCACCTGCAGAAAAGTCACGAATAATACCAAGGATGCAAAAGGACACCCCTGAGATTTTTCAGGTTTCTGAGATGAGGAGGGCAAAGTGAGGCTCCTAGGAGTCATGTCGTGGAAGGAAAGTCCAGAGACTGGGGTCTCATCTTAGGGAAGAGGTCGGAGAGCCATCCTCAGTACGGAGAGGGCCATCCTGAGCCTTGCTCTCAGCAGTTCTAGGGGGTGGAATTGAGACCAGCGAGTGAAGCCCAGGCTTGCTCTAAGAAAGGCATTTCTGAGAAATGCACAGGGCATGTCATAAGGGCCGGAGCTCCCAGTGGACATGGCCCAACGGCAGTAAGGTGAAGATGTTACAGAAGGAAATGCTGCCTCCAGAGAGATGCTGGACCCCAGGACCTCAAGCTCCCCTTCCAATCCCTTAGAATCCTATGGAGCAGACAGGAAAGGAGCAGGTGTCGGGATATTCCTGCCCCCTCGCTTCCTTCCAAAGCTGTTAACTAAGCACCCAGTACATGCCAGGCACCGTTCTAGCAGGAGATGCATCTGTGGCATTTTGCCTTTAGTGAAGGAAACCGACAATGAACAAAATAACTTGAGAGCGGTAAATGAAAGCTAACAGAGCGGAAGCAGGGACTATCAGTGAGCTGAGTGGGAGCTCACTATTAGGGGGTCACGAAAGGGATGATTTTTGAGCTGAGACTGAATGACAAGAGTGAGCCAAGCACAGCAGAGAGCGTTCCAGGGTAGAGCAGCGCACAGACATAAGGCGGGGCCAGCTTGGTGGCTCGGGAGCACAGGTGAGACACAGGTGCAGTCGTGAGGCTGTGGGAAAGGTTTGTTTTGATGCGTCCCCGGAAGAATGAGCATGTGTTGGCTTAAATGAAACCCAAGTCTTTGATCGCTGAGATCTGTATAATCACTGAGAAAGGGAAAATTAGCCCTGCTGGCAGGCAAACTGAGATAAACAAGTTTTCCAATGGGACACAGATGAAGCCAACAGAACAAAGGAAACAAAGAAACCCAGGCACGGCCATGGTGCAGCTGCAAAATGACTAACACTCTCCCTAGAATCGCCCAGCACAAGGCTCCTTTCCAAGACGGCCTTGAGTGCCTCGGTGGGAGCGCCCCCTTGTGGCAGCAAAGCCACATAAACCCAGCGCCGGGACTACGCGGATGTTCTAGTGGGTTAGTTCCCAGAACTAAGGTAACTGCAACGTAACCAGAACCGTATTGGCCAGCATTGTTTGTACTAGCCCGCAGGCAGTTTGCTAAGAACTTTCTACAGAATTTGTGACGCTTCCTGTTGTCTTACCCCTCTGAGGGGACCACTACCATTACCACCTTCTTCCCAGGAAATGGGACTATGACTTAGCAAGAAAACTAAAGTAACCAAAGGGGATTGAGACCAAGCCCACCCCACGGAGGAGCTGTATTCCCACAGCAGCCACAGGAGCAAAGCTACTCTCAGCATCTGAGTGTTGGTGAGGGCGAGAGCTAGCGCTCCTCCGATCCAGGTCTGACCCCTAAGCGCTTGCTCTTAACCAACGTATTTTACCATCTTTCCACACTGAAAGCCAGTAAGTGCGTTTCGGCCCTACTGCAAAATGCAGGTGGCTTCCCAGAAATTGACGCGATGCAAATGCAAATACATTCTCCTTCCCAGGAGGCACGACCCCCTCTACCGGGGAGGGCCCCGTAGTGCACACACCTCGCCGCTAGCGTCGGGGATCGGGAGCAAACATCACACTTCCAGTGCACAGCTGTGACACTTCAAGGGGCTTCCCCAGGTCCCGCCTGAGTCTGCAGTCTCCCGAGGACCCCTCCCACTTTGCAGATTTGCCACCAGTTTGTAGAACTCACGCGTGAGAGGCAGCTGTTGGCCTTTACAAGAATCAGAACAAGGCTAATATGGGCTAAATAGTCAGCAGGAAATTGTGAAAGTGCCATCAGTAAAACCAGTCTTCTGCCCACTTGGGTTTTGCAGTTCTCCACCGTTTGCTTCGAGTGTTACTTCCGCTTCCGAACCACTGTGAGATATTGTCCTTTAACAAGCCTTCCCTGCCTCCCTGGGTTAGAAGAGAACAGATTCCCACTTGGACAGGGAGGGAAGAGCGGCAGGAAGAACTCGGGCCCTGGGCGGATTTGATGTGGGATCGCTTCCAAGCTGCTCGACTTTCCAGTTTTGAGACAGGAGGCGAGCCCTCTGAGCCTGTCTCTTCACCCCTAACATGGGGTGAAGACAATTGAGACAACAGCATGAAAGCACCCAGTTCGGAGTTAACACCGAGGTCCAGAAGGGCCATGTCCCTTTACCGGTCAGGCGGGTGGTGTGTGTCCCAGGTGCCCTCCTACTAGACCTGAGATACAGACACCGGTCGTCCTATTTCTCTCCTGTATTGAAAACCCAGAATGGGGATACCTGTCCTCCTCCCCAGCCCCCAGCCCTCGTCCTGGGAGAGGACAGCTCACCGTGGCCCTTGGCCATCAGTTCCTTGTGCATCCAAGCTACAACGGCTCAGGCATCTCACTAGGAGGCCGAAGAGGAAGACCCAGAGCCTGGCCAACAGCCAGAGCACAGTGACCAACAGCTAGGCATGTCGCTGAACCAAACGAGAGTCCACTCGGGTGATGTGCGGCGAGCCCACAAAAACCGCCACCGAGCTTTGGCAGTGAGGACTGATGGGCTAAGTACCGGCACGGCCCCACCCGGGAAAACAGGAGCTAACACTCTAAAGTCCCGAACTCCCCGATGGTTTGCAAGTGAGGGTTTTGTTAATGGCAAAATGGGGGGGGGTCTCCTGAGAAGGGCACTGTTGACTGGGGACCCATGAGGTCGTGTTAGAAAAACTCACGTTGCGGCTTCCTCCGGCCCCCCGCAAGTGGTTCCATGTCAGGAGACTTGCAGTGTGAAAAATGCCTTCGTTCCTTACGTTGGGGATTTTGTTAGGTGCATCTGGTGACTCGATCTTCACGGTGATGCGGATTAACTACTTGTCCTACGGGCTCCTGGGAATGAGAAGCAAGCGTCCCTATCTCTGGAGCTTAGCCCTTAGACGGGGAGATCGACGGCCTGATACAGACAGATCTGTTATAAGGAGTTGGGCCACACGATCTGACAAGTCCCCAGAGATGCAGCTGGTGAGCTGGACACCCACGAGAGCAGATGGTGTAAGTTCAAGTCCAGCAGGTGCAGACCCAAGAAGAGCGGATTTCCCAGCTGAAGACCAAAGGCAATGCTCCAGCGCAGCCGTCAGGCAGGAAGAGTTCTTTCTTCTCCTCCTCCTCCTCCTCCTCCTCTTCCTCCTCTTCCTCCTCCTCCTCTTCCTCCTCCTCCTCCTCCTCCTCCTCCTCCTCCTCCTCCTCCTCCTCCTTCTTTAGAGTCCTTCTTGCTCGGGGTTTTTGCTCTATGCAGGTCTTCCGGTAACTGGCTGAGACGCACAGGGCGATGATCTGTTTTACTCAGTCTACAGGTTCGAATGAGCTTGTTCTTAGGAGGCAAGCTGCTGGTGGTCGTGGTACATCGTGGACTTTAATCCTCTGTCTCTTCTTCCTTGGCCCCTTCCACATTCTAGCCCAGATTCTTCCTGGAAGAACTAACTGAGCACGAACACTCGGCGTGGACATGCCCTGCACTTCCGAGTTGGCAGGGCCGCTCATGTCCACCCTCCCATCCTGTCCTCACTAGCGGGACCAGGTCAGGGTGGAAGACAGGTACGGTGGCTCACGCACAGTCACCCAGGGGGTGGGGCTGGAGCCGGGACGGAGGTCTGACTGATACAAATCCCACGCTTCGTACCTGGCCAGGTCCCTCTTCCACACCCCCAGCCTGCCCAGCTGCCCCCAGCTCCCTAGGGGAGACCATGGGGAACATCTGGAGGACCTTGGGGGAGCCCAGGGGCAGGGGCGAGGTCTGGCAGAGCAGACTCCTGGGGCTCAGACCTGCTGGGTCAGTCATGGGGGCTCAGAAAGCCAAGGGCAGGGCAGCCTGATCTGCTGTTAGAGTGTAGTGCATCCCCTCATGTTCTCATAACTACCTATCCCATAAACCACTGAAACCACGGCACTTGGGCTGAAGGGATCTTTTTTTTTTTTAACATTTATTTATTATTGAGAAACTGAGAGAGACAAAGTGTGAGCGGGGGAGGGGCAGAGAGAGGGGGAGACACAGAATCCCACTCAGGCTCCAGGCTCTGAGCTGGCAGCACAGAGCCCGACGCGGGGCTCGAACCCACAAACCGTGAGATCGTGACCTGAGCTGAAGTCGGACGCTCAACTGACGGAGCCACCCAGGCGCCCCTGGGCTGAAGGGATCCTGACAGCATCTGCTTCAGGTCCCTACAGACCTCATCGGGGCTAATCATCAGCCTGTAAGCACTGCTTCAGGTTTTAAATATGGAGACCCCTTCATACAAACTGGAAAATCGCTGCCCTCAATGCCCTCCCCTCCCCGTCCCCACTGCCCCCCCTTCCCTCTCACCCCTGCACACTTGCAGGCCTGCAGGCCACCTCCAGTCCTTTCCAGCTGGCTGGTGCCTGGGCCCCACCTGTGGTTAACCATTTGGGTATCACCTCCACTCAGAGCCCCTGCTACCTGAGGGCTCCTTGTTAAGCATGGGCTTCCCCCAAGGCCACTGCTGAATTCCTTCATGGACACCTCCTCTGGGCATTAGGTTCATTTCCACAGTACCTCAGGCCTTCCCGACCCCTGGCTTCTCACAGCATCTGGGATACCAGAACAGGAGGGAAAGGAAGGCAGAGTTGAGAGCTGACGCAGGATGCAAAGCTACATGCTGTCCCCTGCTGCCCACGATGTGCATTGCAATCACCTCCAATTCAACGACTTTCTCCTAAAACACGTTCAGCAGCCCATTAGTGGGAAACTACAGAATAAAGAAAATAAAGACAATGCCCCCAGAATTTTTTCCCAGTGCTCAAAATGTCCCCAACTCCCAGGGATCCAGAGTCTTCAGAATATAAACCACTGAGTTTATAGGTAAAACTTTTTATGTGGGATGCTTTTCGCTTCTCCTCTGCAAATAATAATTTAGGAATTGGCAGAAATGGCAGCCAGCAGGGGCCCTGGTCCTGGCACCTCATTTCTTGTCTATGGAACCAGTGTGGGGACACGGTTTTCTGAGCACGCAGGCTCTGCACCAAATCCAGATATGATCAACCACCCCGGAAGGCTGTCACACTTCAGTGACAAAGGCAAGCACGCTCTCCAACCTGAAGTGCTATGCAATTATTTTTTTTAAGTCGGCTTCGTGCCCGACGCAGATCCCAAAGTGGATCTTGAACTCACAACCCTGAGATCACGACCAGAGTTGAGATCAAGAGTCAGATGACTGAGCCACCCAGGCTCCCTGACAATTATTATTGTTAATGTAAATACCTATCAGGGAATATTTATATTATCTCCCAGAGCCTAGATTGATATTGAAAGCATAGAGGATCTAAATGCTGAAAATTATCAAGGACGTTCATGGGAAAAATGGGGACTAGTCAAGTGTCAGACAGTGAAATCACTAAAGCACAAAATAGTTAATACAGTGTGGCTGAGACCACTATCCTCAGAAAGACCTGCTTGTAAGATTGGCCCATCACTGGGGTCTGGGAACCTAGATTTGGGGAGGGCTCCCTCCATTCCCTGATAAGAGGCTCCCTGTGCCTACGCTGGGCTCCCATATTCATGCTGAGCACCGGCTTTCCTTCTGGGAATCTGGAATTTGGGGACGTGCCTATATGACTTGCCCCCAATGAGAGCTCTGGGAGCTGAGCCTCTACGGAACCTACCTGGTGGACAATCTTTCACACGTGTTGTCACAACTCATTGCTGGGCAGTCAAGCGTGTCCTGGGTGACTCCACAGGAGAGGGTTTAGAAGTTTTTGCCTGGTTTCCTCTGGTCTTTGTCTCATATGCCTTTCTCTTTCCTGATTTTGCTTCATTTCCTCTGGCCAAAATAAATCAGAGCCATGAGCACTACTGTATACCCTGAGTCCTGTGTGTCCTCCTGGCACATCATCAACCTGGGTGTGGTCTCAGGGACCCCGGCACCCAGCTTCCGGTTCTGGCCGGTCCAGCAAAGCTGACACACTGCTGCCTCGCTGGCGACCAACACTGCCCTGTATATTGCTGGTCATTAAGGTGTCCCTGTCCTCTGACTCAGTGATCCCATCTTTGGGAATGAGTCCTGTGAAACAGTTCCGCAGAAAGAGGCACAAAGATACTCACCGGAGCTCATGCTAAATCCGGAAACGAAGCAAATGCCCAAGCGTGGGGGAAATGGCTAAGTAAATTATGTCACATCAATTCTAAGAAACGGATTAAAGCGAGACCTGTAAAGATTATGAAGAAAAACATGAAAGGATGTTTTCTGATGTTAACTTGTTTGAAGCTGAATACAGAACGGTGGGTACACGGACAGCAAAGAAATAACAAACAGTGAGATCAAAAGGGACTCTTCAAAAGTGAACATGGCTGGGATGCCCCGGGGATGTGGACTTACCCACAAATAAATCACCTTGAATGTGGCCGTCCTGATGAACTCAGAACTTTCCGGAGACCTGGTAGGACCAGGAGCCGCTGGAAAGGGGTGAAGGGTGGCCCTAAGTCCTCTGGCTTTCAACCCCTTTGATAAAGCCTTCAGGGTGTGTGCACGGGGGCAAACGGAGGTTGGTGTTAAGCCAAAATCATTATCCGGGACACGGAGTTCTAGGGCACAAGAGAGAAGCCTAAACTACGCAAGCAAACACTGTCCCCACCGCAGGCCCTCATTTTGCTGGCTCTCAACTCTGCAACCCCGCCTGCTCCACCGCCTCCCTGAGCCTCCTCGGCTCGGCCCCCGCAGGGCGGGCGAGCTCCAGCTAGGGACCCGCCCTCCGCCACCCTACCGGGGAAGGGGCGGGATCTTTGGGGAAGTGGGCGGGGCTCCTCGAGCCAGCCCCACCCACGCCTGCCCCTGGGGCGGAGCCTCACTCAGTTTAACGGAATTCTCCCAGGTTGGGGACCGTTGGCCTGGTGAGGCCCCACCTGTCGCTGCACATCAGAGCCTAGGCTGTAGAGTTCAACCAGAACCTACGTTAAGGTCCTTCTTAGGGTTGCGAGAGACACCCACTAAAATACAGCTCCAGCAACCCCCAAATCCAGGGATTTTTGTCCCGCCCTGGAGAGTTGCATATGAAGTGACATCACAAGATGTAGGGGTGTGGAAGGGGCACTGACTTGCTCAAAGACACCCAGCAAGTCACTGGAAGAGCTGGGACCGGAA
Source organism: Cryptoprocta ferox (assembly GCA_028646485.1). Classification (NCBI taxonomy): domain Eukaryota; kingdom Metazoa; phylum Chordata; class Mammalia; order Carnivora; family Eupleridae; genus Cryptoprocta; species Cryptoprocta ferox. Next base: position 124,972,899 of record CM053576.1, on the reverse strand, counting down.
CCCAGTGTCCTGATTCCCTGGGGTGGGGGGTGGGGGGCGTCCCACCCATGCTGGGCTCAGTGACACCCACCCAGAGTGGATCTGAACACGTTTCCAGGTCAGTGACTGAGGAAACCGAATGTGTTCAAGCTACACTGGCACGTGAAATCTCCCCCCAACCCCCCACATTTTATTTTGAAGACTTTCAAACATATAGAAGCGTTGAAAGAGCGGTACAGTGAACACCTGTATGCCCATCACCTAGATTCTACAGTTAACATTTTGTTGTCTTTGCTTTGTCACATTGCCATTCATCTCTCTACCATCTGTCAGTCTGAAATGGTTTCTGAGTTAAATGAAAAGCCAATCCCCACAGAAATATTCAGCCTCTGCACACACGAAGCCCTCGGTCCTCCAAGAAGCACCTGCTGGCCTCTGTGGTCGTATTCCTTGTCTCTGGAGCATGTGGCCGGGGGACGTGGGCCACAGTATCTGCGCACACCACATGGCTATTCCAGGCTGTTCCAAGCTGCTCTACGTCACAGCCTGTGGTTGGCCTTACCAGAAGTCTCCCAGGCAGCAGGCACTGCCCTCCCTAAACACACCTATGGGACCCCTTTCAGAGGTTTCAATTCATCTTCTTTGGGAGAATGTCAAGGTCACTGGATGCCGCCTGCCTGCCCCAGCTCTGGAGGAAGAACAGAGGAAAGAGGAGGGACAGACTCCCACCCGCCCCACAGCCTCTGCTTTTGGACTAGTTTTGTTCCAGAAGGTCACATCACTCGGCCGCCTCCTCAGGCAGGTGCTGGTGGCTGTGACCCCATCTCTGCTCCAGCCTTCTGCCCACGGCCAGTGTGGGCTCCACCGCCTGTCACCTGGATCACGGCAGTGGTCACTCCCCAGCTTCTTGCCCTTTCCGGACGCTTCCTTGCCCTGCAAACCCCGGGCTTCAAGCCAGCAGGGTCTCCCCCTTGTGCACTAACCGCTCAGACACTTGTGGCCGGGGCCCCACCCACCAGCTGCAGACCTTCCTCCCCTCACCTCTCCCGAATCCCCGCATTTATATGCCCCCCCAGTTTTTCCACCTTGCAAATCGTCTTCACCTCTTCACTCCTTGGCACCTCTCTCCTGAAAGCAGAATCCAGTGCCAGCTCAGGTGTGTTGGCTGAACTTGTCCGCACCCCCCGGGGTGCCCTGTGCACCCCTCTGTGGGGTGTGGCTTGGTCTGCGCTTAGCCGTCCACGGAGTCTATTTCCCAGCCCTGCAGAGACCTGAGCACCGCGCCCAGCTCCGTCGGCCCCCAGAAGAGGTTCAAGGAAAGAGGGGTGGATCTGTCCGCACATACGGGGGCAGCCAGAAGCCGAGGGACCTGGCAGCATTCGTGGTCGGAGCAGACCCCACGAGGGAGGGGTGTCTGAGGACGTCAGCTGAGCCACTCGAGAAGAGGCCTGGGCCACAGAGCAGTCTGGGCCGCCCGGGGTCAGAGCGGCATCGCAGCCAAAGGTTCAGATCCCGAATCCCCACCTGCCGGGCCTCCCTGTTTCCTTCAGAGGATCTAACCTCAAGGCCAAGCCTCAGTTAGTAACTGAGTGACCTTGGACAGTCACTTGTCTTGCTGATGAGGGCCTCGGTTTCCTCATCTGTAGGATGAGGTTGGAAATACCTGCCTTGCGGGGCACCTGGGGGGCTCAGTCGGTGAAGCGTCCCACTTCGGCTCAGGTCATGATCTCACGGTTTGTGGGTTCGAGTCCCGCGTTGGGCTCTGTGCTGACAGCTCAGAGCCTGGAGCCTGCTTTGGATTCTGTGTCTCCCTCTCTCTCTGCCCCTCCCCTGCTCACGCTCTGTTTATCTGTCTCAATAATAAATAAACATTAAAAAAAAATTTTTTTTAAAGAAATACCTGCCCTGGATGATGGGGAGGGTTCGCAAGACAAAGGATGGCACATGCTTTGCAAACCCCCCAGCTTTCTGGAGCTATGACAGGCATTAATCGCACAGTATCACCAATCTCCCCTCCCTGCCACAGGCTCACACCCCCCCCCCCCAACAGAGAAGGGCATCGCACTGGTACCCGCCCTGGAGTCCACACCTCCACCACCTTCTCATGGGAGCCCTGCATGGGCGGGGGAGCGGAAAGGATCGGTGTTGCCAGTTCACAGGCCCCCAAAGGGGCAGGGGCTGCTCAAGGTCATGTGGCAGTTGGGAGGCTGGGCCCCAACCCCCACACCTGTCTGGGAGCCGAGGTCTTTTCTTACAGCCTGGGAAGTCGGGGCTTTGATCCCTCTCCCCTCCCCACTGCTGCATTGAGGTCTCCAGCCAGGGGGGGTAGAAGTGATGGGCAGCTGAGTTGGGCCTGGCACAGACATCACACACACACACACACACACACACACACACACACACACACACCGCCCTTCCTCTTCTTTCCTGAGCTCACTTAGGAGCCGCCCAGTTCCCAGGGCAACAGTCAACACAGAAAGCGGCCAGGCTCAGGGGCTGTCCCGCCACTCTGAGCTTGGGGGCTCAAGGGGCAGTGACCTAAGCAGAGGTCCCCCGGGGTTCAGAGGGAGGGGGTGTCCCAGGAGGGCTCCGAGCTCAGGCAAGAGTCTCTCTCTCTCTCTCTCTCTCTCTCTCTCTCACACACACACACCCCTCCATGGGGAGCCACCCCCACCCTGGGTTCCAGAGAACCGAGTCCGCGGGGTACCGGGCCCCCTCCACCAGGCCACCCGCCTTCCATGCCTCCACTGTGCGGAGTGGCCCCGCATCGGGCAGGGGTCTGGCTGGCAGTCACCAAGCCCCCCGGGTCCCCGGGGCTGACGGTGTGCCCCAGGATCAGCTGTGGAGGGAGCTCTTGGAGGCCGAGAGGCGGGCCCAGCGGCGCTGGTGAGTTCTCGGCCTGACCCTCCGCCCCACTCAGGGCCTAGGGAGCTTTGGAAAAAAGAGGGACAGAAGAGAGGGAGTAAGGCAGGCACACGGTGTCGATGGAGAAGCGCTCAGGGCCAGGGGGCGGGGAGCACAGGCCTCCGGGACTTGAGCGAGAGGGCGGGGAGGGGGCCAGGGGCCTGGTGACCCGGCTCCTTCATTCTGGGGGCCCATCCACCTTTGGAATAATTCCTCCAGCGGGAGCTCCGGGGACAGACCGCGTTGGAGGGGGGGTGGCCAGCGTTCTGGGGAGCCCCTGGCCCTCTGACCCCGGGACGGACGCCCCCTCTGTGCACTCACTGAGTCCAGACGCTGCCGGGAGGGCCGCCGGTCGGGCTGCGACGCGGGACAGCCTGGACCTGGCTCCCGGGAGTGTCCCCTCTGGGGACAAGGGAGAGAGGGAGGAGCGCAGTGTGACAGGGTCGTGGAGCAGGGACGGCAGGGTGCTCCCCAGGGCCTCTCTGCTGAGGTGTCACCGGCGGACACCTGAGAGTTTGGGGTCTGTGACAGCAAAACAGAGCAAAGACCGTCCGGGTGGCTGAGGCAGTCGGTGAGGGGACAGCGGCCTCCAGGTGAGGAGGAGACACAAGCCACACACCGTGAAAGATCAGGTTTGGTTCACGTAAGGAGACGCCACCAAGGCCTTGGAGGGAGAGCAGGACGCGCTCCAGCCAGAGATCTCGGGGCAAATGCAAGGAACGTTTTGACGCTGGAACTCCAAGAAACGCTGATGCACTGGAGGGACAATGTGACCGGGTGGGGGTCTCTCTCTCTCTCTCTGTCTCTGTCTTTGTGTCTCTCTGTCTCTGTCTCACAGCATGTGTACGTGTATGGTGTGTGTGTGGCACCTGAGTGTGAGAGGATGTGTATGTGGTGTGTAGGGGGGTGTGTGTGGGTGTGGCGGGTGTGGGTGAGGGTGTGGTGGGGGTAGGGGTGTGTGGTGGGTATGTGTGCAGGGTGAGGGTGTGTGGGGTGTGAGTGGGTGTGTGGTGGGGGTGAGGGTGTGGGGGACGGTGTGGGGTGTGTGTGCACAGTGTGTGGGGGGGCGGGGGGGTATGTGTGCAGGGTGTGTGGTGTGTGGAGTGTCAGTGTGTGTGTGTGAGTGTGGTGGGGTGTGGGGAGGTGCTGAGGCGTAGGCGGCGTTTACAGAGACAGGGCTGCCCGGCGCACGGAGATCCGCACTGAGACGCGGGCGCAGGGGCGAAGGGGGCGCAGGGGCGAGGCGCACTGAGAAGACGCGGGAGCAGGGGCAAGGCGGGCGCAGGGGCGAGGCAGGCACACTGAGAAGACGCGGGCGCAGGGGCGAGGCAGGAACACTGAGAAGACGCAGGCGCAGGGGCGAGGCGGGCGCAGGGGCGAGGCGGGCGCAGCGGTGACGCGTCTCCAGCCGGGATGACGAATGGAGGGGCAGCTCGGCGGTGAAGACTCGGAGATCGGGTCGGGTTGGAAGCCCCCGGGCCACCTCCGGCCGCAGCCCCCGGGGCAGCGGGCACTGGACCCGCCGGGACACCGGGCAGAGCGGCCGCCCGGGGACCGGGGTTTCCGGGGGGCCGGGAATCGCGCTGAGGGTGCGCGGCCCCGACGGCCCCGGAAACGGCCCACCGCGCCGGGCCGCGTGGAAGGCTGCGCCCCGGGACGCGGGGCTGATCTCGGGTGAGTGAGAAAGAAAGCGGTGGACAGCGGCCCTGGAAGGGCGACAGGCGCTCCCTGGAAGGGCCTGACGTGTGCCCAGCGATGAGGTCGCAGCACAGAACTGGCAGCGTTGGCGCGCTGGACAGAGAGTAGCCAGGAGACCGCGAAAAGCTGCCAGGGAAGAAAGGGGTCACATGACCCGAGGGGACAGAGTTGAGCGAAATCCGGAGCAGCTGGGCCCTGCAAGAGTTAGGCGTCACATAACGCAATTCTGCGTATTCTGGTAGCAACCTCAAAAAAATGTAACAAGAAATTAAGGAATTTCACTTGAATAACGTATCTTTTTTATGTTTCTAATTTATTTTTGAGAGAGAGACAGAATGAGGGAGGGGCACAGAAAGAGGGGGACAGAGGATCCGAGGTAGGCTCTGTGCTGTGGACGCGGGGCTCGAACTCGACAACCGTGAGGCCCTGACCTGCGCGAACTCGGATGCTCAATGGACTGAGCCACTCGGGCGCCTCTTGATAACATATCTGACCCAAAATATTACCTTTGGGGCATGCAGTCAATATTTTAAAATATTTTAAAAAGATACGTCACATCCTTCCTTGTTCCAAGTCTGCGAGATGGGTGTGCGTCTTGCACTCACAGCAGACCTCAACTCACATCGGCCCCATCTCCCGAAACCAGCCTCCTGGGGTTTTTACACGAAGAGAAACTGAGGGCCCGAGAACACAGCGACCACGTCAGGGCCACGCGGCAAGCAAAGCAGGCCACAGGCAGACCAGGACAGGGGCCCCTCACTGTCCCCTCTTACCCTGCTGCCACCCGCCAGGTCTGAGCGGGGCTCTGAGGCCAAGGCCCGGACCCTGTGTTAACTCCAGACCAAACCTATTGAAACGTGGCTCCCTGGTGACCGGTAAGGGGGTGCCGGTGGGTGGGAGGGTCAGGACACTTGGGGAAGAGGGAAGGACATGAACAGGCAGAGTGGGGAGACTGAGGTGTAGACGGGCGGAGGGGAAGCAGACGGGGAACAGGGCCCCTAGGGAAGGCTCAGGCGGGAAGGTTCCGGACATCGATAGACAGGAGACTCGGGTCAAAGTCTGAGCAGGGAACAATTAGGCCGCTTGGAAGAGAAGCAAAAAAGAACCTCTTGAAATAAACATCTGTAACGTGGAAATCCGAAACACCGCTAGTGACGATTCACACACTCAGACGCATCACAATCACTCAGAAAGACAAGAGCGGGGACACATGGAGGAATCGGAACCCTGGAGAACATACCCTTCAACAGAGCTCCCCAAGGAGAGACCGGGAGGGATGAAATATTTGAGGAGAAAGTGTCCTAGAACTTTCTAGAACCAAAGAAACGCATGCCTCCACAGACACCGGAGGGTGTGCTCTTACAGCGGGAGAGAGAACAAGGAAGGAAGGCAGGCCCGGGACTCAGAATGAGAGGATCCCCGGAGTGGGGGTCAGGGCGGCAGGGGCGGGTCCTGGGCAGCAGCCCCGGAGGGAGCAAGGTGACCCCGGGCCCCTGGACGGCGGCTTCTAGAAGAACAAATGTGAGAGAGACGCTGATTACCTGCTGCATTTGATTGTGCGGAAAATCATACTGCAGGGGCTTCACAACTTGGTTGGAGGATTTGGGGTCCGTGATGTGAACGGAGAAAGCTAAAAAATACAAGGGACGCAAAATGGGAGGGGTGTCTGGGTGGCTCAGTCAGTTGAGCGTCCCACTCTTTTTTTTTAAAATTTTTAATGTATTTTTATTTATTTTTGAGAGAGAGAGAGAGCATGAGCAGGGGAGGGTCAGAGAGAGAGGGAGACACAGACTCTGACGCGGGGCTCGAACCCACGAACTGCGAGATCATAACCTGAGCCGAAGCCGGACGCTTAACCGACTGAGCCACCCAGGCGCCCCAGGGCGTCCCACTCTTGATTTTGGCTCAGGTCATGATCCCAGGGTCATGGGATCGAGCCCCGTGTTGCATGGAGCTTGCTCTCTCTTCCTCTGCCTCTCTCCCCACTCGTTCTCTTTCTCTCTCTTTCTCTCAGAAAAAGGAAACAGGGGCAAAATGTGATTATGAACTGTAGAAACAATGTTAAGTTGTTCTAGAAAGGAACTGGGCTCATATGATCCTAGGTAGTTCCTCCGTGAACAGCGTTTATGGAGGTTTACATCCTCCTAAGGATGTAAACAATATATATCAAATGAGCCGAAATCTATCATAGAATAATTTTGGAAGAAATGAGGGGAGGGGGAGGGGAAGAGAGCTAACTCATAATCTCCCGTAAGAGAAAGTCCACAGACATGTCAAGACATGGCAACCTAGGTTTATTGTTCGGGACCATGCTGGTGACAGGCCCAAAGAAACAGCCAAAGCAGCGGAAACTTGACCCGAGGCTGTGGGGCTCAGGGGCTGTGAGGATTGGGGCAGAGAAGGCTGTTTTTATTATAAATCTTATGGAATGTTCAACTCCTTAGAAACAGATTAAAATAAAAATTAATTTAGCCCAGGTAATGCCCTTCTCGTGATCCCTGTCCCGACTGTCCCTGTCTCCTGCCCCTTCCCATCTTCCTCTGCTGCGCACACTGGAGGGCTCCAAAAAAAAAAAGCGAGTGAAACGAAACTGGTTTTTCTGCACAAAATACTCGAGGGCTCCCGTGTGGCCCTAGAGATGCGGGGACTCACGGGAGGCTTGCACCGCTGGGTTTCTCATCACGGCCCATGTCCTCTGGCACAGAACATTCCACCCTAGGAGACGTCAGTAATTATGGAAACATTGGTTCGTTTTATAGGACGTGCACCTGCTGAGTTTTTGGTGGTGGTTTTGCTCGATTACCGTAGCTCCTCATGACGTAATAGGTGCATCAGCGGCCTCACGTCATCCACCTGACGCAGCGAAAGTCGTGTGTCAAAAATGTCACAGGAAGATGTAACAGTGCCCACGTGTTTTCCTTTCCAGGGCTCAGAACTGGAGTTTCCTGAAAGACTATGATCCCCTGGTAAGGCCCGCGGTGTCCCTGTCGCGCACCCTTGAACCGGGAATGTCCACTCATTCATCTGACATTGATTGAGGACCTACTGTGTGCTAGATGCTGGATCGTGCAGAGACACAAAAAATACTCTCTTGTTTCAAGAAACTCAGGGTCAGGGGGAAAGAAAATGCTCAGAGCATTCAGGTATTAGTTTTCCCCAGTGTTTCTTGATTTTATTAAGATGAACCAACTAGAAATGATACGTATCTGCTTCTGAAATGTTTTCCCCCGTATGGGGACATCAGCAATGCACAGCGAGGGGTGAGAGGGGTGGCCCATGTGGAGAACGAGCCTGGTGAACATTCTTTGTAAACTGATTCCCTGCTTTCAAGTCACCACCTCGGATCCATCCCCCACATTGCTGCCAGAGTAAGTTTCCTAAACCACAAAACTGACGTTGCTTAAAATCCTCGATAAATCTGCATTTTCCGGGGCGCCTGGGTGGCTCTGTCGGTTGAGCGTCCGACTTCGGCTCAGGTCATGATCTCACAGCTCATGAGTTCGAGCCCCGCGTCGGGCTCTGTGCTGACAGCTCAGAGCCTGGAGCTTGCTTCCGATTCTGTGTCTCCCTCTCTCTCTGCCCCTCCCCTGCTCTCTCTCTCTCTCTCTCTCTCAAAAATAAACATTAAATCTGCATTTTTCAGGGTGGCCTACACCACTTCTCATGACCTAGCCCTGCCTGTCTCACCACACTGACCTACACGCTGCTTTTGCGGGGGCCTTTGTGCATGCTGTTCCCCCTGCCTCAAATGCCCTTCCCACCTCGTCAGCGTGATGGACTCTTAACTCTTATTCATCCTTCAGGACCCCACTCCAGTGCCTCCTTCTGTGAAATCTGTCCTTCCTGAGCGGCCTCAACCAGATCACTCTGTTCTTGACTCGCCAGCACGTCCAACCCAGTCCTTTGATAGAGCATGTCATGTCTCAGTGGTCAGTGTCACCAGGCAGTGGGCTCCCTAAGAGAAGGGACAAAGATGACTTCATCGCCCTGCCCCACCCGCAGCGGGGCGCTACCCCCCAGCATCCAAGAAATAGTTAGCACTCAGTCAATGTCAGATGAATGACCGACTGGAAGGATGAATCCGGCTGGAAGAATGGCCAGTCTGGAAAATGAGCAGTGTAGCCGGTGGACCGAGCCTGTGGCCCCACTGACACGGACCTTGCTGGGTTTAGGGGAGGTTTCACGTCTGCGTCCCTGTCCTGGGACGGACAGTGTAGTTCATGACACCTGAAATCCTACACCGAGCTCCCGGTCCGGGCTTCCAGCCCACGGAGAATCCTGCCAACAGCTAGGTATTAGCCCCCCCGGTCATGGAAACCACCAGAAACACATGCACCAGTGAGCAGAGCGGCACTCCTCATCAGAGCCCCAAACTGGGAATAAACCCACATCTGTTATGTAGAGTTTATCCTGCCGTCCGTGGCAGGATGGGTGGATTACGTGGAATGTTCGTGCGAGCCATGCAGTGGGGTGCCGGGTCGCAAGGGCAACGGAGGAGCTGCAGCCACACGCAAAACCATGGATGAATCCAGAAAACATTCTGGAGAGAAAGGAGCCACGGTTTTTTTAAGATAAAAGATGAGACCAAGTTGAAAACCAGGCGAAACCGGGAGTTAGAGGGGGAGCCCAGGGGGTGTCGGGGTGGAGACTGACTGGGGGGTTGTGAGAAAGTGTGTCTGGGTCTGGCGGGGGGGGCTCATGGTCATTTCTCGATGGGGGGGGGCGGCTGTGCTGACGGGCCCGTCTTGGAGGCTCGTGGAGCTGCACGGGCATGATCTGGGGATGTTTCTGCGTGTGTGTTAGACTTCGAGGAAAAGCTCACCAACAAACAAGCCCTCTGCACTCCCACCGGGCGTGGCAGTGTCTCAGCTCACGGGGATAGAGAGAGGAATCAGACCCTGTACCCCCCATCCCTCCCGGGTCACCGGAGGTCAATCATCAAAGTGAAGGGGTGGGGGGGGGCGTCCGAGGTGGGGAGTCAGACCCCTTCCCCCCATCCCTCCCAGGTCACTGGAGATCAAGCATCAAAGTGAAGGGGTCGGGGGGGCATCCGAGGTGGGGAGTCAGACCCCATCCCCCCCATCCCTCCTGGGTCACTGGAGGTCAAGCATCAAAGTGAAGGGGTGGGGGGGGCGTCCAAGGTGGGGAGCCCAAGGTGGGGAAGATGCATTTGGCAATAGCTGAAGAGTCTTGCGACCCTGCTGGGCTCCCAGGTCAGAAGTGGGACGGAAGCAGCCACCTGTCCCCTGCTCCGTGCGGTCCCTTCCCTGCTCAGGGCTTTTCCCTGCAGCCTGTGACACAAACTGTCCCCTCTCCCCAGGGCAATAAGAAGGAGCCTGTGAAGCTGCCGGAGCACGTGCCCTTCTTTTCTGACGTGGTCCCCAGCTCCGCGAGCCACGTGGTGGGCAGCAGGGTGGACACGGCCCTGGGGCGAGCCCTCGTCAGCATGGACTTCTCCTTCGTGGAGGGTGTCCGGAAGAAGAAGCTAGAAGCCGAGCTGCAGCCCGTGTAGGGGGAGGAGCGCCAGGGCCGGTGGGCCGTGTCAGCTAGCCTCACCCTCCCCCCCGGGGCCTGCACAACCTCTCCGAGCGCTGCACTGACCCATCTCCACGCGTGAGATTAGACGGACTCCAGGAACTCACCCAGCGTCAGCGGTTGGGACTCCCTGGCAAGGCCGGTGACGGGCAGCCCTGAGTCGTGGCCACGAGCTGACTGCCCTGGGTTCAAGTCCTGCTCCTGACTCTGAGCAGCTGTGTAATGTTGAACAGGGTGTTGGAACCCTCTGGGCCTCCATTTCCCCACCAGTAACCTGGTGTGTTTGTTTCCTCTTTAGGCCATGACAAATGGCCACGCACCTAGTGGCTGGAGACAACGCACAGGTATTATCTCACAGCGATGGAGGTTGGACACCCAAGGCGGGTCCCACCGGACTAAAACCTGGGTGTGCGCAGGCCTGCGTGTCTCTCCGAAGCCCAAAGGCATCTGATTCCTTGCCTTCTCCAGCTTCTAGAGAGAGGCCGCCCGCATTCCTTGGCATGTTGCTCCCTCATCTTAAAGGCAGAATGGTAGCTTCTCCAAATCTCTTTCTCTCTCTCTCTCTCTGCCTCCCTCTCTCCATCTCTCACGACATCCAGGATAGTCTCTCCAACTCACTGATCATTTAATGTAATCACATCTGCAAAATCCCTTTTGCATGTGAGGTCACATAGTCACAGGCCCCGGGGACTAGGACACGGACGTCACCGGTGGGCCATGTTTCTGCTACTGTATCAAGAAATAATAAAAGGACTGATTTTATAAGGGGGTGAAGATGAACTGAACTACCGTGTGTAACTGCTCATAGCAACCCCTGGACCACAGCTTGACGGTGTGTTTGCAGAGGACGCCCCTCTCTTGGGCAGGAGAGTAGCATCCTGGAGAGCTGCCCAGGGGAGATGCGGGTCCTCACGCGGCCGCGGAGAGGTCCGCTCCCGGGTCGGTCTCTCCATCTCTTCGTTTCTGTGTGATGGTCTGTGTGGTCGTGGTTGGGCTGGAGCCACGCCGGGAGGAGCCGTTCTACGGACCCCGAGCTGAGGCCCCGTCAGCTGCCCCGGGAGCCTGCGACCCAGACCCATTCCAAGCCCTCTGCGCTCCGGGGACGACAGGGAGGAGCCTGGGCCTGGGCTCAGCCACAGCAGGAAAGGGGAGCAGAGTGCTTGGGGTCCATTTGGGGTCTTATTTCCATTTGAGAGAGAGGGTGAAGCAAGAGATATTCTGGAACTCCCAAGAGGTAGGAAGAGCTTTGGCTAAATGCGGATGCATGGGGAGAAGCCCTGGAGACCCGAGGGGACCATCCCAAGCTTCTCCGCCTGCCCCTGGAGGTCCCGGGACAGGCGTGGGCTCCGCCACTCCCCGGGAGCAAAGCCACTTACAATGTAATGACTGAGCACAAACTCTGTGCTCCGCACATGACCTGAATGGTCTCTTTTGTAAGGATTATTGTCACCATTTGAGAGATTTGGTGACTAAGCCAAAGACTCCATCCATCTGGCCAGGGGCCCACAGTGAGTGAGGAGCCAGACTCACCCCTGACTCACCACACTCCCCTCTCCGGGCCTCAGTCTCCACGGCTATAAACTTGGGGAGGAGGGACTGATTGCCAGGACATCAGCAGCGCAGGGCTCTGTCTCGGCACGCACGTGCGCAGTGGGTACCGAGTCCCGCAGGTTCACAGGTGCATGATGTGGCTGCAGTCACGCCGAGGGACACACGCTCTGTCTCCTGCTCACAGGTCCGCATGATCTTGACTGGCTCAGCCGGACTTGGCTCCAAGCTTCGGGCTGGGTCCGGGTCTGGCCACATGTCTCTCGTTATCTTGGGCCAGCAGCTTCCTGGGGCGCGTCCTCAGGGCGCGTCACCAGAGCCCAGGAGCCAAACTGAACCATTCAGGCTTCTGCGCGCGCACATCCGCTAACGTCTCATCGGCCGAGCAAGGCACACGGCCAACCCCAGCCTCTCGAGGGCAGGAAAACATACTTTGCCCACAGCAGGAGCGTCAGAAGGCAAATATTGGCTGAGTAGGAATCCCAGGTATGATGCAGAGAATCTGACCAAGTCCATGAGTGGCTTTGGGCCGTAGTTCTCTGTAAAGTGCCTAAAACAACGCCTGTGGTACAGCTTGGGCTCTGGAATCGAGCTGCACGTGGATGCAGTCCTTGTACTACACGGGTTCCACGCTCGGTCCCAGCCAGACTCAGACAAGCCCTGCCCCCGCTTGTGCCTGCCTGCACCGTGGGGCTGCGGACACGGCCCCTCTCAGCCTGAGAGACAGAAGGCTCGTCTGTGGGGTTGGGAGGGCAGATCCCCCAGCTGGGGGTTGGGGGGTCGTCCTCCTGCCAAAGGGCCCACTGAGCCAGGGAGATGGGGGAGGGGAGGGCATTTGTGCTGCGTGGGAAAGACAGTGCCAGAAAGGGCTGCGAGGCAGGGGGCAGCCGGGAGACTGGGCCCGAGCAGAGAGCCCTGGGGAGTGGCCTCCTTCTGCACCTGCAGCTCGCCTGTGGGAGCTCGCCTTCCCTTCCCTGCCATGTCTGCCCTCTTCTCGAGATGATGCCTGCTGCCACCTTCCCACAAACTGGCCACGTCCCCCACTGGAAGCCGAGATCGGGGCTGCACAGCGTCTTCTCTCTGTCTCTTTTGACCAGAACAAAGGACGGGCCAGGAGGAGAAGTGAGTACCAAGCCAGCAGCAGCCAAGGCACCAGTAAGACCAAAAGGGGCATGAGAGGCAAGGAGACGAGGCATCTCACCAGCCAAGGCCACAAAGAAGTGGGATACAGCTAATGAGCGAGGCTGAAGGGTTCTTTGTGCGTTTTTTTTTTTTTTTTGTTTTGTTTTTTTTAAGTAGGCTTCACGCCCAGCGCAGAACCCAGTGCGGGGGTTTGACTTCGTGATTGTGAGATCCAGACCTGAGCTGAGATCAAGGGTCGGATGCTTAACCGACTGGGTCACCCAGGCGCCTCTCTCTCTTTGCTCTTTATCGCTGCTTCTCTGAGCACCCGCGCATCTCTGCTTACAGGAAAAAGAAAAAAAGACCACTTTCCAGGAAACTTACGAGGTGAGCTCGGACTTCTTCCTTTTCCAGAAGGGGAGGAAGTGCTCAAAACGGGATGGGGGAGCCTCAAAGGGATGGATCTAAGAGTCAACCTGAAGGGACTCCCACTGGCCAAATTTGGGACAAGGTGAGCTTTAAGACGATGCTCATACCTCACTGCACCCCTTACAACTTCCGGGCAAAGCCAGCACCCACAAATCCCATCAAAGAAAAAAAGTAATAATAAAGAAGCCATGAGTTCATATCAATAACTTTTTAAAATTTTAAGCTGAGGAAGAAAAAGTTTATATTCTCTACTGAAGAATATAGACCTGCGGGGCTCAGTCAGTTGATCATCTGACTTTAGAATTTGGCTCACTTCGGGGCGCCTGGGTGGCTCAGTAGGTTAAGCATCCAGCTTCAGTTCAGGTCATGATCTCTCGGTCTGTGGGTTCGAGATCCGCGTCGGGCTCTGTGCTGACAGCTCGGAGCCTGGAGCCTGCTTCTGATTCTGTGTCTCCCTCCCTCTCTGCCCCTCCCCTGTTCGCATTCTGTCTCTCTCTCTCTCAAAAATAAACGAACATTAAAAAAAATTAAAGAAAAAGAATTTGGCTCAGCTCATGATGCCAGATCGTGGGATTGAGCCCCACGTAGGGCTCCTCACTGAGCGTGGAACCTGCTTAAGATTCTCTCTCTCTCTCTCTCTCTCTCTCCTTTCCCTCCCTGCCCTCCCCTGCACGCTCTCTCTCTTGCTGAAAAATTTTTTTCAATAAAAAGTTTTTAAAAAGTCAATGTAGTAAAAGACACGGGATGGCTGAGGATGAGATCTACATGAAAAGCGGTACAGACCACATTCTGGACCAGCTCCCATGACAAAGCAAAAGCATGTCTAAAAGGACACTTTGCAGACTAAATGCAGAGGACGGGCTCTAAATATTAGACAACAGCATTGCACCAATGTTAAATGCACACAGCCTGATAATCACATCAAGGTTATGTAGGAGAAGGCCCCCTGTTCTTACGAGATGTATGAGGAGTTGTTGGGGTAAAGTGTCATGATGTTTAAAACTCGCTTGCAAATGGTTTGACCACAATAAAATGTATGTGATGTGTAAATAGAAGCACAAGGTGGATAAAAATGTGAACGATTGATAAACTTAAGAACATATGGATGTTCACTGAAGTATTCTTGTAACCTTTCTGTCGGTTTGGGAATCTTAAAAACAAACAAAAATGGTGATGAGGGTAATGGTCGAAGCTCGTCCACCTCGTGCCCTGGGAGCCCTGCCACATGTCTGCGCAACAGAGCCCTCGGCACTGGAGGGAAACGACCTGGGAAACTGGGGCCACGCCGCGCCGACTTGACAAAAAGCTCCCACTCACCTTGCGGTGGCCTCGGCCCTCGACCTCCAGCTTCGACACCCGCACAGATCAGAGCGCCAGCGGTGTAGACTAGATCTGCCCTGCACGATCCCCGCCACCCCCTCGCATCCAGGAAGGCACAAGCAGCAGACACTGTGTCTTCTGTCCAAAGCACCAGATCCTGGAGCCACTGCTATGCACTGAGGGTGCGGCCCTGTGACGTCACCGTCTGGGAGGGTGGAGCAGCCGTGCGGCTGTCCCTGCGATCGCGCCTCTCATGGCACCTAGTCCTGGCAAGCAGGTGCAGCCGCGGGAGACCCAGAAGGCAGAAGGCACAACCCCAGGACCCTTCTGGAAGTGCAGAGTCACGGTGGCGGGTCCTTCCGGGACCGCGGGGCCTGCATGCCCCGTGCCGGGCCCCAGCTTCGAGAACACTGGGCAGCAGCGGAGGCGGCCTGTGTGGCGGGCACGCACACGGCTGGCCTTCCAGGGCAGTTCTTCAGCGAGTTTTCTGTTCCTTAGAGATGCTTCCTAGCGTCTGCTGCCTCGTCCTCCCTGGCTGATCACCAGGAAGCTAACTAACGCGGGGGACTGTGTGGTCCGTAACTGACCCTTCACCGACACACTCTTCCTGGCAGAGAACGTCCGGACCCCTCAAAGTTCCAGAATATCCCGTCGTCTCCTGGGACCCTGTCTGGGAGGCTCGCCCAGACTCGTTTTGAATTTACCATAGTGACCAACCTCGCGAGCATGCGAGTCTGTGACCCAAAGGGAAGCTACGTTGACCCTTTGGGTCCCACAGGCCGTGGTGGTAGTGGGGTGGCCTGTTATTGAGGCCACTCGACTCTCTGTAAGATGACGCAGCACGACCTTGAGTGCAGCGAGCAGCAAAGGGACGCCCCTGCACCTGCCACTGGGCTACCTGTGCAGATGCGCTGCATTTTCAACCCGCGTCAGGGAATGGCGCTCTCTCCTCACTTCGGTCTGTTATGCACGTAGCGAAAGTTTAGCCTCGAGGATCGATGTTTATGAAGGCGTCTTACAGGGAGTGCAGCCTCCTTCCTTAGCTTCTATACCCAGCGCCTCTCACGTTAGTCTGTATTCGAATCTGGATGTTTCGTTAATTTTTTTTTAATGTTTATTATTTTTGAGAGAGAGACAGAGCATGAGCAGGGGAGGGGCAGAGAGAGGGGGAGACACAGAATCGGAAGCAGGCTCCAGGCTCTGAGCTAGCGGTCAGCACAGAGCCCGACGCGGGGCTCGAACTCATGAGCCGTGAGATCATGACCTGAGTCGGAGTCGGACGCTCAACCAACTGAGCCACCCAGGAGCCCTGGGTGTTTTTGTTAAAAGGAAGATGCATGTTCAGCATGGGTATGTGATGTAACATGTATATATATATTTGGATACATACAGAGTATTATGAATATATATACATATTATGGAATAAATTATATGCCCCCCCAAATTCAAACGTGGAAATGGGAATGACCCAGTAACTGTATTTGGAGATAGGACCTTTAAACAGGTAACTGGGGTCATAAGGGCGGATCCCTGTCCAATACGACTTATGTCCTTTTAAGAAGAGAGAGTGGGGGGCACCTAGGTGGCCCAGTCGGTTGAGCACCTGACTTTGGC
This sequence comes from Cryptoprocta ferox, assembly GCA_028646485.1. Classification (NCBI taxonomy): domain Eukaryota; kingdom Metazoa; phylum Chordata; class Mammalia; order Carnivora; family Eupleridae; genus Cryptoprocta; species Cryptoprocta ferox. The sequence goes on along the minus strand of CM053576.1, from coordinate 124,956,750 downwards.
TCAGGTCATAACCTCACAGTTCATGAGTTCGAGCCGCACATCGAATTGCTGTCAGCACAGAGCGCCCTCCCTTTCTCTGCCTCTCCCCCACTCATGCTCTCTCTCTCTCTCGCCCTCTCTCTCAAAAATAAACATTAAAAACAAAAAGAAGAGAGGCACCAGGGATGTGTACACACAGAGAAAAGCCTGTGTGAGGACACTGCGAGAATATAGCTGGGGAGGGCGGGTCTCCCCAGAAACCAATCTTGCCAGCACCTTGCATTGCCGGCCTCCAGAACTGTGAGAAAATGAATTTCTGCTGTTTATGCCACTCAGTCTATGGTATTTTGCTAAAGCAACCTGAGCAGACTAACACCACACACACACACACACACACACACACACACTCACCCTCGCTCTGTCTCCTAAGAGGGCAGATTCACGGGACATGTCAAGAGCACTAAGCACATCTCATCCCAGGTCTTTGGTTCTAAACATCAGGCTCTATTTATTAAAAGGATTCGAGGCTCCTTGGCCGAATGGCCGGTTCCCAGGGAAGCCCGGGGAGCCTTATGTAACAGTCAGGGCAGGGCTGAGTCAGAGAATGGCAATGACACATGGCTGGTGGTGCCAATCTGTGAAAGCCAACGTTCCGATGAGCACGGGAAGTTTTGGATGTGCCCGCCCTGTACAGGAGAAAACGGAAGGACCAGGAAGTTGAATGAATTACCTATAATCACACAGCTTATAGGTGTCAAAGCTGGACCCACCAAGCCAACCCAGCGTCTCTGCTTACGCCAGGCTCGGGGGTTGGGGGGCAGGGGGTGCCTGTGCAGAGTAGAAAGGGCACTGAGTCCCGGGAACAGGGACAGCCTCCAGCCGGTGCTGGTCCTAGCTCCGGAGGGAAGCTGTCTCACCTTTCTGGAGCACAGCATCCTCACCTGAAAATGCGGGTAACCGGCACCTCCTGCCTATCATCTCTGGTTTTTCAGCTTTTATTGTAGAACAGGGATGAGGGAACTTGGACAAGCTGGGGGCAAAAGCCAGGCTGGCACACTTGGGGGTGGGGGGCAAGGTGGAATACGTGTGATAGCCCTCGGACACTCCTGGCTACCCAAGAACAAAGGAAAGCGGTTTAAGTGTTTGCCATGGTGATGTGGGAAACTAAGGCTAATGAAAAATTAAATTCCCTTACTGCCTGCAGCCCACTGACAAGTCCTTGAAAGGCAGAGTGACCTCCCTCTAGGAGCTCAGCCGCCTTGATGATGACACTTTGCTGGGGACAAAAGAGAACCTTGGCTTAAACATTGTCCCAATCCTGTAAATCTACTTCCTTGATCTAAACTACCCCAAGGTATATGCTTATGGCCACGATAAACATCTGAAGGGTCTCATGAGAGTAAACGGTTTCCCTAGCAACAGCCAGCCCCCCAAGGTCCTGGAAACCTTGCTTCCAAAATATCTTAGAGACTTCCTCTATCCCTGACCCCCTCCCAACCTGAGAGTATATAATGAGTTACCCGTCATGACCCCAGTGCAGCCCTTCCTGCCCACGGGTCCTTTCCCCGTGCTTTAATAAAATCACCTTTTTGCACCAAAGATGTCTTCAAGAATTCCTTCTTGGCCGTCGGCTCCGGACCCCACATGTTGGGAGCTATCTGAACTCACCGGTTGAGTGAAAATTCCTGGTGAGGGTACGGCAAGTTTGCACCATCTCTTGCCCCCAGACAGCGACCAAAATCTACCCTGTTGTAACTTTCATTTCTGCCTGGGCACCAAACCTCAGAGTGCTTTGCTGATTAGTGTCAGGAGCAGCCTGTCCCCCTGCCCTGTCCCTGAGGCGTGATTGCACCTGATCAGGGAAAAGATGAGTAAACTAGATACACCCTAATTCGACTAAGGCAAGCAACATACAATTTTCCTCCTAGCTGAGCAATAAACTGATAACTCACTACTTTCTAGGCCTGGACGCCGTTGCAAAAGTCACTACTGCAATAAAATGTATCAATCATCTTTGGGACTGTGAGAGCAGGCATTATGTCTCCTGGGAATCCTGTTTTCCTGGGAACTTTCTCTTAGAGTTATAAACAGCCTAATGACCCTTACTCATAAAAAACTGACCTTTACTAAACACTGTTTGCCTCTTGGTTAAAGGTCGCTTCCTTAGGGCTATACCTGAGGTTTTGTATACCTTGGTTTTAAAAACTACCTGCCCTTCCCATATAGTAGCATCCGTGCCTGCAGCTAAGTTTCGGTTTTGTTTTTTTTTTATGACAATCATTAGTACTAGAATTGTAACTTCTGCAGAATCCATGTCCTGGAAAATTGTAAAAATTATCTATGAGAAATCATTTATGGCTCTTTTGGCCCCTTGTACCTTTCACCATAAATAAAGCTAGAGAATCAGACAGAGCAGAGATAGCTGCCTGGTGATCAGAAGAACTGGAGGCTCTCTCACTCCCTCTCGCTGACACCGTCCATTCTTCAGGGACCCCTGGACCTGCTGGAGCTTGGACTCCGGCACCCACGGACTCCACCATAGCCCAAAACTTCATCAACAGTAAATCCCCCATGTTCCCATAACCATCACCAAAAATTCTGAACTTATACCTAATCTGGTTGCATCTACATCCCCACCCTTCCATGCAAGCCCTCAATCTTTTGAAGCAAATTCCAGACATAATATTATCTCATCTGTATTTCTCCGGGGCTCTAGAAAATAATAATTAAACATGCACATTATTTTCCTCTTAAAAGTTTCCTTCTGGGAGGGCCTGGGTGACTAGGTTAAGCCACGACTTCGGCTCAGGTCATGTTCTCACTGTTGGTGGGTTCAGCCTTGCGTTAGGCTCTGTGCCGACCCATCGGTGCCTGGAGCCTGCTTCGGATTTTGTGTCTCCCTCTCTCTCTCTGCCCCTCACCCTCTCTCAAAAATAAACATTAAAAAAATAAAAAAAGTTTCCTTCTGAACATCCTGTTCCCCTTCAACTTCAGAAGGAGGACTCCATACCTCTGTTTGTTGGTTTGTTTTTCCAGAAGGTTTTCGATGGCCAGGTGAGGGCTCGAGGCGCGGGGAGGAGTGTGGGACGGACAGAACGAAAGCCTGGCGGACCAACCACCGTGGATGCCGGCCTTGCATTTTTGTGACTTCTTTCTGCTTCACAGTCTGAACCTGCCTCTGCGATTCTGAGAGCTTGGGGAACACACTCCGCCCCTTCATTTTCTGCCGCGTCTACCTTAATTACCTTCTTTGATCACAGAATCTATTTTAGCGCCTTAAGAAACACCCTCTGACCTGGTGAAGGGCCGGACTTCTAGGGGCCTTGAGGGCTAAGACCCGGGGGTTTGGGGAGGAGCGCCCCACACTCCGCTCCGGGAAAGGGCGGGAAGTGAGCGGACCCCGGGAGGCTCTGGCCCCTCAGTGACCCCTCAGCGACGGGCAAAGCCTGTGTCCCCAAGTGAAACGAGGAGGACGCACGCAAACGAAGTTGGGTCCTTATCCTCCTTTCAAGACTTCGTCTCTGAAACGCACAGTCCGAAAAACAAAGAAAGGAAGGCGCTTGGGGAGTGAAAAATCCCAACACCACGGTCCATCCCACCGCCAGGGGGTGCTCGTCCGCCCTCCCGGGATTCGGCCTGTACCCACCCAACCCCTGGGAAAGCGGAACCGTCCGGGGTCTCCGGGCGCCTGGGCACCCCGCGAGCTTCACTCGGAGAAAGGCTTCGGCGGCGCGCACGGTCCGCGGGGGGCTCGGCCGAGCGGCTCCCCCCGCACAGGGCGGACCCGGGGCGGGGCCGGGGGCGGGGCGGACAGAAGGGGCGGAGCGCACCCGACCGGGCGGCCCAGGGGAGGGGTCCGGGCGAGACCCGCAGGAGGTGGACGGCGGGGTCAGGGGTGGTGAGGGGCGAACCTGGGCGGGACCCGGAGCGGAGATCCCGGGGGAGGAGCGGACCCCGGACGAGGGTGGACCCGAGGCTGACCTGGGGGGGCGGGGCCACCGGGCGCGGGGCGGGGCGGGGCGGGGCGAGGGAGGGGGGCGGAGATCCGGGCGGAGGAGCGGACCCCGACAGGGCGGACCCGGGCCGGGCGGCCCAGGGCGTAGGCGTGGGCGCCGGGGAAGGCGGAAGGACTGGGTGCGCCGGGAAGCCCAGCGCGGAGCCGTCTCCCCCACCTCCCGCCGCGGCCGCCTCGGCCGGGCCCCCACCCCGCAGCCGGAGCCCCCGGCCCGGCGGGCGCCATGGAGGAGCCGCTGCTGTGGTTCTGCAACTGGAGCACGCTGGCCGTGTGCGCCGCGCTCAAGCTGCCGCAGATCTCCGCGGTGCTGGCGGCGCGCAGCGCGCGGGGCATCAGCCTCCCGAGTTTACTTCTGGAGCTGGCGGGGTAAGGCCGCCCTCCCCCCTCGCCTCTGCGGCCTGGAGGGCCCGGGGGCTCAGGGGCGCGCCGTGGGTCTAAGTAGGGGCGGGGAGCGGAGCTGAAAGCGCCCGGCCGCTGGGCGGCACTGCCCGGGACCGCTCACCTCCCCTGCTTATTTGCCGCTCACCGCGCGGACTGCGCATGCCCAGTTTACAGATTGGGGGGGCGGTAAACCGACACCCGGCCAAGCCCTCACCCGGCGAGTTAGCCGCAGCCCAACCGCGCGGCTTTGAACTAGACCATCTGCACCTGGAGGTTCTCTCATAACATCCGCCCTGACTTCCCCGACCCCCCCCTCCCCGCCCCCGCCATACCCCTTTTCTCGGGTCTCGGTTTCCTTGCGTGTAAAATGAGGCGTTGAACTATAAATTCGAAGGATCCTGCCCTTTTAAGTTACACGTGGGTTGGGGGGATTCCGAGAATGGGGAGCTCTTTGGAAGAAGGGGAGAAAGACTTGAATCGGGCCAGATCCAGCCAGAGAGGAGCCAGTGCTGCCCCATCAGAAAGCCGGAGTGGATGCCTTGACTCAGTATTTAAAGGTGTAAACGCGAAAAGCAGAGTTCTAAAACTCGGTTGGGAAAGCGGGGCGCGTGAAACCCGGCAGTCTAGCCGCGAGTCCCGGGCCAGGCCGGGCCCTCCCCGCTGTGCGCCTCGCCGGCCCGCTCCCTCCCCCACCCCTCCCGTCGCCCCCTCCTCGCCGGGATATCTTCTCCCACGGCCACCACGCGGGCGGGTCCTCGGGGAAGCACGACCCGGGGAGTCTAGGCTGGAGAGCAGCCAGGGGCAAGGGAGGGAGAAGGAGATCTCGGGGACGGGAGTGGTGGGGGTCCTGACCTCGGCGCGCTCATCTGGGGAGATGCGTTATCAAGAGAGAAATCGGCCGACTGGCGAGTGCGTGACCCCTCTCAGATTGGCAAACGACCCCACAGCACTGGGCCCCCCAGGCTGCATAGCGAGGTTTGGAGAGTTCTCCCCCACCTCGACGTGGCCGCCGCGTCCGTTCGGGTGGCGAAGGGACAGGAGGAGGGGGCAGGGAGGAGTGTCCGGGAGGGCGTGGAAGGCCTGGGGGAGGGCCTCGGCTTTTAACGGGTCCCAGAGCCAGGGAAGGTGGGGCTGGCCCACTGCGGGGTGATTGGAAGACGGACCGATGCCCAAGGAGTCGAGTCGGGAGCCTGCCCACACCCTGCAGCCCCCGCAGGCGCTGCCAGCAGGTGTCCCTGCCAGCAGGTGTCGGCTGTCACTCTATCTAACCGTGCACCAGCCCTCTGGAGGGCGCGCGGGACGGAGCCTTCGTGCGTGTCCGGCGGGGATGACCGTGCAGGTGGAGGGCTGGCGGGCCTGCCGCTCACGCTTGGTGGAGGGCCAGGCGCGCAGGCTGCTGGGTGGGCGTGGTTGTGTCTAGGCCCAGCCTGATGCCACCCTCTCCCCGAAGCCCAGCTGGAAGTGATCAGGGGGCTCCCTCCGCTGCATTCCTAGGTTTTATTTACACCTCATCTTAGTGGTACCATTTCAAGGCCTGGGGCTGTGTGTTGGCTTTATCTTAATCCTCAGACACCCTGGGGGGTAAGCATTGTTTTCATCCCTAGACAATAGGAGCCTGAGGCCGAGGAAGTGACGCACCAGGCCCAAGTTCACCGGCAGCAGCAGGGCCCTAGGGCTCACCCGGTCCTGGCTCTTTCCGTTCTGAAGCCTGTCCCTTCCCCTGCTCTCCACACTCACTGGGTTTTTCTGCTTTGCAGGCTCATCGGCAATGTTGTGGGTGGGGGAACGGGTTGGCAGCCCCCCTTCCTCCCCTTCCTCCTTTCCTTCTCCAGCTTTCCCTGGTGAGGGCCAGCTAGGACTGGGTGCTGTGGAGAGAGGGCCCCGGAGGAGCTGGGGGCAGTGCAGGCCAGACTATGCCTGGTGCAGGCCATGCCTGCCCGCCCACCAGCGCCCCCTACCGGCCAGGGGCGGGGTAGCCGCCAGAATTCCCGCAGAAAGAACCCGGAGGGGCATCGCCATCAGAGGGACCCTTTATTTCCTGGGAAGCAAAAGCCATAATAAATTCTTGGAGTACGCGTACCCTCCTGGGGTCCTGATCTGAGTACATTAACTCTAAAAACCCATTTTTGAGAGGACCGGGTCAATGGGAACATAAACTGTATCTTAATGGTACCAGAAAATGACTTTGAATGTGGGTTGGTGTGAAGCGCAAGAAAATGCCCTTATTTTAGAAATGCTTCCAGACGTGGGCAGGGTGACAACTACATGCCCACGTCAGCAAGGAAAAGGCAAGGGGGTAGGTGAACGTAGCAAAGTATGATTTGTTGAAGCTGGTGCTGGGCACTTGGGTTTATTATGCTATTTTCTCTGGTTTGTGTCTGTTTCAAAGTCTTTACAATATAAAAAAAAAAGCCCATCTTTATTCCTTCCTTCATTCATGCGCCCATGGGAGGGGGACAGGGGCACCAAGCCAGGTCGTGGGGCCAGCACATCCGGCCTTCAGAGCCTCCCAGCTATCTGAGAATAATTACCTGTTAGGAGCAGAGCTTCCTGATCCAGGAGACTGGGGAGACCCCGGTCTGCACCCAGGTTGGGGAGCCACCTGCCGCCTTCAGAGAGAAGAAATGGCCACATGAAGAAAAGGGCTCTCCAGGCAGGGGGCTTCGGTAGAAGCCTGTGGGCTGGACTAGGTGACACTTTAAAAGCCCCCACGGATGCAGGTGCGCTCATGAGCTAGGGACCTCCGCTATCCGTACTTCACAGGTGGGGAAGCCGAGGCAGGAGAGGTTAGGTAACTGACAGCGAGGATGGTGAGCCCAATGGCCTCGTTCCAGAGTCTCAGTACTTTAAACGATTTTTTAAAATGTTTATTTATTTTTGAGAGAGTTGGGGTGGGGTGGACAGAGGATCTGAAGCGGACTCTATGCTGGCAGCCCAGAGCCCGACGTGGAGCTCGAACTCACCAACCATGAGATCATGACCGGAGCGAAGTCGGAGGCTGAGCTGACTGAGCCACGCAGGCGCCCCAGGGTCTCAGTTCTTAACCCACCATCCTCTGGAGGCTCCATGTGTAGGGGAAGGACTGCGCGCAGGGTGGAGGAAGATGGGTCGGCGGGCTGGGGGAGGGGGAGGGGGAGAGGCGCTGGCTGGGGCCACACAGTGTCTGGCGCAGAAGGCGGCACAGACGGGGACCCCAGGCAGACCGTGGAAGGTGCTTCCTGCCAACAGGCTGCTCATTTTCACTGTTTCTAGAACAGGTGTCCCAGACAGGTAGCAGGGAGGAAGTCGTTGGGAAGTGCATGGCGGGCAACCTCCCGCCCCAGGCCCTGCCAGCCAGACGTTCTGCCTCCACTCCCCCCCACCCCCCGCCCATCCCTGGGCCAGGGTTCTGCTGCTGGGGGCACGCCTGCCTCAGCTCCTCCACCACCCCTCCTGCCAGGCCTGCCGGGCATCCCTCCTGCTCTGCCCCCCTGTGCCCTCCTGGGTTCCAGCCTCAGTTCTACTCTCGGCACCTGCTCTGGAACCTTGCACGGGTGGGGTTTCAGACTCCCAATTCAGCCCCCGGCCCAGACGGGACAGCCCGGGGGGGTGGGGGATGACCCCGCTTCCCCTCCCCAGGCCCAGCAGGCCGACTTCTAGGCTACCGGGCGCACTGGTGTCTGGCTAGCGATTCCCTGGGCACAGCCTTCAGTGGCTCTTGAGCTGCTGCCTCTGTGAGCCCGTGTGTCATTTTTGTTCAGACTCCAGTCACACCAGGAATCCCAACAGGTTTGTGGGGCCGCGGGTCAGACACCATTCGGCTTGATTTTATCGTATGGAGCATTCTGATGGATTCCTTTCTAATTAAAAGAAACATTAAAAATCAAAGAAGGACACTTACTGCCCCCAACCCACAGGAGTGACAGCTGGTTGTCCTGGGGACATTTGGGTCCGCCCCCTCCAGAGAGTGCATCACAGCCAGGCCTCCCTGGGAGGGCCACAGCTGGGGTCGGGGTGGTGGCAAGCACCACACCGCTGCTGGTGTCGGGAACTCCTGCGCTGGTCTTCGCCTTTTCCCTGAATTCTCATAGGACCTTGGCTTCTTGGGCCGCAGTCTCCCCAATGTGGAGGGCAGGGTGGATGAGCGCGGACAGTGACTTCAGCTCTGACATCCCCAGGGCCTCAGGCCTGTCCTGAAGGTCTCTGGCTCCCCACTATCGGGGTGGGGGGTGTGCTCAGTGAAGAGCGTGTGGGTGGCGAAGACCCCCCAATGCCTGCTCGTGTGTGCCGCAGGGTCTGTGCCCAGGCCCGCTGGCTGCAGCCCTGCTCTGCGGGGGTGGGTGAGCTGGAGCTGCCCCCCTCCCCTGGCCCCCTGAGCTCCCCCTCAGAGGTGGACAGAAAGGGGCTGCCGTGTTCGGAGCGCCACTGGCCTCCCACCCTCCCATGCCATGACCGTCGCCCCTCGCCCGCAGCTCAGCCAAAGTTGGAAACAGGGTCGGGGGCACAGCCCCCCCCCGGGTGCTTTGTGTGCCCACCCCCCCAGCTGAGGCAATGAGAGGGGTCACGTCTGGAGGAGTGTTGGAGGCTCTGGTTCACCTGGGGGATGGGACAGAGGGACCGAGGGGACGGGACTTAGGCTGTTAGGGAACTGACTGGCTGGGCTGAGAGCTGCAGCAGCAGGAAGCTCAGGCCTTTTCTCCTGACAAGGGTCAGGTCCTGGGGTTTTTACTCCCCCCTACCCTACCCCCAAATTTCCAGGCTTTCAGAGCTAGAATTTTCTTTATTTTTTTAAAGCTTATTTATTTTGAGAGAGAGAGCAACATTGCGAGTGGTGGAGGGGCAGGGAGAGAGGGGGAGAGGGGTATCCCAAGCAGGCTCTGCACATTCAGTGCAGAGCCCAACACGGGGCCTGAACTCACGAGACTGTGAGAACTTGACCTGAGCGGAAACCAGGAGTCAGATGCCCAACCGACTGAGCCCCCGGGCAGCCCTCAGAGCTAGAATTTTCCTAAGGAACTGGTGGCGGTGTTTCATGCCTCTCCCCCACTGCTCTTCTCTGATGGGGAGCACTGTGGGCGGCCGCAGGGAGTCCTCTTCCAAGCGCCCTCGCCGCTCAGGGCTGCGCCCAGACACCCACACCCCGGGTGTCCGTGTCGTCCCATGTGACTTCTAGTTAGTCGCCTTCTGAGGGGCCTGCCTCATGCGCGACAGGCCAGCCTGGGGCCAGAAGCCCCATCTCTCCTCATCCTGGCCCACGGCTCGGCCTCCATGAAACTCCCTTGTGCCACCATCTCCAGGGACTTGGCAGAGACCTCGTGCCCTGTGTCCAGCACCCAGTCAGTCCCAGATGCTCGAAAAGCTATGGACGGTATTCAATCGCCGTTCCAGGCTTTGTATTCGGAATCTCCCCCGACCCCCCCGACGTTTGCAGGTGCCAACCTCCAGGGCCAGGGATTCTGCAAACGAACCCGGGCGCCTGGGCGCTGGCCGGGCCTCTTCCCCGCGTGCACTGGGTCAGCCCCAGCTCAGACGCTCCTCCTCTCTCCCCAGTTTCCTGGTGTTTCTCCGGTACCAGTGTTACTATGAGTACCCGCTGCTGACCTTCCTGGAGTACCCCATTCTCATCGCACAAGGTAACCGACCCCCTCGGACCCCTCTGTGCCCTTGGACCTCCCCCTCCTGCCCCCCTCAAAACCTCTTCTCTTTCAGACGCCCTCCTTCTGCTGTGCGTCTTCCATTTCAATGGGAACGTGAAGGGGGCAGCGCCGTACTTGGCCCTGTATCCTTTCGTTGTCCGGGAATCCGGTGGGACTGGGGAGTTAGGTGCTTTACCGGATCTGCGTTCTTGTGATTAAACCAAAAAAGATCCCACACGCATGGGAGTGAATGGATACCCTGCCCCGGGGCCTCCCGTCCAAGACCAGGGCCCCAGCGGGGCACCAACAAGCCGAGTGGGCTGTAGACAGAGCGTGAGGAGCAATGGAAGCACCCTGCTGAGAGCCACCTGTCCCAGCTTCATTCTTTAGGGGAGGGGAGACATTTCTCCTTCCCTGAGAGTGTCCCCAGAGTACTTGAAGTCACAATAACGGGAAGGTCTGTCCTTAACACAAATGCCACCAATGCACCATGTCAACTGGCTCGCTACTGCCTGACCGCGTGGGAGTGCGGGTTCTGGACAGCTTGCTCAAAGTGAAAATTAGGTCCAAGACACTAGAAGGGTCTTGGGGGCGGGGGGAGGGCGCGGTGGATCTGGACCAGGCTCTTGTTTCAATTCTGTAAGACTTCAGTGGTTCGCTTGTGGAATTCACATCCCTTCAAAAGCCCGGAAAGCCTGTCCAGTGGCAGCCAGTTTAATCCTGCCATGTGTGCAAAGCGACCTGAGCCGATTGCTCGTGCACCTTCAGGGGGGAGCAGAGAAGGAGGGTACCCTTCCTTGTCTGCGCCAAGCACCTTGGGGTGTGGGCGTGGGGGCTGGGGCACACCTGCTGCGCCCACCCTCTGGGTGTTCTTGGGCCCATGAGCTGCAGGCGTCCGGTCCTGTCCCGCCTGTGGAATGACAGAGTCATGCCTACCTTGTTGCAAGGATCCCAGGCCCAGGAGCACCGGACAAGCGGAGCAAGGGGCAGCGTCATGGCGGCCATCTGACTGGAAGGCTGTGGGTGGAGGGGACTGAGTCCTGACTGTACCCATCCCCCCGACTCAGCTTCCCTCTGGGCAGCTCTGCCCCGGCTGCTAAAACGGTCTTAAAAACAGAGTCCTTTGAAGATGAAAGGCATTGTACCATTTACTTTCTATTTTTATTTGTTTAAAAAAAAATTTTAATGTTTTTTTATTTTTGAGAGAGAGAGAGCGAGACAGAACGTGAGCAGGGGAGGGCCAGAGAGCGAGGGAGACACAGAATCCGAAGCAGGCTCCAGGCTCTGAGCTGTCAGCACAGAGCCCGAGCGGGGCTCAAATTTACAAGCTGTGAGATCATGACCTGAGCTGAAGTCCGAAGCTACCAGACTCCCCTCATTTACTTTTTAAATAAAATGCAACAATTTACCTTGGTGCGGGTGGTGAGGCTGTGGATTGGAAATGCTGGTCAGCGCCCTGGATGGACACGATGTTTACTCAGTGGGGATAAACCAGAAGTAGGGTTACCATAGTAACAGTGATTTTTTTTTTTTTAAGCATAAGTATCTCCCAAATATTGCATGGGTCATTCTATACTAAAAGACTATTTTTGAAAAGGATCTAAAAATTCAAATTTAACTGGGTGACTTGTATTTTTATTTGCAAAATGTGGCAACCCTACAGGAAAGTCATCTTGAGGAACTCAGGAGCTGCTACTATTGCTACTACTGGTCAAGTTTCGCAAAATGTGATGTAAAATGTGTATTTGCAATGGATAATATATGTATATACATATTTTTTTAATGTTTATTTATTTCCAAGAGACAGAGTGTGAGCAGGGGAAGGGCAGAGAGAGAAGGAGACACAGAATCCAAAACAAGCTCCAGGTCTGAGCTGTCAGCACAGAGCCCGACGCGGGGCTTGAACCCACGAACTGTGAGATCATGACCTGAGCCAAAGTCGGCCGCTTAACCAACTGAGCCACCCGGGCGCGCCCCTGTAACAGATAGTATAAAACTGGGCAACATCCGTTTAAGAAAGGGAATTAGAAGGTTTTAAAAACAAGGTTTCATCTGCCTAGATTCCAGCTGCCGTTCTGGTGTTGACCCAGTTGCTAGGAATTAGTTCTGGTCACACTGGGTATTGTCTCTTTTGATCCCTTCCATTTAAATAATGTTAATTCATTATAATCATAGCGACCTGTTGGGTCCCTGTGATGTGCACCAAGGGATTGAGGGGGTAGATGAGACAAGGAATGTTAAGACCATTTTGCAGATTAGCAAACCAAGGTCAAGTGAAGGAATGTGACTTGCCCAAGGTCACAGCAGACTCTCGTGGTCGTCCGCTCACTAGCCTGGCTTCTGTAGCCGAACTTTCTGCGCGTTCGCCACCTCACTGGTCGTGATGAAAATCCGCTGTCATTCCTCGTGCCTCGGGCTTACAAGGAGCGGGTAGCAGGAAAGGGGGAAGGAGTTTCACGTGACACCAATTTTGCACACCGTTCCTGCTGTAATGTTGAGCTTCTTATTTAAATGCTAAACTTTTGACATTCCTCTGGAGAGGTCTGCATGGTTGGGAATTAAGTGGGCGGTTAGAATCCTTTAGAACCACCGCGGCAGGGCGCTTGGCCGTTTTCTTCCATATCTGCTGTTGTTTTGAGCCATTTTTGTCTTTTCCAAATCGGACAGGTTCCGGCCGAACCCCTCCCAGGTTGGCTTGTGTGTGTACCCTCGTGGTCTTGGCATGTCCCCAGGGGCACAGGGTGGGGGGCGGCCGAGCCACTGCTGTCTCCCTTAGCGCTCGGCAGATTTGTGGCCTCGTGGTTCGTCCTTCCCCTGCAGAAGTGGATCATGGATCTGGCCATGGTAAGTGCATCGCCCCCCGAGAAGAGAGTGTATGAACTGGCCGGTGTCTGCCCGCCATGTTCCTGCAAAGAGCTTGATAGGTCGAAGGTTTAACCTGCTAATTTCTCAGCTGTCCCAAAGGATAAGGGAATGAAAGCGCAGTCCTATCCAAATGTTACAAGACATTAGTCTCACTTAGGTGTTCGGTAACATTTTCCTGCTTCCTTTTCTTGGGGGCCATAGAGCACTGGGCTGGGGAGATAGTTAACAGCAATAGAATGAGCAACAGTGGTAGAATGAGCCTAAGATAAAGAGCTTCTTATCAGGTTAATGATTACACATCGGCCACATACTCATTATTTTTTTTTAATTTTTTAATTTTTTTTAAATTTATTTTTGAGACAGAGAGAGCGTGAGTGGGGCGGGGCAGAGAGAGGAGACACAGAATCGGAAGCAGGCTCTAGGCCCTGAGCTGTTAGCACAGAGCCCGATGTGGGGCTCAGACTCATGAACTGCGAGATCATGACCTGAGCCGAAGTTAGAGGCTTCACCCACTGAGCCACCCAGGCGCCCCCCATACTCATGATTTTTCTAACTTTGTCCCCTTCCCCAAACATTTTGTCCTCGGAAAAGGGTTACCCCTGTGCATTTATCCTTCCTTGGGTAAGGCCCCAAATTCCCATAGTGTGAGAATAGGACCTTGAGGGTCGGGAAGCATTTGACCCCAGATCCTCTCTCCAAAGTGACTGGATTCCACTTCTCCAGCAGCGGGAGAAGGAGAAGAATTGGAGGTCACCAGTCACTGCCACACCCAAACTCCTGAACTTCACCCCCTCCCCAGCGTCTTGTCTGTGACCCTTGCTTGGAAGGCGAGCTTGGGTCCATGTTACATTTCAACCTTGTGACTTGTGGGGAGCAAATAGGTAGGGTTGCCATCTTAACAACCAAGAACTTTTTGGCCTAAATATGTCCCAAATATTGCACAGGACGTACTTATGCTAAAAATTATTTGTTGTTGATCTGAAATTCAAATTTACCTGGGTGTCCTGTATTTTTATTTGCGAAATCTTTCCGGGCCTTGGTTATGAAAATTACTTCCTGATTCTAAAGATGGCATTTCCTTCCTCCTGAAGACAGATCGGGTGGAGTATGGGGCAGACGTGGTTAGAATATATGCGCGGCACTGGCCTTTCCCGAGGCCCGGTCCTCTTGGCTCGCGGTCCCCACCTGACTCCCCACCCGCCCGAGCTGCTGATGCAGTCTTCCCACCTGGGGTCCGTCCTCGGAACCCAGTCCTCGGAGCCGACTGCTCCCGGAGTGACCCGTCTTCGGATCTGAGTACAGGCCCTTGCTCTCTGCCTGGGGCACTGGCCTCCCGTGACTTCACAACCCTCCCGTGTCCCAGTAACCCCTTCCCTTTACTATGACACGTTGCTGTAACCCAGTAAGAGCGGGTCAAGTGCCAGCCCCATGTCAGGTGCGGGGGACCAGGCCGAGCCCGACCTACTGCCCCTCCAAACCCCCGAGTCATGGAGCTTTCCTCCTGAGGGTCAGAATTTAAACGAGCTGCTCCGGTCAAGGACACCAGCCACTTGCATTCGCACTGAAGCCAACGGCTTGTGCTTGTCGTTCCTCGTCTTGGCCTCTCTATAGCATTTGCTGCCCCGGATCAGGATTCCTCCTTGGATCATTTGGTTCACTTGACTTCCGGGGCGCCTTGCCCGTGGCGGCCCCTCCGCCTGCCCCTTCCACACATTTCCGCCTGTCCCCCCTCACCTCCCTGCCTTCTTTACGGAGAGGCCCAGGCCTGCAGCGTGTAACCACCGACTCCGGGCTACGCGTGCACAGCTCACAGGCCTCTCCCCCTGGGCTCCTGCCCGCCCCGCTCTTCCGGCAAACCCGCCCCATTTGCAGCTTTATGTTTCTCAACCTGCGGCTACTCGGTTCTTCTCTGTGAAGGCAGAGACCTTGCAGCTCGGAGCCCCTCTGCTCTTTGCCTGCATCCCACAGCCCATCCTCAGCCAATCCGCTCAGCTCTGCTCTCACTGTACGTCTTCTCCCCTCTGTTCCCACCTCCCTGGTACAGCCGTGGCCGTGGCCTGCCCGCCGTGGTCCCAGCTTCCACCTTGCTCCCTTTGATCTCTGTGGGTCTGATGTAGAGGTGGGAACACCACTGGGCCGGGCCCCTGCCCCCAGGGCCGCCGGCTAACTCGCGGTGGTCTCTTCCCTCGCGGGGCCGCAGAGGGCCTGAGCGCAGCACCGCAAGGACCGGTTGGCATAGCCAGAAATTTAGAGCCCGTGTGCCTCTCCTGCTGCTTGAACTTTATGAGTCTGTCCGTTCAAAGCAGCACGGTTTCCCCCAGGCTCTAAAACACCGTATCTGTCTATCTAATCTGTCTATCCATCTACCTATCTGCGTGTCTGTCTATCCATCCATCCATCCATCCATCCATCCATCCATCCATCCAATCTATCCATCTGTCCATCCGTCCATCCATCTATCTATCCATCCATCTATCATCTGTCTGCTTTTATTGGCAGGTGGTTAGATGGACAAGCCTCTGTGGCCGTGTAGTGATCCTTTCTCCCACCTCCACGTCGGCTGCATGCCCACCAGTTACCCACTGACCAGTGGGCTTGGTGTGTTTATAAACCAGCATCTCGCTGTTGCATGCTTTTCCGCTTAACCCAGGTTTTGTCTTTGTACAAACTGGTTCTCTCTTGTCCTGACTGTTTGGCTTCAAAAGCACTCTCAGTGTCTGGCGCTCTTGCTTCTTTAACTGAGGGACTCCTAACTTTCTCACGTTTTACCTGCGAACAGAATCTAAGTACTTTCATCAGTGCGGCCAGCAAGTTTGCTCAGCTCCAGTACCTGTGGAAGACCAGGGACTCGGGGGCCGTGAGCGCCCTCACCTGGAGCCTCGCTGCGTACACCTGTGCAAGTAAGAGCCAGATGCTGTGAGCACCCATCACGGTCCCAACAAGCTTTAATCCTTTGCACATAGAACCTCCAAGAGGGTCCATATTTATGATTCTGATGTCAGGCAGACTGCTTTCCATTCTCTGCAAGATCCCTATTCCTGTTGCTTAAAATAAAAGTGAAACACACCTTTCTCCCAAAGTCTGGCTGCACAGCAACAGTCCTCTTTTGCTCTTTGTAAAGCAATCAATAGGTTGATTGTATTGAATCCACTAACTTGTTTTGAAAACATGAATCTTTATGATGTAACAGATTACAGAGATGAAAGCATACATTGGCCTTTGAGAATGAACAGAATTTGCCGTGGGGAGTTTTCCTGGAGCCGTATTGTTTGCTCTCACGTTCAGAACTTCCACTGTTCATTTGGATTCTTGCAGGAACCTAAAACACATATATGCTATTTTAGGTAGAAAAACTTAAAAAATTCAGCGCTATCGCATTACTTAGATTTATTAGTTTTAGGGATTTGAACTATACTTCATGTTTCTTCTATGTATTAAAGGACCGATTTCTCCATCAGGGGTTGTCTTTATGTCCCAAGTTATGTAAAATTAAGGCTTCTTGGGTTGTATTTTTAGCTTGAAATGTTGAAGTGTGTGTGTGTGTGTGTGTGTGTGTGTATAGATATATATATAGCTGATTAGATATATTACTTACTAGCTCCCAAATTTTATCTTCAGGTAATCTTACCTTTCAGTGTTGTTTATTAAATTTTCTTGTAGGAAATCTTGGGAACTTGTAACTTTAGAGACCGCGTATTACATTTCCATCTGTTTTGCATGGCACTCTGTGCTTAACAGGTCCTTAAATACATAGTGGATACATGACAAATAAACTGAGGATTGTAACTTTATGGGCAAAAAATGGACTGGTTTTAAACCTAATTTCCTAAATGTGCGACGTGTGAGGCAGAGGGAGAGCGTTGGGTGGGTTCGGGTCAGGAAGGGCAGGCGTGGAGTTGCAGGTGGTGCTCTCCCAGGTCACGTCCCCCACACGTGTCTCCTGTGATCACGAAGGAAAGGGCTGTACCAAAAAACAACGTGAACTGTTCTAGTTAGACCTTTAGGGAAATCATTGCCCTCTGCTGGGCCTCAGCTTCCTTTACCTAGAAAATAACCATAAAAGAAGGGGGTCAAGTTGAGTCATTGAAAAACATTGTTTTTCGTTAGTGGAAGCCTTTCTCTATGAGTATTATTTTTAAAGTTTACATATTTTGAGGGACGCCTGGATGGCTCAGTCGGTTAAGCATCCGACTCTTGATTTCAGCTCAGGTCATGATCTCGCAGTTCGTGGGTTCAAGCCCCGCATCAGGCTCTGTGCTGACAGTATGGACCCTACTTGGGATTCTCTCCCTGCCCCTTTCCTGCTCACTCTCTCTCTCTCTGTGTGTCTTAAAATAAATAAACATTAAAAAAAAAATAAAAGTGTACTTATTTTGAGAGACAGAGACAGCGTGAGACGGGGAGGGGCAGAGAGAGAGGGAGAGAGAGAATCCCAGGCGGGGTCCTTGCTGTTAGTACAGAGCCCGAAGCGGGGCTCCAACTCACGAAACCATGAGATCATGACCTGAGTGGAAATCAAGAGTCAAATACTTAACCGACTGAGCCACCCAGGCATCCCCGTTGTTAGTAAAAGCCTTTCTTTAAATGAAAGCTTACCAGAAGCCCATATGTATGAGATTTTCAAAACTTGCTCTTTCCCACAGTGGGTGGGAAAGCTTCTCCCCTGTCCCCTGGGCAACACTACTTTCGCCCTTAGGAGAGCCTCAAAACCGCCGGGCTGGGATGCGTGGCTGGATTGGAGAGGTTTGATCAAATCCGGTGCTGATTTGGTATTCTGTACTACCAAAATCTTTCAGAACAGTTAGCATCTATTCCTATATTTGAGATGGAAAGACATTAGCTGAATACCAACATATCTGAGAAGCGAGGTGATAGTGTTGAATATTTTCTCTTACAGCAAGAATAATAACAACTGTAATGACCACCAGCGATCTTACCAGTAAGTGAAATCTTTTTCTTCCCACTCTTTTGGACTAAGCGCCCTTCGTGGCTCCTTCCTTTGTAAATTGTCTTAGGGCTTCACAGACCAGCTTGCTCGACGTACAGTTAGAGGCCACGGCGTATTCCCGGGCACCAGCCCCCCCCCCCGCCCCACCCCCACTTACAGAACTGAGCACCTGCTTCGTGTAGCACCAGGGATAGGACCTGCAGTGCAAGGTCGTAAATTGCCGTCTTCGTGAAGCTTCCACTCCAGCAGTGGGTGGAGATGGACAGGGCAGTCAGCGCCCAGTTAGCTACTGAAGAGTACTGGGAAACGTGCTTTGGAAAAGGACAGGAGGAGCACCTGATGGGGGAATGTGACCTAGTTGGAGGGGCTCTGGGAGGTGAATTTGAAGAGGGAGATCGGGAGAAGGGGAAGAGGGAGAAGGGGAAGATGACAAGGAGCAGCCTGTGTGAAGGTCGTGAGCGAGGGACGCATGGCTTAGCCACGAAGAGTGAACGGGAGGGCTGGGGTGAATGTGAGGATGGACTCTACTGAGGTGACATAATCATCTGACCCCCCACATCCTTGTTTTTTTAAAGGGGATAGTGTGGAGGAGAAAATACTTGGGTTGATGTAAAAAGAATTTAGTAATTCCTTAGGCTGTTTTCCACTCCCAAGCCGAGCATATACATTTTTGGAAAACGATGAAAACGAATGGTGTCACCTGTTCTAGGAAAACTAGAAATATGTCCCTGGCACACAGACCCTTTAAATAAGCTAATTGTTACTTGAGAAATATGGCTACAGGACAATGGGGCACCCCTGCCCCTTTGCGGAGACCGTATCTTTGGCTGAAAGACCTTCTGTCAGCTCTGAAAGAAGCACTAAAAGTATTGTGGCCACAACATAAACTTGGGTCAAGTGGGGAAAGGGAAAGATGGGTCTGAGTCTTCTCCACAGGACTTGAAGAAATCTCTGTATGGGAAGAATCAAACCGCAATGAAACAACAAAACAAACCTACGTATTAAAATTTTGAAAGATTGAGAATGTTCTAGTTAAGATTTGCGTTGTATTTAGAGTGACAGCTCTTCCTGAAAGCGACCTATATCTGGGGACAGTCTTTTCAGAACAGCTTAGCTGATATCCTACAAATGTTTTACAACCACAAAGATGCATTAAATCCCATCAGGAGAGTTTCGTCGAGTCACTTATGGTAAAGTTCTCTCCCCCCAACATTTGGAACCAGAGTTGTTGCAAAGTTCCCATGATGTGGTGGTGTGAGTCTCCTGTGGCAGGCGGGGGTGGGGAGGGGAGGGGAGGTGCAGCTATTTAGGCTTCTACTTAGAGCATCAGGGCAGGAGTGATTGTGCGTTAGAACGTGAAAACAGTAGTCTTTAATACATGCTTTTTCTGATTTCAGTTCTTCTGCGTTTCCTGATCATGCTTGCTCTAAATGTGTGGGTAACCACCACAGTCCTTCGCTACAGGAAGACGGCTGTAAAGGCTGAATAACAGATGTGCTGCCCCCCCCCCAAAGTGGATTCCTAATAACTGAACCAAAGGGGAAAATAAGCCCACTGCTAAATCAAGGTCTCGTCTTATAAATTTAGTCCATTGCTTCAGAAACTTTGAAGCCAGATGTATTTTGGACGTGAGCCACTTGAACGCTTGTTTAGAAATGTTGATTTCCTTCCCTCTCTCCCCTTCGTGAGCTGGAGGCAGGTCTCAGACACCTGCAGGTCAGCAGTCAAGACTGATGGTTTTCGGCTCTCAGAATCTTCTAAGAAATAAATCCTCTCCAGAGCACAAATGATTATGAATGGGATGGAATTTTACTCATGGTCAGAAGTGAAATTGTAGTAAATTATCAGGGTCGTTTTCTGGGGCTGTTTTTAATGCAGATTTAACAGGATGGCCTTCCTGTATCATAATATACTCTAATGCCTCCTTAGGCTACAGTAAGGGTGTCGAGGCAAGCAAAAACTGGCTCGAGTTTGTATACCAAAGTAGTTCTAGAACTTCATATAGTGCCTTTGAGTCATTCCTCAGGACAGGCATATTGGCTGCAGTCTCTACAGCAGTCAGATGAGGCAGTCCCAGGGAACTTTCTGATTCAAGCATAATGCTGCCATTTTTAAAAGGGTCACACCTTTGGAAAACAAGAACGTCCACTGAAAATCCATGCAGTAAAAGGTGTTGCTGGGGTCTCTGTTAGGTTCTCTTGGCTTTTATTCTCATTGTATATTCTAAACATGATGATTATTGGAGACTGCATTTTACTGTAAAAGTTCATAAACCCTAAAATTTAAAAACTCTTTCCCTTTATAATTGAATGGCATTGTTGTACGTAATAAGTAAATGATGTTTATTAGAAAATGTTTTCGTTTCCTATGTAAGGTAAATAATCATTCTGCAGCTTTTAAAATCATAGTTGTCATTTTTTTATTTATGTAAGCTCTACACTCAACATGGAGCTTGAACTCACAACCCCCGAGACCGAGTCACATGCTCTACCATCTGGGGCAGCCCGGCGCTCCTCACAGTTGTCAATTATAATAAAAAGAATCCAAGTGAATCTTTTCTCCTATGCAGTTATAATCTAACCATTAGTAATAAATACAATTCTGTGATTTGAGTCCAACAAACATTTTATTTAAATATACTTTTTATTACAACTTTATCATTGCTTAAAACTTCTCCTTTAAGAAATAATATTTTGGGGCGCCTGGGTGGCCCAGTCAGTGAAGCATCTGACTCTTGATTTTGGCTCAGGTCCCGATCTCACAGTTTGAGTTCAAGCCCCGTGTCAGCCTGACAGTGAGGAGCCTGCTTGGGATTCTCTCCCCTACACTCTTTCTCTCCCCCGCACCCCCCACCTTAAGTAAACTTAAAAAAAAAAAAAAAAAAAGAATTACACTCTTAGGTGAAGAGTTCCCCATTTTTCCCCTTTGGGAGAAAAGGGAACAAACATTTGAACTATTCCAGATACCCTACACACATTATCGTATTTAACCCTACAACAATCCTGTAAGTAAAGTCTCCACTTTACAAAAGATGAAGACACTGAAGCTCAGAGTGAACCTGTCCCAGATCTGGCAGCCAGTAAGTATCCTAAATAAGAACCCGCTGATTACCAGAGAAATGCTTTCTTGAAAACCACCTCTCGGCAAAACAGGCACCTGCGTCTTCTCCTTCTCCTTCTCCTGGACACTCAGATGAGATTGTTAGATTTGCAAGTCCCTTCAAATACCTAAATCAGGTGGGGCTCCTGGGTGACTCAGTCGGTTAAGCGTCCGACTTTGGCTCAGGTCATGATCTCATGGTTTGTGGGTTCCAGCGGAGAGCCTGTAGCCTGAAGCCTGCTTTGGATTCTGTCTCTCCCTCTCTCTCTGCTCCTCCCCTGCTCATGCTCTGTCTCACTCTAGTTGTCAAAAATAAAATATTTTAAAAATTTTGAAAAAATCAAGTCAGCGACAGACTGTTGAATCTATTTTGTATTTCTCCATGGACTAAAGGACACGGCTGAGCATTCACAAGTCTGTAACCTTAGTTGTAATTTGTTTTGCTATATACCCTTCTTTTTATATGCATCTTTTAGGGAAGGCAAACATTTTTCTGGGTACGTGTTAGAAGGTTGCAGCATTCCAGGACTATTTCACAGGAAGAGTATGAAAATGCTTAGGTCTTAATTTCTTTATTTTTTTTTAATATAAAAAGCAGGCATAAAATACAATTACATTACTACAAAGATGCAACAAAAATTTTTTTTAAAAAGATCAGGGGGTACGATTTTTGTTCAAAGGGGACAGCTGATCAAATATTTATGATTATCTAAACCATGCAGTTCATAACTTAATACAATTGCAAACAAAACTCATTATTATGGGGAAGGGAATCAGGGACAGGCCCCCCAAGCAGAATATTCAGCACTGTCATACAGCGCCTATTTTCAAAGTGCTCTGTGAATCAACTATGGTATCTTCACGCCAGAGGGAGACTGAAGCCTTCTTCCAGGGGAGGAGACGTGATTCAGTAGCAGTGTCGACACAGATCGAGAAACTCAGAAGTGACTTGCTCTCATAGAATATTAAACATGTTATTTAAAGCATGTTTCAATAAAGTAATATAGTGTCTAAGTTTCTCTATTTTACCACCAGAATCCTGTAGGAATAGATTAACAACAGCAGCAAAACTTCTTACATTGTGGTTTGGCAACCTAGAGTATTTCTTTTTGAGGATCTATAGATAAACGGACACAAAAGACATCCTTCAGAGCCAGATTTGTGACTCTAGCATAGGTTAATTTTAAAAACACTAACCTTATTTTAGATTTCTCGGTATCCTTTAGTTAGCTAAAGGCATTTACAAATTTCAGACAGATTTCTTTTTTAATCTTGCTTCTAGATAGCATGTTTTAATACTTTTCAAAAACTCACTATACATTAATTTTTAACAGTAATACCGGCACCAGTTTTCCTTCTACTTCTGTCTCGCTATCCCCACTAAACAAAAGTAAAAACTCCAACTAAGAAAATCCCAGTATTCACTACTTCTTAGTTCTCAATAGGAGGTATTTATGGCTCTAGGAGAAATCAGGTGTGAAGAAATAAGCAACTTTTGGTCTTTTATTTATCTGGGAAGCTTTGGAGCCTCAAGAAAGAGAACCTGGCACAAAATCAGGTTGTTAAACCAAGTCAATATTCTATTTAATGAGTGCTGGGAAATAAACATTTGGATAGGTGTATGCATTCACGCAAGTATGTGAAATGAGCAAAAGGTAAAAAGGAAATTCTTACCCAAGGTCAGAATTTTGATTAAGCACATTTCCATTAGCTGGAGAAACAACCTTAAAAACCCTTATGTTAAGCCATATAATGTGAAGAATCTCCATGGGAGCGATTTTTTTCCCACCCCTTAGAATACTTTCTTTCCCCCAAAAGACTTCACATTACTTTTCCTTGTATAGTTGCAGCACACCATGATTCTCCATATTCTCTAATATATACAGCATTCAAAATTTAAACTTTTGCCATTTTTACTCAAATATTTCAATTACTCATGTGTAAACTTCAAATTATTTCACCTTAATAAAGTTTATTAAAAATATATATATATATATACTCTCCAATTCAGAATAATATGATAGAACCTCCCATAGTGTAACAAAATCTTTATATAAAATATTAATTCAGTCTCCTTTTAACAAGTCTAATGAATGGAAATATTTATTCTATATAAATTTTATATATTTCTCATTTTTAAATCTTACTTTAAAAAAAAAAAAAAAAAAAAAAAAAAAGCTGTT
>CM053576.1:124920893-124933165 GCA_028646485.1 Cryptoprocta ferox | reverse complement strand
ATATATATATATGTATGTGTGTGTTTGTGGATCAGTCTCTCAGGAAAATATAGCTTTTTAAGAAATTTTGGGCCATCATATTTCAGTCTTGTTTTAACTGGAAGAATATGACCACCTGGAATAATGACTGCATTCACAGAAGGCAGCTAGCTGGAAAAAAAGAAAAAACAAAGTTAGTTGATACAGTAAAATAATTTAAGAGATTGATAAATTCTTTGAAAAGGCATTCCATTTATAGCATTAAGCTATATAGTCTTCCAACCCCTACGCTTGTAACACCTAAATCATACATAAAACATATTTACTGTGTTACTTTTCTTATTTTTAGGTACATGCAATTATATGCTTGTATTTTTCTATGTTTTCTACAAACATGGCACACACGTTTCATATGGTTAACTGGCTATCAGGGTTAGATAATACAGCACTGAGTAAGTCAGGGGAGTGTTAAGTTTGCCTTGGAGATTAACTGCTCCTGTCTCACGTAGCTGAACGAACAGTGGACTTTTGGACCAGGTTCTATTGGACTGTTTGACTCTCAGTCACATTTTTTAAATCTATGAAATGGGAACAAACACACTGTTAGAGTAAATATATGTAAAATTACTCTGTAAATCTTGATTATAAACACCTCCCAATAATACATGATTTAAGTCTATTTTTGCAATGTGCTTACTTGGGTTAAGAAAGATACTACTACTTTTAAATCCATTCTATCATGATGTTCAATTTTCACTCAAATTTCCTTGAGCCACTGTTAACCAGACTATCTTGCGTGCGGTACAAGCACAAGAGCCTCCGCAGCGCGTCAGTTGCATTCTCCAGCAAGAGTAACATTAACTTTTCAAAAAGCAAACGTTTCACAGCATCACAAAGAAAAGCCAAATCAGTAACAGCTATTTCACAGCACTTATCAGACTTACAAAGTTTTCACAGTGTCTCAATTCTTGCAAGTTAGAGAGAAGGACAGAGGAGGGAAGGAGGGAGGGATAGAGGGAGAAAGGAATCCCATGCTATGTTCACAAACTAATATCAGTTGTAGGAACTGGAAATCATTGTAAATTTTATTTGTCTGAATATAGTTTCTTTGGAATGAAAAAAAAAAGTACCAGAATTAGCTTCTTTTGCTATGTCTACATGTTTTATTCCTATGATAAAAAACTAATGCCAACTGTATTGAAAATATGTAGCTAAATAAAGATTCTGAACATAGCATTTCACTTTTATAACTTAACATGGAAATTTCAGTTAGAAACTTTTCTGAAAATTACTTTTCAAATATATTATTAAAAACTTAATGAAATTTAAAAACTAGTCAAAACCAATGCCCAAGTGCAAATCACATGCACTACTTGGAAATACTAAGATAACTCATTTTTCATTTTTTGATTTACCCCATTTATTTCTTCAGAAATCAAAAACATCGTCATCATCATCACCACCATCAACATCATCAAATGACCAATCCCAGTCTTTAAATGCCAAATCAAGCAATCTGCAATAGGAGGTTTGCAAATTTACACTCGAACACTCTTTAGCAATGGCAGTTTAACATGCTAATTATCTAGAATTCACACTTTGTGCTGTGAGGATGTTAACTCTCCCTTCGTCAATAACAACACAGTCAAAATTAAAAGATGGTAGCACACAGGGAACTCTTCTTTCTCTTTATATATATATATAAATGCATATAATGTTAGACAGGTATGCTTTCCAGAATATCAGAGACCTGAAGACAGATAGTATTTGGGGATAAGATACAATCTTCTCCCCACTGGGCCCAGATGAAGATATAACCATCTTGATGCTTAGTTTGATTTGAGAACTATGAAAGCCCAACATCCGTCCACACTCACTTCACAAAAGGACCCAGCGTGTCAGCTCACATTTTTCTAGAATAGTATATGAATATTTTTGGATTGTGGAATGAATCACCTGAGTTTCCGTTATTTCTTATGCGGAAATTTGCTTTGATATACAAATGCTTTGGATTACAAGCATGTTTCTGGAACAAATTATTGTTCGCAAAGCAAGGATTTACTGTATAAGCATCATTAGCAACTTATCTTGGCTGAGTAAATGGACTTAGAGTAGGGGTATATGTGGTCTTTTCTTTCCAATCCAATCATCTAATACTGTAATCATCTTTATTTGTAAAAAATAAGTGTAACTTTTTCATTGTTTTAACTGTGATGTTCATGAATCAACTTATGCCAAGGAACTCATATGGCCCCCAAAGTCTCATCCGGGACTTAAATTTTAAAGTTGGTTTGTAAACTTTAATTTATACGATTTACTCAAAACTATTTACAATGCAGATTCATAGGCGTCATCTCAAGAGATTCTGATACAGTTGGACTACAGGGGTAGTGAGGCCTCAGTATCTGCATTTTTAAATAACAAATCTGAAATGAATTCTGATGCGGTTAGTTACTTTGGTAATCACAGACAGAGTGTGTTGACGGATGGTTACCCTAATTTAAAAGTAAAGAAACCCACTCAAACTATCTATTTTAAAATGTGCTGACTACAGAACAATATTTAAGAAAACACACAAATATACATATCATTATCATTGAAACACGTATCACATTTTTCTAGACTTTCACGGAAGTCACTTGTAGCGGAGGTACTACTTGGGAGATAGAGATCAATGGGCCTTCCCGATCAAGCCCCAGCTTTGAAAAATCTGCATTTCATATCCTTCTGAAACCTCTGAAGTGTGTGTCAAGTGTGCACCTGTGTCACAGTCTTCAAATTTTAAAAGTCTGGCCACTAGGCTGTCAGCACGATGTCCGGCAAGACTCCCTTAAAGTCCCCCCCCACCCCCAGCCCCTTCCAGTTAGCCATCCAATTCTTGTCATTTCACCTTCAGAAAGCTTTCTCTAACTTGGTTACTTCCTTCCACTGTCACTGTCAGCACCTTAGTGAAGGAGCTCATTAAAGTCAACACACACCAACCTCTCGCTGAAAGTGAAGAACAGATAAAACCCCTCCAGCACAGTGCATGGGCCCCTTTCGATCTGGCTCAAAGCTCTCCCCTCTGCAGGGTCATACCCTCTCCCCATCCTAATCCAGCACCTCGTAAACACGTAATCCGTCAGTAATTCTGACAACTCAGTACCTCCACGTGTCAACATTCTGCCGACCATTGGTCTCTTCCCTTATTACTTTGCCCGGAAATTTACTGATCTTCCCTTTCTGGAGATGTTTCTTGATATCCTCAGGCAGAATCCTCCTTGCTTTCCTTCGTTCCCCTCTAACACTCACTCATGCTTCTACTATAAATAACATTTTGAATAGTACTGTAACTATCTGTTTGATTTTCTATCTCCTCCATTTAACTGATCAGTAGGTATACACTTCAGGCCCAAGAAACTTATTGCCAAAGTCGGCTTTGGAAAGGGAGCATTATAACTTTGAGTTCTGTTCTTCTAGAAGTACATTAGAGTGCTCTTTCTTTACAGCTTGCCAATACTATGTTTCTTAGTCCTTACCTGTTTGGCAGGTGAAGATGGGTTTTACGTCTTAGTTTTAATTTAACTTCTTTGCTTAATAATCAAGTTGATCTCTTTTTCATATTTACAGTAATGCCTGCATCCGCATGTTTCTCACTAATGTTTATATAGGGAAACGGCAATCTTCTTTTCCTTAATGACTTATGTAAGGACTCTATATACAAAGATACTAACCCGTCTTTTATACGTATTGCAAATATACGGTATTTTTAAAACTTACAAGGCTGTAGCTTTTGATTACTCAAATCTCTAACTTTCTTTGTTTTTACTCTTAGGAAGTTCTCCAATCTAGGATCAGATACATATTCCCCTATTTTCTTCATTGAATGGATTTGTATTTGACACTTCAAGCTGTATATAGTTTCTTCATTTTTTCCTAAATAAGCAGTCTGTTAACTTTCTAATATTTATAAATGGAAAAGAACAAAACTAAAGTAATAATAACATAAGAGCTCCCCCAACACGTACATTTTAACAGGGTCATCAGCAATGCTTTATTTCTTAAAACTGGGTAAATAAGCATTTGTTGCATTTCTGCTTTATACTTTTCTGTGTGGCTTAAATATTGCCTTTCTAAAGAAGACCTTTAAGAGGAAGATAATTAAAGAGAAATGCCCTCAGCAGAGACCAGCATTCTATGTTCTGCTTT
This sequence comes from Cryptoprocta ferox, assembly GCA_028646485.1. Classification (NCBI taxonomy): domain Eukaryota; kingdom Metazoa; phylum Chordata; class Mammalia; order Carnivora; family Eupleridae; genus Cryptoprocta; species Cryptoprocta ferox. The sequence continues at coordinate 124,928,998 of CM053576.1, read as the reverse complement.
AGAACAAACAAAGGATCTCTCCAACTATTTTTATCATAGATCAGTATTTTATTCACAAATTTCCTACTTTTCTAGCATAGTTTTTTTTTTTTAATTCAAAGTTATCAAGAAAACATTCCTCTGGAATAGCAGTTCTATGCATTATGTTTTACAAGCCGTCAATTCACTTCTACTCTTATCACTGTGAGGCAATGTAATATAGCTGAGGACGCAGGATCTGCAACCAGACTATCTGGGTCCGAACGCGAGGCTCTGCTGCTCGTTAGGTGTGTGCGCGCAGGCATGCAGCGCTTCTGTTGCCTTAGCCTCCACATCTGGTAAATGGACCTCAGCAGCTACATCACAGGCTGGTTATAAGGATAAATAACTTATGTAATTGAAACTCAAAGAAGAGTACATGACATGTAATATGTCCTCAAAAATACTATTTTACATAATAGTAGCTAACACTTACTTAACCATCAACTTAAAATACTTCACTAGAGAAAGGGAAGCGCTACAAAGATAGTTAAGAGAAGAATCAGAACCAGGAATGTCACGAAAGGCAAAAGAATAAAATGTAATGGTTGTAGTTGTTTACAAAGAAAAACTCTGAGGAAAAGTTAAAAAAAAAAAAAGATGAATGTTTACGGGTATTATGTTTTAGTGTACATATAAATACATACATATATAAATACATATGTATTTATATGTATGATGATGTCTAACAAAGCCAAACATTTAAGGCACCGTGCAAATTAGTTCAAATAAAGCTCGGCTGACACAAAGAGCTAGATACTATATTACTGCGGACATCTACCAGAAATGCTGTTCCCAGATGTTCCTGAAGGATCCTTCCACAGGTCTACCCTTTTGTCTACAGGAATGTTACAAACTAGTAGAATGTTAAAAGCCATCAATTCCCATGCTTGACTCCCCTCCAGAGCCATGCTGCTTACTGTCAGACTACAGACACATGACAGACTGATGAGGAGGGTACTCTTTCACAGTCACCAAGCAGTCACCTAAATCAGGTACTAACTGGTGACAAGGCACTATTATTCTAGAGCAAGCCATGTCTTCCAATTTTGGAAATCTCTGATTGCCTGATACTTTTCCCTTGCTGAGTTACAAATGTGCCTCTTTGATTCTTGTTCTAATACATCATCCACAGAAAAGTTCTTTAAATCTTTACTGCTATTTATGATCTCCCATCCTTCCAAAGCATTTCTTCAGAAGATTAAATATCCTTAGTTCTTAGGGTGTCTGGGTGGCTCCGTCAGTACAGCGTCTGACTCTTGATTTCGGCTCAGGTCATGATCTGGCAGTTATAAGATCAAGCCCTCTGTGCTGGGCATGGAGCCTACTTAAATCTCTCTCTCCTCTCTCTCTCTCTCTCTCTCTCTCTCTCCCCCCTCCCCACTTGCATGTGCACACTCACTCTAAAACAAAAATCCTTAGTTCCTTCACTTGCTACATGTGTAACACTTTCAAATGACCCACTACGACCTCAGTTACCCTCTTCTGTATACCCTCCAGTTTGTGTATGCTGCTCTTAAATGTGACACCCAAAATGAATGGAAACTATAGGGTGATTCATGTAAGACAGACACAGATACAATTTTATGAGTTAATGAAGCAAGAGAGACACAGAGGTTAAAGACAATGGAAATTATGCTGCAGATGCATAATAAAGTACAAAACTGCATCTTGAATGTGCCCATCTCTATGCTTAAAGCTTCGAAGAGTACATTAGTTAAAAAATGTTCACAAAAATACCCTACGCATTTTATGGTCTGTTTTGATATTAGTTTTATCTACATGCATAATTGTGAGAGAAAGAAATCCCTATTACTTACTGTTGCTATGCAAAATGTATTAAAAAATCAATGAAGAATGATTCGAAGGGCAGGGCCAGAACTAAAATAAAACAAAAAGCAACAAAAATAAAAAGTAAATGTGCCTCCAATGGATCATGATGCTGAACTGGGGGGAAGGGGTGACAAAGAAAGTATTTACAAGTAGGTGAACATGAACACTGTTATGTAACTGAAAATATGCCCCACTTGGTCTGAAAACTGCTGCATAAACGAATTCTATGTGTTATCACAAGTAGTGAAATCAACAATTTGTCAAATCACACAAAGAGTAAACTGTATCAAAAGGACTGGAGTTCTTATTGTCCTGATTCTGAAATTATTTGCCCTTCTAGACTCTCAATCAAAAAGAAAGCTAATAATACCTATCTATTCTACTCCACAGCAGTATTTTAAAGATCCAGTGACAGAATATATGGAAAGATGAATGAGAGAACAGATTATGGAAGCACTTGGCAAGCTGTAAAGCATGAGATATTGTAAGCTATTGAAATAGCATAGCATCTATGCATTAATAGTTCAATATTAACAAATTTAATTTTTAGATGTTTGGCACATGGTAGAACTTTCAGTGTCTCTGAATTCTTTGAATTTCTTCGGCTTAATTACTATCATATCATCACTAATTTTATAGTATTTAATTTTCATAGACCTCACAGAAAATTTCAACATTTTCACTGCTAAAACACCAATTCCACCTTAAGACACTAGATTCAAGGAAAGTTTCACGTAAGGTGCCTTTGGTTAGAATGGAAAGGTCTCTGATTACACAGTCAGTGCACATCATTACTCATGCACTGAAGGCCCTGTGTTAGGGAACCCTTTAGATGCCCGAAATTGGGTACCTGATCTCAGTGCATACTTTATCCTTTAGCTAACCAAATCTTCACATTCATTTCAATGAACAGTAATATTTACAAATGCCGTAGTAGCTGGTAAGCCAAGAGATGGTTGTTCTGAATCAAGAATTAAATTACTACAATGTTGTCATATGTTTAAATGGTTCCATCAAAATGTCTTGTGCATCATTCATCATCACCTCTGGATTTACTCCCAAGTCCCAATCCTGCCTCAAATATAAGGAATGTCCACTTTACCCATTGGTTAATATTTGCATTTTTAAGGTTGATCTCTATTGCTCTTCAAATGAGAAAAGGTCATTATTCTAAACTTATAGATATGAAATTAAGACTTAAGGAAGACTTCGATCATGCCTCCCAAGTTGTCTAACATAAAAGACGTTTGCAATATTAAACACAACGTGCATACCTGACACAGTCTGTGTTACATCCTGTCTACTAAATCACTAAATTAGTCAATATGCTTATAAAATCTCAAAATATTATGGTTATATATATAAATGTGACAAAAACAAGCCCTTTATTTTGGGTTGAATTTAATATGTGCATGATTTAGTAAACAAATTTGTATTACATTTAACTGAATCAATGAATGAGACATAGACACTAAAATAGTTTCCAACATTTGGTAGTCCACAGTTCATTAAAGTACCAAGCAAAGGTACACTACAATTAGGAAAATTTGAGGTTGAACATAAATAGCAAAATATTAAAAAAGACCTTGCAATTTTTAATCATATTTTTATTTATTACCTTGGTTTGTTTGGGGCAAGCTGTCGACTTGGCCGTCTAATAGACTGGTTTTGTTGTATCTTCATTGAAGTTCTAGGAGATGACCGTGCAAAGGGGTCTGGAGCTGGAGGCTTTTTAGGTATCTTTTTCACCAACCGACTAACCCACTTTTGCTGCTCTTCTGTAGAATTTGCTAATAACAACAGATTCTTTGCCGTCGAAATATCGTAATAAACTATAAAGGAACATTTGAAAAAATTAATGTGTTTAAATTGATCTGAATGTAAGTAATATTGATGGGGCAAGTAATTTACTATTTACCTTTGCAAGGTGCTATAATCTCCTCCTTTTTGTCCATGTGATCTTTATGACATTTAATATGGCAGCGACGGCACTCTAACGCAGGAGGGGGTTTAAACATATGCCACAATGGCTTCATGCAAGCCTCACAGTTGGTTGGGAAATGATAGAGGGTAGGGATAAATTCATGTCCCTTATGGCAAATATAATTTGATTTTTCTCCCACTGGCTCCACTGGAAATTCTTGTTCCTTCTTACTTTCTCCTTCATTGGCATACAGAATCTATAAATAGCAAAAAGAATAATGGGTGATTTCCAAACAGTTTTATGCAGTAACAATTTTTACAGTGTAGATAAAATAAAATTAGCCTAAATTATTTAATGAAAAGAAAATGACATTCAAACATTACTAGATTCTGTCTAATCAAAAGCTTGTATGAGAAAAGCCATTAGACAGTCACTTGGTTCACATTTCAGAAAAATATCTATCTTGTTCAAATGTGCCTCCTTATTTTATCCAGGATATCTTACTATGTCTTAGTAATTTTATCAGAATAGGCCAAAAGGTGAATTTTCACTTGATGGGTGTTAGAAAGTTTTTCTAGGAGGGAGTGTTCAAGTCAATCCCCTGAAGGGATGTGGCAAGTACACAAATTGATGCTCTATGATTCTCAAAAAAGGACAACTGGGTGATAACTGCAAACACAGCTTTAATGGAAAGGTTTATATTTGGAGAGTTGAGGAAGAAAGAGGAAAGGACGTAAAATACACTCCAAATAAACATTATAAGCATCCAGAAAATGAGTGGCCAACTCTCCCACAGTACCCCAAGCACAATGGTTTTTATACAGAAGAAACTCAGTAATTGTTGGTTTGACTAATTTTAAAATGGAAGCAGAACAGGAAAACATTTGGCTTCACTTTAAATCGGAAGTAAAAGGGCTACTGGGTGCAAAATTTAACTTCATAAACAACTTTTTTAACTTTCTAGAGAGCTGAGCATAAAATCAGAAACAGAAGAGAAAGGGTATGGTTAAAAAATGTCATAATGAGGGGCGCCTGGGTGGCTCAGCCGGCTAAGTGTCCGACTTCGGCTCAGGTCACGATCTCACGGTTCGTGCTGACAGTTCAGAGCCTGGAGGCTGCTTCAGATTCTGTGTTTCCCTCTCTCTCTGCCCCTCCCCCACTCGCACTCTTTCTCGCTCTCAAATAAACACTAAGAAAAATTTTAAAAAATAAAAATAAAAATGTCATAATGAACCTTGAACAAAAGGAAAGCAAAGGCCAGAAACAGGATATAAACACACTACAGACTTCACCAAGTAAGAGGGAGAGGAATAAAGATGTATCCAAACAGAATAAGCATGAAAAGACACAGAAGGCTATTTACCTGAAATATCCTTGGAATTTCTTTAGCATCTGCTCTATATACATCTGTTTGTGTAACTGGTCGGACATGAAATAATTTGCTATAAAAGATTTTTAATAAAGGAATAAAATATTACTAAAGGATCAAATTGCATTAGTTATCCTATACTTATAAGTTAAAAAGGACTACTTTGACCCATGTTAGAAGGTCAGAGGATACCTTGGTTCTATTAATGCAATCACTCCTTGAGATTTTGAGTATTCCCAGGAAATCAGAAATTTTCTAATTAGTTTCAGAAAACAACATATGTTTTAGCTATAACTCTATATCCCAGACTTTCATCTCTACGAAGCAAATATAAGAAAATGTAACAACAGTACTGTAGGAGCTATATGATATATATTTATATGTAAATAGCACTAACTTGACAAAAAAGGTCACATTTCTCTTACACTTTAAAAGAGAAAGTTTCTAAATATTGTAATAAAAACACTTACTCTATATCTAAAACCATGTAAGGATTAGATTGTTCTTTATCTTGTTCACTGTCATAGAAAAGAATCTTCTTACTGCTTACAATCACATACTGTTAAAGAGAGGGAGGGAGGGAGGGAGGGAATTAATGACTGAAGTTAATATATAGCTCATTTATTTATTTTCTTTGAAAACAAATTCTACAGCAACAAAAATCATATAATACCTAAGTTAAATAGACAGTTCTCATTATATCCTTAAAAAGTCTTCTTTAAAATAACAACAAATTTATAGTTTGCATATATTTTAAATAAGCAGATTGGGGAGGATATTAATTCAAGTATTTTTTAGATTTAGCTTCAAAATCCAGTAACACAGGTAGCCTTGTTGCTATGGTTTGAATGTTTGTGTTCCCCCCAAATTTTTATGTTAAACCCTAACACCTACTGGCGGGGGCTTTGGAAAGTACACAGGCCGTAAGAGCAGAGCCCTCCTGAATGGGATTAGTGCCCTTACAAAAGGGGCTCCAGAGAGATCCCTAGCCCCTTCCAGCATGTGAGAACACAGCAAAACGTCTGCACCTGGAAGAGGGCCTTTACCAGAACCCAACCATCTGGCATCCAGATCTTGAGACTTCCGGCCCCCCAGAACTGTGAAAAATAAAGTTCTATTGTTCATACACTACCCAGTCTGTTTTGTTACAGCAGCCTGAACAGAGAAATGAACATCGTAAGATCAATAAATAGGTCTATTACACCCACAGTTGTTTTCCCATTGAAATAGCAAACCACCAAAGCCAATAGGCTTCTGTCTTCCTAACATCAAAACCTGTTTTATTCTTAACAACACACTCATGATGACAGGTTTTTTTTCACAAAGATACATAAAATCACATCATTCCAAATCAAAGTCCAAAGTTTTATGTGTCTAAAAGTTCTAGTTATATATATCTTACAACTACAAAAGTAAAATGGCTATAGCCAAACCAAAAGCAAAATACAAGAACCATATTCAAAAGTACCAATTACCTTTTTAACCCATCCAAATTTCTTAGTGTTATTTCGCACAGGCAATGAAAGCCATCCTTCTAGTCTTGATTCTGTAAATAAGCACAAAATAGGAGGATAAATATAATAATTCTCCTAAGAAAGTGTGAACTATAACAACATTTTAATATAAAAGTCACAGAATAAATCAAATATGCCCCTCAGAATTTATCATTATATTATCATTATCTAGGCTATAATAATGCAGATCAGTATAAGCAAGTTATGGAACACAAAACAAAATCCAGGTTATACCACATTGGAAATATATATGCTGTATTTTATAAAGTCAAATGCCCCCTGCTGATTAAAGTCATGCATCTGCAAAGTTCAGCAGAAAGGTTGCAAAAAAAGAGAAGCAGTTCTCTATTCTCACTGATACCACTATATTAGAATTCTTTATTTTTCCTGCAGAAGAAGGCCTAATCATAGATTTACTGCATATTATCTTCTTCGAAGAGAAAACCTTTTATGTTAGTAATTACATGTTCAGAGAAAATGGATTTTTAAAATGGCTAAAATAAGATGAAATAAAATTGTGCAAATTACAGAGCAATATAACCAAAAGATTTCTAAATTCCAAAATTCTAGTTCAACAAAGGAAACTGCCTGAATCCTTAGAAGTTGTTCCAATGGCATTTGATCGGTAGCATTTAATGAAATAACTAAGGGCAAACAAGCATTTTTGGAGGTTATTGTAATAATCACTTATTGAACTGAGCTAGATGCTTCCATAAATTTTCTTTAATCCTCATAACCCCACAGAAAGGTCACATCGGGATGCAAATCTGACTCCAGTATCTATATAGACTCTTACATCAACAACCTTCAGACTCTATAACAGAAATGCTGTCATGCTTCTGATTCTGTGTCTCCCTCTCTCTCTGCCCTCCCCTGCTCGCACTCTCTCTCTCTCAGAAATAAACAAACAAATATGTATAAAAACAGACCATATAACGTTAACTGTCTGGATGTGGTCCTACACCAACTTAAGGACTAAATCAGATGATCTCTAACAATTTGAGTAAAACTGAACTTTACTGCTAAAATCTAAAACTACAATACAATTACTTTTATGATTTATATCATATACTGTTTTACACCTGGGAAATGCAGCAACAATGTAAAAAACTATGGCTAGTTCACTTTGCATTCAATTAGTAAGAGATTAACTTTTACCTCATATTCAGCTGCTCATATACTAATTTCCTGTGGCATTTACATTAAACGTGGTTTTGTACTTATACTAACTTTGTGTTAAACATAGTGATTTTATGTTTTCTATCTAGTTTCTTCATTTAAACTCCAAGTCCTTTCAGGGCCAAGACTGAGTTGAACTGTCTTTTAAGGCTTAACACAATGTTGACTAGCTAAGCGCTCAATGAAAACCTACATACATCCTCTCAAACAGTCTATGTGCTTTTTTTGTACTGTCACTCTTGATATGAAACTTCAGAAAGAATTTCTT
>CM053576.1:124900495-124920793 GCA_028646485.1 Cryptoprocta ferox | reverse complement strand
AGTGAAAAACCCCAAAGGTGAGAGAGAAAGATTTTCAGGATATCACCTGTACCATTAGGTTCCGATGAAATAGGTAAGTAAGGCAAAGATTCTTCTTCTGAGTCAGAATCAGAGTCAAGAAGCATATGAGAACTGGAAGGCTTAGTAGCAATATTGAGAGAAGTAGAGGAACGTTGGTAGGTGAATGACATGGATTCCATAGTGCGTGATTGAGTGATATGAACTAAACATCCAACATGAAAGGAAGTAAGAATGCAGAAAGAAGTTAAGAGAAAATAAAATGAAAACCTGAAAAGAGAGCTTCCTATAATATACAAAGAGCTAATTTAAGTAACTAAATATGTGGAATTTTCTTTTGCATTTTTTCACAAAAATTTTTGTCAAAAATCAAGAAACACTGTAAATTTTAAACTGTCATTTGAATCCCCACTCCAAGGAGGTTTTTCTTAAAGAAATGACAAACATATTTCTCAGGAGCATATCAATCCCAGGTCTTAAAACAATCAACTGCTTTATATTTAAGACGAAGTCTTTTAATAAAAGTAACCTAAGAGCTGAAAAGAAATCCATACCTGGAAAGCCGTCATCTGCCTCAGCATCCCCTGGCCCACTGCCTATACTGGAACTATCCAGACCAATATGCAAGGCCTGGAGCTGTGACCGCAGCTGCTCAATGTCACTATCTTTACTGTCCAGTGTCATCTGCAGTTCAATTCGAATCTGGCTCTCTTCAGCTATTTGCTACAAGAAATAAAATTACATCAAATTAATTTGATGCCATACACCTCATAATTTTGCTTCTTAATTCAATAACAATTATGAAGTAACAGATATATCCTATAACCAATAAAATCTATGCAGACATGAAAATAAGTCTACTTCTTAAAAAGAAGTCTTCAATCTGGAGTTCAAAAAGTATTCTTACAGCCTGCATTTCATTCAGTTCTTTCTGATACTTGATCATCTGCTGGGTCAATTTTTCACGTTCAGATTTAAGCTCCATATGTAGCTTTCTATTCTCTTTCTCTTTTCTCCGCACATCAGTGTCACTACCACGCTTGACAGGTTCTTTTCGATTCATGATTTCGGCCAACTTATTCACAGCCTGAAAAACACAAACATAAGTATGTAATTAAATGAAATACGTTGATGGTTCTTGGTAACTTACCAATAGCAAGTTATAGGACCACTAATAATCTCTTTCCCTACATACAGGGTGACAGAGAAACACTGTCTCCTTTAAGTAATACACCCTCCATTACTCATTCCTCTTCTCCAACCTACATTTGTTTTTCACTCTCGTGTTTTCTGAGAAATGTAATTTAAAATATTTAAATTACATCAGGTTTGATCTAATGTCACTTTCTACTTTGAGTTTTTAGCTCCTAGAGAGACTTTTACGAGGCAGATCCACTTATATCCGTGGAGGAAGAGAACGGCGCACTGGCCTCCCATTAATAAAATACAGTATGCTCGACCAGAGAACTAAGCAGGTGGCACCCACGAAGATGCCCGCAGCATCACACCTGCAAGAGTGGGCAGAAGGATGTTCAACAGTCGACCCTTTCTCAGGGTCAGCGAATGTCTACTCTCTCTAGTTTCTTAAAAGCAGAAAAACTTACCAGATTACAATAAAAAATTAGGAGGGAGTGTGATTCCATATGGAAAACTTAAGGAAGCTTAAAGTAAACACTGAATTGGACAATGTTAACCAAACCTAGCTTCTTCCAATCTGGCAAAAGTCAGGTAACTGTTGTGATGGTTCGGAAGCACGGATACATTCAATGACCGCTACAGTCAGCCTGTAACGCCGGAAGTGAAATGTAGGAGAGAGAAACTAAAAACAATTCAAAACCACAGTTAGAGGTTATGACACATACTTGAGTTTTCAGTGTTCTCTCTGTTAAGAGCTGCTTCTCAAACTGTGCTTTAACAGCAGCTGCACTCATCTCCTCGTCTTTCAACCGTGATAGCTCTGAAATACGCAAAGATGTAAAACTTATGTTAATAATTACAGCAACTGATAAAACATTAGGTATGTTTAAAATATAAACTTTATTCTTTGTTCATACATACGTTCTTGGGCATCTTTCAATTTGTTATTTAATTCTTCTTTCTCATTTGCAAGATTGGCAACATCACTAGTTAGTGTCCTATTAGTTTCTTCAAGCTAAAAATGAAAGTGGAAAAAACATCACATCACAATTTACAAACTCTAAGTTACAAAGCAATAATTCAAACTGAAAATACCCTAGAATGTTGCTAAAACTCTGATTTTCCTAAGTACACCTATTTACACTTCGTAGCTCTGTGGAATCTTACCGAACTTCACCCTTGGTAAAAACTTCACTCACCATAACAGACTCCGTACGCACCCGGGAAGCAAAAACACTGCCTTCGCTCAAAAATCCTTAGCAGTATTTTTAATGAGAAAAACATTTAATAAATTAAAAAACAAGCAAATACTGTAACAGATCTCTGCAATTCATCATGCAGAATAAACAAAATTTTAACTGTAGTATTTCGTTCAGGACATTTTAAAATGAAGTAAAATTTTACTGAAGAAGCCGACATCCTTTTTTATTCTCCCCAAATCCTATTCCTATTCTTCCTTCCCCCAAGAAATTTTATTGTGAATTATGTGTTCATCCTTCTCATCAATGATTATATACTTTTATTACAAACACATAATAGATAGCATGTTTTTACGTGATTTAAAATTGTCCATAAACAGCTTCCCGCTATACCTTTCTGTAATTGCTTTCACTGGACATTATATTAAGAATTAAACTGTTGGGACGCCGGGGTGGCTCAGTCGGTTACGCATCTGACCTTTGACTTCGGCTCAGGCGTGACCATGTGTGGTTTGTGGGATGGAGCCCTGCACCGGGCTCTGTGCTGAAAGTGCAGAGTTTGCTTGGGATTCTCTCTCTCTTTCTCTTTCTCTCTCTGTCCCCCACTCCTCTCTGCTAAAGCATGCGCACTTTCTCTCTTTCAAAATAAATAAACTTAAAAAAAGAATTAAACTGTTGATATCTAAAGATCTAATTAAATCATTTTAACCAATATGGCAGTTCCATCTTCTACCACATTTCATTTATCTATTCGTTCATCTAATGAGAAGACTTACTGATAAGACATTTGAATTTCTGCTATTACAAACATTTATGCTGCTACAAAACTGTACCTGAATTTCTCCACCATATTCAAACTTTCTTTGAATTATATGAATATCTCATTTTTCATATTTAAAATATTTAAAATAAATAAATATTTAAATTGCCATATTATATACTATGCCATACTAGATTTATACTTCCCATAGTTTTAAATAAGAATGTCATTTCCCACACATCCTTCAAACACTTGAAATTAGTCAGATATTGAATTCTGTCATTGTAATCAATGAATATGAAATAGTATTTCAAAGTTATTTTATCTAGCCTTTCCTAAAGAGTAATTAGGTTAAGTATCTGCTTATAGTTTTAGGCTTTTCTCTTTTGACCAACTTTTCTTTTGGACTGTTTAACTTTTTCTTATTGAGCTCGAGAGCGTCACTTGTGTTCTAGATACAAATCCCCTGTTTAATGAAAACATTACAAGTGTCTCCTCCTTGTGGTTTGTTGTCTTCTGCTACAGTAAGTTCTGGATTTTGTTCTGTTTAAAGTTTTTCTTTTTCATCTTTAGATTTTTAAGATAGCTAGAATGTATCCTTGTTATGTTGTAAAAGGTAAGGATCTAACTTTATTCCTTCCCACACACAGAGTCATCCCAAACCATTTATTCTATCTGTACCCTTTCCCACCGATGTGTCTATCACAGATCCACAAATCTCTCACAGATCCAGTTCTTTATGTGCAGGAGTCTACTTCCGGCCTCCCTACTTATTTCCACTGAGCGGGAATAAAGATCACTGCTCCAATGCCAAACTTTCTAATCAATGTACCATTTTAATGACCCGGATAACTGACAAAAACAAGTGCAACTGCTTGATGTTTTACTTCTCTTTGAAATTCTCGTTATAATTTTTTTTCACTTTGCATATGACTACCTTCAAGGTAGTTTCAAGATTCTTTTGAACTAAGATTTGTTTAACAAGAAAAAATGATTTATACTGTTTTCTGCTTTTGGTATTTCCCTTTCCCTGTAGTTCTTTCACTTTGAATTTACCAACAGGCAGAGCCATCACAAGTAGTTCTCTTTTTGAGCCTCTTTCTGGCAAACAACACGGAGAAGCTAGTGGTTAACTGGATAAAAATTCCCATGGCCAGAATACGCAATTTTTCATTTCTAACTAGAGTACTCTCCTAGCGCTTCTACAGAAGATGTATGATACAGTAACTTGATTAAAATCAAAAAAGAACTAGAAAATTTTACTTACAGATGCAATGGTAGCATCTTTTTCAGTGAGTTCCTGTTTGTGTCTAGCCATCATCTCTTTGATCTCAAGTTCCTTCATGATTTTCTCTTTTTCCAAATCAGAATATTGCTCTTCAGCAATTGAACGAGCCAGTTGCTCAGAATCTGCTTTGGTCAAGGTGATCTCCAGCTGAGCAGCCAAGGAGTCCCTACATTTTAACGATACATCATTTTAATGTTCAATTTACACTGGGACGTCCAAGTTTCTAATACATGTCATCAACGAATTCTTACTGAGGGAACAGCAGGTCCTGTTCTAGAAGCAGAGTGCACAGCTAGCAACAAAAGAGACAAGGATCTCGATCTGTACCTTTCGTCCTCGAATTCCTGTTTCTTCTGCTGTAATTCTTTACAAAGTTTGGTCTTTTCTTCACATTCTTCTTTAAGTTCTCTCACCTGAGTTTTATAGAGGGTCTAAATAGCAAAAGAGAACAGAAACATATCACTGCCATTATCACCATCAGGAATATTATTTCTACATTCGAAGTCTATCCAGACAAAAAGTCAAGTTGAACACAAATATTTTCCTGAACACTGAGTAATGTTGGGTCTCTGAGCAAACTAATAGTTTAATGGGCTTTTTGGTAATCAACCAGTTAACTAATAAAAGTTCTGCTAATAACTTAGAAGTTTGATTTAAAAATATTTTTTTTAATATTTATTTTTGGGAGAGAGAGAAAGCAGGCAGGCACGTGTGACAGAGTGGGGGAGGGGCAGAGAGAAAGGGAGACAGAGGATCTGAAGCAGGCTCTGTGCTGACAGCAGAGAGCCTGACGCAGGGCTCAAACTCACACACTGTGAGATCATGGCCTGAGCTGAAGTTGGATGCTAAACGGACTAAGCCACCTAGGCACCCCAAGAAGCTTGATTTTCAACTGGATATCAGAATTTCTTATTAAATGACATAGATTGGTAGGATAAACAAAGAGGCAAAGAAATATATTACTAATTTAAACAAGGAAAATTTTTTGGCTTAAATGAAACAGAGGTGACATTACTTTCATATTTTGAAACTGATCTAAAAAAGTACAAACATCAAAATAGCAATTTATTTATGAAAAATGTTTTTAAATCAACTTCACTGATGGGCTTAGAACTACTTTTCTAGCAACGATAATAGATTTCTGTTAAGCTATCAGTAGTCATTTGCCCAGCTCTTCTTTCTGTATGAATTGTGTGGTACAAAACATCCTATCCAAATCTCTGATATTTGCTAGAAGAATCTATTTTAAAGACAAGAATCATTTTCCTCATTCTGCAGCAAACTTTTTAAATTCTACAAATACAACAATTTTCAAACTAACATATCTGCAACTTACTGAGAAGTACTGCTCCGCTTCAAGCTGATCTTGGAGTTCTTTCATTTGCCCGTCTGCGTCTTGACGTTCTCTGTGGGGACATTAAAACAAAGGTTCAAATAAGCTACACACATATTAAACCAGCAACTCTTGAAATGAGGCCTAGGAACCACTGGGCATCCCTGGACACTTAAAAAAAAAAAAAAAAAAAGTCCCAAGAGGTCAAATTATTTTCATAATACTAACCATCATTGTGGTTTGTTTTTTTTTAATTCTCATTCTCTCACTAGTGTGTACAGACTTTTTTTTTTTAAAGTTATATAACATATGTCATCATTCCAACAGCTAATGAAATGTGTTTGTATGCTACTGTGTTTTAAAATTTTCTCAGTTTTGGGGCACCTAGGTGGTTCAGTCAGTTAAGCGTCCAACCCCTGGTTTTGCTCAGGTCATGATCTCACGGTTCATGGGTTCAAGCCTGGCACTGGGCTCTGTGCTGACAGCACAAAGCCTGCTTGGGATTCTCTCTCTGCCCCTCCCTCACTCATGCCTGCTCTCTCTCAAAATAAACATTTAAAACAAATAAACAAAATTTTCTGTTTTGATTTCTAACACAAAAAATATGATTGATATAACTCACATAAACACCCTTCATGAGACCAAAGACTAGAATAGTATGGTAATAGTAAATTACATCTTATCGCACGCTCACTGTGATCTGCATTTCTGCCCAGCTAACTGGCAGAAGTCAAAGAGCACCTGAGAAGTGGTTACCTCAGGATGAGGGAAGAAGTGACTGAGAAGGGGCCAGAGGGAAGGTTGAGAAGCATGCGTTTTTATGTTTAAATGTAGATGTTTAAATGGCACAGATCTGTACATTCTGCAAAAATTCACTGAGCTCTACTAACATTTGTGTACTTTTTCTATATGCATATTACATATATGTATGCATACATCTTCAATAAATAAATAAAATTAAATAAAAAATAAGTAAAACAAAAGTGAGCCTAACAACCTATTTAAGATGTTGTGTTGAAATAAATTTATTTTTAATGTTTTTTTTTATGTTTATTTTTTCTTGACAGAGAAAGCGCGAGCAGGGGAGGGGCAGAGAGAGAGGGAGATCGTGAAGCGGGCTCTGTGCTGACAGCAAAGAGCCCAATCAATGTGGGGCTCAAACTCACAAACCGTGAGATCATGACTTGAGCCGAAGATGGACGCTTAACCGACTGAGCCACCCGGGTGCCCCAAATCAAGGAAACATAAAATTTACAGTTATCCGACTCAAATCTAAGGGGGGAAAAAAGCAATCTGGAGAACACCACCACATATATGATATAATTAAAAAACAAAAAAACTCCAAAATCTACAAAAACCCCAACCCTATATACACTGTACAGATGTATACAGGTAGAGACATAGAAGGGTGAATAACAAACTATCGCAGTATATTCTTTCTGGAGAGGTGAACCATGTCTGCATTCATAAACGGGAACATACACTGTTTCTTCTTTATTTTTAAATACAGTTCTGAGTATTTTACAGGGAGAAAACATTTAAACACCACTTAAATATTTAAATATTTAAAAATATACACAGCAAGGAAGACTCAGACCTAATGATTTAATCATATTGTTTTCATTCTGTATATTACTTAAGGTTTTTATTCTTATTCTCGTTTAATAATTTGGTCACTTTGTTTACTTACTGGCTCTTAAAACCTCCACGTAAAGTCATAACTCAAGGTCACGTATCTGTGTTATATCTGTATTTTATCATTGAGATGCCTTTTATTAAAAGGGAGGATTCTAATTTTTCTGAGTCAAAAATGGGAAAGATGCTAATTAATAATATATAAAAGGTCAATTTTTGAAATGATCGCATCATCACCAGCTAAGCTCATTTGCAGCAAACCTCAGTATAATTTTAATGTCCACGGAGAGCTATCATTCATTTACATGTAACTTTAAAGACCTAGCATTTATTAGGTATTTAAGAAAAGTACTTTTCACAAAACTAACCCATTATATGCACATGGTTACAATGAAAAGGTACAGAAGAAAATCATCAAGAAAGGTCGCAGTCTCACCTCTTCACATCCTCATCTCACTCCCCTGGAGGGATTCACTTTGTTCCATTTGTTCTGTTCTTCTGAGAACTACCTCCACATCTCAGCTTACTTCTGGACACAGACTTAAACTCCTACTTACCCACTCCCCACTGCCAGAGTGAGAAGGTAGCTCTGACCACCCCGAGCCTCTCCCAGCTCTTCTGACACAGCCGCACCATGGGCCTCGGCCACACAAGCCTCACTTCCTACTCCATCGACCACAAACCACAGCCTCCCCGGTCTGCAATGAGAACTGCACCCTTCACCCACCCTTTCTCCTCGTTTTTGAAATTTCATGAGAACGTGTCCAAATGTGGGTCTTTTTTCACTTATTTTCTGTTGAGTCCTTTCAATCTAAAACCTTCTCTTTCAGCCACGGGAAACTGTGTTCTATTATTTCTTTAATAACTTCCTCCACTTGGGTTTCTCTAGACTTCTCTCTGTCTGGTATGAGAAGCCCTGAGCCACACATCTTTTATGTCATTTCCTCTTATTCTGTTTGATGAAATTTCTTAGAATTTTTCTTTAAACTATCCTAATAAATGTATATGCAGTCATTTTTAATCTTTAACAGCTCTTTCTTATTCTGACTGCCCTTTTTGGATTATGCCAGCTTCTTGTTTAAGTTTAATGGAAGTATCTCCTAAAAGTTTTGATCAATATTAATTATTACCAATAGGCTTTTTTGTATCTGTCCATGCTTTCCTCTTCATTCCTTGATATACTTCTCATCTGGGGGTGTGTTTCCTTTATCTTTATCACAGTCATTCTCTTTAGTACTGAAGACTTTCCTCAAATGCCTAACGATACTTAGTTATTCATTTACAGAGGCGGCAATAGGTAGAAGTGGTAAAAAACTTGTTGGGGAAGCAAAGATAATCCTGAAGGATAACAGTGGCACTCAACACATTACTTAAACAGAAAAGGAGAGCAAAGGTGGTCAAGAAAATGAAACGATCAACGAAACTTCCCAGGAAAACCAAAATTAACATAATTTACATGTGGATAGTCATACGTATTAATAAAACTTTGTCTCAAACAATGTACTTACTTTCGAAGTTCAGCATTCTGCTTTTCCAAGCTCATTTTCATTTCCATGAGATGATTATTCTCTTGTTTTAACTGCTTTTCTGACATTTTTAGTGTGTTAACTTGCTGTGTTTGCATCTTCAAGTCATTTTGTGTAAGGCAGCGCTTCTGAGTTTCTTGCTCTATTTTTAATGTCAAGTTTCTAATCTAAAAAATAAATTGTATACTTGTTATATAAATAAATAATTTTGATTTTTCTTTTAAAAAAGTTTTAATGTTTATTTAGAGAGAGAGAATGAATGAATGAATGAATGAGTGGAGAGGGGCAGAGAGAGAGGGAGACACAGAATCTGTAGCAGGCTGCAGGCTCTGAGCTGTCAGCACAGAGCCCAACACGGGGCTCGAACTCATGAACTGTGAGATCATGACCTGAGCTGAAGTTGGACATTTAACCAACTAAACCACCCAGGCGCTCCATTATTTTGATTTTTCTCATCAATGAAGCTTATTATGCAAAAGAGATTTTTTTGTCCTTTGGCAGTTAATTTCATTTCACGGTAAAATATATTTTGTATTTCTGATGTCCTATTTTTTAAATAAAATACGGTCTTTAGGATAAAAATAACTTAAAAATTTTTAATTATGATTCATTTAGTGTATCATCCAAATTCAGTAAAATTAAAGGTTGCATAATATAAGAAAAAATTTTAAGTTATGAAGTCAACATTACAGATAAACCTAAGTGGACTATGAATTCATTACACAGTTTACCGTTACTTATTAGTAAGCGTCATACTCACATCCTCATTTAGCACATCTTTCTGCTTAAGGAGCTCATTTATCTTCTGCTGTGACTGCTTGAGGTCGCAGTCCAATATAGAGCATCTCTTCTCAGCTTCCAGCAACAGGTTTTCCACCTTCTGCTTTAACGTCCTTTCCTCTGAGAGCTTTTTCTCCATTTCTAGTCTCACAAAAATGGACACAATTATGCATTCACATACCAAAAAAGCGTATCAAACGCATGATCCCATGCTATGAAAATTATTGTAAATGATGCTGGCTTAAAAACTTTTTTAAATTTCCAATTTAATATTTCCATCACTCTTCCTAATGTGTTTGAAATGTCAACAGTTTCATGCTTGGAAATCAGGCGTTTTATTTGCAGTGTGGAAAGATCTACCACTCTGCGGTATTACATCTATTCTAACTGAAGTAAAATTCTGCCTTCACTTATGGTTCTAAAAGAGCCTTACATGTTTTGAATAAGGACTTATTCTCCTGCTACCCTGTGCCTCTTGGTGTTACCCTTCTTACCTACAACACCCCGGGGCGATTCTAGGGCGTCTACGGCTCCTTCCATATTAGCATAGTTCTTTGCAGAGGATGACAATCATGCTTTGCGGAAATGTTTGCAAAGGACAAGATGCTGGGACCAAACTTGTTGAGGTTAAACCCTATCTCTGACACGTCCTAATTATTTGCATGGACAGTTAATTAAGCTCTCTGAGGCTCAATTTCCTCATCTGTAGAATGGTGATAACAGTACGTATCCTGCCTCACAGGGATGTTACGAAAATTCTTAGTTAATATCTGTATGGCACTTACTAGCTGGCTGGCATACAAGAAGCATTTGATAAGGGCTCACTATTTAAAGACAATGCTTAAGGACCTAAAGAGAATGTTCACAGTATTATTTTAAAAGAAAAAAGCAAAAAGGTATAAAAATTTCAGAAAACATACAAAATATTACCCTGATTAGTAAAACTGTGGTTAATCTTTACTTACTTCTTTATACTTTCCTGTATCTTCTAAATGATTTGTAATGAACTTTTAATTTGTTTTATTAATCAGAAAAGGCTTTTTTAAAAGCAAAAAACAGGCAAAGTTTATATCTAAGCAAGTGATTTCATATTAAATGTTAGTTATTACCATTAAAGGATTATCTTTCAATGTACCGATTAGAAAATCTTTTCAAATCCAGTTGGGCTCCTCTGCTCCTTCATACCTAATGCTCAGTATCGAATTATCATTTATTACAAAGTTATATAAGGAAAAACTAAGCTTATGAATTTTTACTTTTTAATGAACTGCCTTCAAAAGTGTGGGGGAAAAAAACGAAACTATTCACATTCTACTAATAATAGCTAATATTTCTAGGCATTTTCACATATCATTGCAGTTGGTCTTCAAAACAACCTAATACTCTTAATTGTCTAACAAGAAACAAGGCACAAAAAAAGGTTAAGTAACTAGACAAGGTTACCTGACTAGGAATTCATTAATAAGTCATATTCTTAATCAAAGGAAGCTACGACATGGCAGTGGAAAGCCCAAATGCTTTTAGAGCTGGTTTGAGTACCAGCTACATTTTTGCGTATTCCTATAAATTATAAAAGTCATCATACATATTAGTATTGTAAAAACGAGTTTGAAAAAAATGGTAGACTATTACCCTGAATTGGTTCATTTTTATCAGTTCAGAGAATATCCCATGGACAGATGTACTCATTAAAAAAAAAAAAAAAAAAAACAATCACCCTAATGTGGGCACAGAGAATAGACAGGGGCACAAGTGAACTTACTGAGGTGATAAAAATACAGATTCTATAACTTGTTTTGAGTGCTGGTTACAAGTGTGTATTACAAATGTGAGAAGTGCTTGCATTTTACTGCACCTGAATTACACCTTGAAAGAAATTCACCTATCTTCTAGGCCACTGACAGGGAAACATGACCCACTAACTTCCTGTCTTGTAATTAGATTTTTCTAAATAAAGCACTCGTTTCATCTCTTAACATCCTTAATTACTGCCTTAAACGAAACTGATTTTAACAACAACAAAAAAAAACTCCAATTTAAATTTCATTCATTAATTACAGGGCTATTTTTTTGCCAAGTTATTCATAAATATTATGCTTCAACTTGAAATAAAATTTCTGCTAAAGAGTTCTATGACTCTTTTACAAGAGTCTTTAATTAATTTCCTTTGGAATTTCAAATGCTTCATAATTATAAACAGTCAGTTAGGGAAACAAGAAATTATCCTAAGACAATTCCAAGATACAGGCCGGTTTGTAGAAAAGTTAAGTCTGTTGTCTTACCCTGTATTCATTAGTAGTACATGACTTTGACCGGATCTAGCTAGTGTCTTCACCACGCCAGAGTTCAAAATCGTCAATGAGCTTATATTCTAGTTAGGTCAGCTTCTATTTTTGAAATATTTATCTTGCATAAACTGGCAACGATTTTGTTATACAAACTGGTAAATGCCAAACTAAATATTACAAAAAGAGCAAATCCCCCAAATCTGAATAGATAGATCTAGAACCTCATGCTCTTTATGCCTGTTACTATTGCTATCCCCGGAATATTCTTTTCTCTCTGATCATTAAATCTGGTTGAGTAATTCTGTACTTGGGCCTTACACTCTTAGAAATGATCATTGCCATAAGGGGAAAAAAAAGCTTTATGTATATAAAGCTTCCCTTATGTTGTTTTCTTTCCAGTTCTCAGTATTTGACAATAAAATATAAAAAAATATCTTTCAAAATCAAAGAGTTGACTACAGAATCAATTCTTGGTAAAACGCTCCAGAAAGACCCTCTTAGGAAAAAGCGTACCTTTCATGGCTTCTGATTTTGCTTCTTCAATGGATTCATAAATCTTATTCTTATCTGCTAGCCGCGCTTTGGTAGCCTTATGCTCAGCCTCCTCTTGCTCTAAGCTCTGCTGTGTAACTCTGAGTTGGTATGTCATATCAATTTCCATGTTGTTCTTTGCCTATTAAAGATTTAAAATAGCAGCTATCAACAAAAAAGACTGGCTCACAATTTCAACGACTTATAAAGCTATTTTGTACAGGCTAAGAATGTTCAATACTTCCCTCCTCGCCCCCCTCAAACTTCCTGTAAAAGTGATCCACGGAACCCACCTGCTAACCTCCCGCTGCACCTACGTCCCATCCCTCCACCCTCCTGTCTGGAGACCTGCACTGACAGTGTTTGATCTCAATAAAGTAACACATGATATTCTCAACATCAGATTCAACGAACACTTTTCAGTATTTATCTCACTGAGACTCACCGTTGCCCTTGAAACTATTTCCTTGACATACCTGACAATGAACTCACTTGGCTCCCCCCTTCCTGTTCTCATCTCTTCTGTCACTTAGGAAGTCTTCCCCCAGCTGCTCCTTAATGCCGGCCTTCTCTGGAGGTGGTGTTCTTCGGCCACTTAAAGCTTCTCCCCTTCCCGTGTCATTATTGCTCACCTTTAAAACATACCTAATATCTCCCTTTGCTAGAGCTAAAGACAAATTTTCAGGATCCTCTGCCATTTACCCTTATATTCCACACAGGAGACTTGTTTTAAGTTGGGAAACTTTAATAATAGAAGTCAGTCTCTTTTCTAGATGTCCTCAAAAGATTTTCTAATTCTTTGTTTTCTATAGTTTGTATCATAAATGTAAATACTTCTTTTGTTTTTCAAATAAATCTTTAATACTGAAAATGGTTTTTTTTTAAGTTTATTTATTTTGAGAGAGAGAAAGAGAGTGAGCATGTGCAGAGGATGGGCAGGGAGAGGGCGAGGGAGAGGGAATCCCAGGCAGGCTCCAAACTGTCAGCGCAGAGCCTGAGGCAGGGCTTGAGCTCACTAACTGTTGAGATCATAACCTGAGCCAAAATCAAGAGTCAGATGCTTAACCAACTGAGCCACCCAGGTGCCCCTAAAAATCATTTTTTCAATCCAACAACAGAGTACTCAACTCTGCCCTGAAAAACCACTGCTCTGAACAATCTTTTCCTAGACAGGCTCTTGCATTCACACAGCTTCAGCTGATTGTGTACCAATGACTCTCAAATATTTCTACCTTCAACAAACATAGTTTACTGCTTTATGAACATCCTAAGGCACCTCAAACTTAGGACTAAAATAGATTTTGTCATCATCTCTTCTAAAAGAGCTATTTCCCTTCATTCTTTTCTCTCTTTTATTCTTTATTAATTAGTGTTTCCTTTATATATCTTGTCACAAAGTAAGAACCTAGAACTCATCCTTAAGTACCACATGCACGCTTCATCTAATCAATCACTAAGTGCTGCCAAATATTCTACCTCCAAATAGTTATCAGATTCATTCACATTTTCCATCCTTTTAACCACTGTACTAGTTAAGTCTCCATTATCTGAATTGCTGAAAACACCTCTGACAAGTCTCCCCACCTCTTATCTTGTCCTCCTCAAATTTATTCTCCACACATGGTACACAACGATCTATCTTAAATGTATGTCTAAAAAGAGCATCCAATTTAAAGCCCTTCAGTGGCTAGTCCATTACCTAGAGAAATTAAGTCTAACAGAGTATTCAAAATCTTCCATGATCCAGCTCATGCCTAGGTCTGTAGCCTCATTCTGGTCAATGAACTCCTCAGACTTAACATGGGGACCATACTGCAGTCTTCAGGCCATTTTGGCCTGATGTCAATTTTTGTAAAATTTCACTGAACACAGCCACACCCATTCCTTTACATATCGCAGCAGAGCTGAATTGCAACAGACTATATGGCTCTCGAAGACTAAAATATTTACTGTCTTCGCTTAAAAGATTAAAATCTGTTGACCCCTGCTCTACACTCCAGATTATTGAGCAGTTTGCATTACATAAACCAACTATGCCTTTTCTATTTCCCCTCCTCTGAACTTTTGCTCCTGCTGTCCTCCCCAGCTCAGAATGTGCCTCTTACCCTGCCAACCGATCCTGCCCTGTGCGTCCAGTATACCCTGTCCACTCTTCTAGCAGTCTATTTACCACACTGCGTTAGAATTATCTGTGTACTTTATTAATTATGTTAGGTACTACTCCTTAGATTGCATTTTTTTTAATTTGTTATTTTTTAAAGTAGGCTCTACATCCAATGTGGGGTTTGAACTCATGACCTAGAGATCAAGAGTCACATGCTCTACCGTCTGAGACAGCCAAGGGGCCCCACTGTGAGATTACTAAAGGCAAGCAAAGACTGCATCCTCATATTTCTACCACAGATGATACATTAAATACTTAAACGAATGGATAAGTGAACAAAAATAACCTTAATCGCACAGAGCCTAAAAATTATCCCTGGCTTACAGTAGTTTTAAAGAAAAACTTTTCAATGTAAAAAGCCATTGTAACTTTCTATCATTTTAAAGACCTGCTGTAGTCAAAAATTTAAGTTTTCCTTGGATCCCTAGGAAGAAACATCCACTGAAAGGATACTGATATTCCTTATTTTAGAGTAAGTTTTCCAATCTAAAACTCTTTGTCATTTTCTTACAAAATATAAAGCTGAACATGTTTTACCTTTTCCAAATCAGTAAATCTCTCCTGTAGTTGTCTCTTCTCCATCTCTACTTTTGCTAATAAGATTTTGCCATTCTTTAAATCTTCTTCTAGGCCAGATATTCTACCTAAAATTGCAACATTTTAAAAACAATAAACCCACAAAGTATATATATTAAATTAAGAGTAAAAAATTTGGAAATCACCTTATACTTTGGAGCTGTTATTTATGAGCCAACGTTTTATAATTGTTGGTAGAGTGCTTTATGGTAAGTCAGCTGGAAGCCAAACCATCACCTTAGGAAGGTGGTTTTTTGATAACTTAAATATTTCACACTAATTGAAAGTAAACCTTCTATTCATAAAATTTTGTATCAATGCATTTCCAACACCCTAACTTCACATAACAGAGTAGTATACTCAGAAATGTGCTATTATAGCAAATATATCCATCATCTAAAGTTATTTTCAAAATATAAATCATCAAAATGAATTCAAGGGCAATCTCTACTTTATAATACCTTGTAAGTCATTAATTATCTCTGATCCATGGGTTCGGTCCCTCCGTTCAGATTCTAGAACTGACTGAAGATTAATAAATTCCTTTTCAAGTTTTAACTTGGCAGTCTCCAGCAGACAATTTTTATCTTGAAGATCTCTATTGTTAGATTCCAGCTGCTGAAGCTGTTTTGTACTTTCTGCTTGGGTTTTTCTTAATCGGGCTGCAGTATCAGATTCTGTTCTCAGCAAAGCATTGGTTTCATCCAGCTGTTATTCCATTCAAAATCAAACAGACAACAACAAACACAAGTGTATATAATGAAAATACTTCCATTTATCAGCCCACTCCAAACTATTTAAAGAAAAAAAAAAAACCTAAAAATAGTTTCCTAATGATTTCCCTTTAAAATCAGAGGGAAAGGCCTTTTTGTAACATTCCCAATTAAAATTAGTTAGTTATCATCAAGAAAACTCAATATCCTTATTACAAACTGAGATTAACCTACTTGTCTCTGGAGTTGATTTACTTTCTCAGTGGATATTTGAGAGTTCTGATTCCTTTTTTTCAAATCTTCAAGTTGATCCTTTAAGCTGTTAACTATGATAAAAAGCATTTCAGTGGCAAGCTTCAACAACAACACATACATACACATTTAAATTTTTTCTTGGTAAGTATTTAATATTCTACACCACAAACCATCATTTTCCAAATTTCGTTTCTTGTCTGCTTCGTGATCAGCTTTCCGCTGAAATTCTGCATTTTTGTGCTGAAGAAGTGCCTTTTCTCTTTCTAATTGTCTTAATGCTGATTCCACATTTTTCCTTAAGGTAATCTGAAATAATGCTTAAAGTTATTATCAAAGGAAAGTATCTATAAAAATCAAATGAAAATACTATTTTAGTATTTCAAGCAGATAACAAAGAACTTTTAAAAAGGCTGTAACTGCTGTTTTGTTAAAACTTACAATAACGTTTTCCATTATTTTCAAAACCGCACACTTCTCTTAAATTAAGACCAATGAAAGTCAAACTTCCTGTAACATTCCATCACCACTGAACCAACTTCACTTAACATAAACTATGGATCTGAAATGTTATGAACAGAAACTTAAAAGAAGAAACAATGGTCACTTTCTGTTGTTAAGCCAAGTCGTTAATACAAATGCAATTTTTTTACGTGAAATATCTACCCATACTAAATTAACTCAGGTTTGCAAAAACATACAAAATGAAGCCTAACATCATGGTTATCCTGTAACTGTAGTCCTGCTCACCAATGCTACAGAAGGTAGGTCTTACCAGAGATCAAGATGTGTATTAATATGGTTCTAAGAGAACTCTGCAAGGAAGGCAGGCATCAAAACTTTTAGTAAACAAAGAAATTAATGAAAGCATACAGCAACTTTACCTCCTCTTCTAGCTCCTTTGCTACTTTCTCAAGCCGAGTATTAACAGATCTAAAAGATTTCAAAAGAAACAGTAAGTAAAATCTCTCCTAATTTATAATAAAACATTTACTTACTATAAATCCATATAATTACTTTGTAACTCTTCATTTTTAGTAAAACGTTTAAACTTAAATTTTAAAATAGAACATTTCATTATCTTAACAACGTACCTGCACTTTTGCTCTAGTTCTTCTTTGGCTTGTATCTCAGTGCTAAGGTGTTCTTCTAATGTGTATAGTTTTTTCTGAATCTGTCCGAAAACAAGAAACTATATAAATTTTGGTCACAGTTAAAATATGAGAGGCTTAAAGAAAACAATGATAAGCTGTTTTTTAAGCTTAATATAACCTCCTTTATAATGGTACAGTTTTTGTACCTTCTTAATGTGACTTTTACGGACATAAGGAAAAAATTCTCCATCTCTTGCTTTCTATGTATGTATGTAAACATGCATACACTATGTAAATATATGAATGAGAAGCTCTAATCTTGGCAGAATTCTTCTCTGACACCAAGTCTCTCATTCATTGTGAATAAAGGATATCCTTTGATACCCTCCACTGCTCTTCTGCAGATTATCTATGTAAAAATACTGTCACAATGTGTACTTACAAGATGAAAAGGTCTGTATTTATAACAAATATTTGGAATATTTGACTGAACTCGTTCAAAAATATATTAGTGCTCTTAAAAATGAGACTTTAAGCTCTTCTTTATATCTTTCTACACAGTGCCAGGAACACTACTATAAGGAGTCACAGTCAAAAAAGTCTTCCAGGAATGACGGCTAATTGATTATAAGTCATTTCCTTGCCATTCTTTACGTCTTCTTCTAGGCCAGATATGTTGATCTTTAAACAAACAGAAATTACATTAGGTATTAAATAATCCATTTTTGGAGCACAGTTACCTTTATAAAGGACTTAACTTCTTGAGTGCCTTGTATGTCTTAGGTAGAGTGTTAGGCACTTTACAAACGTCGTCTCATCAATCCTAACAACAACCCTAAAAAGGTGGTAGTGTTGTATCTACTCAATATAGAAACTGAAATTCAAAAAAGGTGAAAAACTCTCTAGATGGCTTAGCGAATAAGTGCCTGTGCCAAAAATCAATCCAAGTCTATTAGATTCCAAGGCCAATATTCTTTCCACTATTCCAGTGATTAGGTTCCTCATGTTTAATTAAAAATTTTATACATCTTAGGCAAAACTATCATTTTTCCCTAATAAAAATATACAGGCCAATGAACAAGTCAAGTTTGCTTGTGGCTGTTATTACATTAGTATAATTTGATCACACTAGCTTTCACTTATTAATCTGAAATTCTTACTATCAGTTATAGATCCTTAGTAACTAAAAATAAGAAAATTACATTTACATATTTAAGCAATAAATCCACAGAAGCAATAATAAAAGAAATACTTGGTAGAAACAAAGTTGGGAACTTCTCTCTTAAGTAGATGTAGCGCTCCAAATGCTAGGTGGAAAATGGCTCTATCAAAACTAGAGTGATGTGTTTTTTCAGTTTTTCAACATAAGTGACATCAACATACCTCTTGGCTTTCCTATTTAAAACAAAACAAAAAACAGAAATTTAAAATGTTTGCATGCTTTGTAAAATTCCTAAAATAAATCATACCAAAATCATCTAACCAATTTTTTTTTACTTTCTATAAATTTTAAGGAGAAAATGTTAGCATCCTTTTTAATGTGCCTGTGTGTGCACGATTTACTTTTGTGTATGGTTACAAATTATAGAGGCCACAGAATATTGTTACAGTTTGATAAAATTACCCTTTATATGAATTCATTCCTCAACACTCAAAATATTAATTTCTCGACTATTTCTATACCCTTATAGTTTATTAGCTATATCCTTTTAGAGTACTATTATAAAATTTTCTGATATTATAGATGTTAATAAACCTATTCTATCACTTTTTTGCTATTAAAACTAAGCCTAAAAGCTATGTATAACTCATGTTTTTACTAGTCACTCTTACACAATACTACCGATCAAATAAATGGATTAGTTCAGTGTTTTGTAAACCGTATTACAATAAGGAACGCCATCTAGTGATTCAAAAAGGAGCATCAAATGAACTTTTTAAACACATGGATATTACTAAATTAGTTGAACATGTGCCTGAAATAGAGTAGTAAAAATGTATACATACTTCATTTTTCCTTGGCTGTACTGAATCATTTTCTCTACAAGAAGGAGAGTCACTTAATAACCTAGAGGGAAAGGCAGGAAATCAATTCTTTGCATGTCATTTTAATCAATTTTCTAATACCCCCAAATTATTCTCAGAATTAAATTCCAACCACAAAGATTTCTCTTTTTCACTTCAACATATTTTAAAGGAAGCACTATTTTCCCCTCTAGACATTTGTATCATTCTCAAGAATTTAAAATGTTACACCTCTTTTGCCCCCCACTCATATCAAGCTGTTCTAGTCTTTAATATTGTTGAGACTGGAGTCACTATATGGGCTATACTTTTCCCCTCTTCATCTCGTTTTGAGTTCCTAGAACTACGTTATCTAGAAATCTTCTAGAAAAGAGACTCCTCTCCTCCCTTTCAAAGATACCACCTCTTGATTCCCAGGTCTTAATACATAAATCATCACTTCTTTTTAAATGTTAATTTCTCACTTTAACTGGGTCCTTCCTTACTGCCTATAAATATGCTTGGGTTTCTCCAGGTACTCATATCCTCATTTTAGTGAGCATTACAATAGTTTTTAGAATAATACTGTTAGCAGGGTGGCCAACTTATCCTGGTTTGCCTAGAATTTTCTCAGTTTCAGCATGAAAGTCCTTCGCCACATCCTAGGAAGCCCCTCAGTCCTGGGCAAACCACAATGGTTGGTCACCTCCTCCATTACATACATGGAAGCACCAAAAGTTTCTCGAACATGTGTTTCTCAAATGTCTATAGAGCCTCACTCCTCACTACGTGTCAAAGTCACAAGTCCCTTCGTATAGCACACAGTGATCATCTGCTGCTCTACTGTTTCCCTGAACTCCAACAGTTTTTAATCTTCACACCCAATACTCACTGCAGTCAACCAGTATTCACTGGTCTTGTGCCAGGCTCTGAGCTACATGGAGGGATTACAGGCAAGACACTGGCAGTCTCATTAGGTCCTCCAAATGATCATAATACA
>CM053576.1:124823596-124900395 GCA_028646485.1 Cryptoprocta ferox | reverse complement strand
ATTTTGATACTTTTCTTTTTTAAATATATATTTTTAAATTTAACTTAATTTTTTTTTTTTTTTTTTGAGAGACAGAGAGGGAGAGCATGAGCTGGGGAAGGGCAGAGAGAGAAAGGGGAACAGAGAATTTGAAGTGAAGCAGGCTCTGCGCTGACAGCAGACAGCCTGACGCGGGGCTCGAACCCACGAACTGTGAGATCATGACCTGAGCTGAAGTTGGATGCTCAACCGACTGAGCCATCCAGGTGCCCCAAGATTTATTAATTTTTGAGAGACAGAGAGCAGGGGAGGGGCGGGGGAGGGGGGACAGAAGATCTGAAGCGGGCTCTGTGTGACAGCAGCAAGCCTGATTGATGCAGGGCTCAAACTCACGAACTGTGAGATCATGACCTAAAGTCAGACGCTCAACTGACTGAGCCACCCAGGTGTCCCAGTACCTTTCTTAAGGCAAATAGCACATTCTACCCTTCATTATGACTGTATTATTCTCTTATATTCCTCATTAGTTGATAAGTTCCTTCAGAAGTATGTATTTGGTCTTACTCTAATCCCCCAAAGAATATACAACAGTGTCGTGCACTCTTTTTGTAAATGAATATATAACATTCAGAAATAATGGCATTAAATGAAAAGTAACTTTTGATAGTCCTTTTTAAAAACTCCAAAGTTTAAAACAAATGAACCCTTTATCTTCTTTAATCCAGAGTCTCACAGTAAGACAACTCTTTATAGCAAAATCTTGAAAGCAATAAAAATATAACAAACAAACCACATACAAATTTTCTCTATAGTAGGTAAATCCTATAAAAGGCAGCTGATTTCCAACAAAAGCTTTAGGAATTGGGAAGGTTTCTACATCTCCTTTATCATCTTCGATGTCGTCAAAATTGCTGCTGTCTATGTCACTGCTGAGCTCAGGAACTACAGGAGCTGCCGCTATTGGAAGAAAAGAGACGGATTATTTTGTTCATGATTAAAATAGATGTTACCCATCCAGATTTTGTCTTACATCAATTAAAATATGTACCTGTGTGATACCACCAACACATTATATATTAATAGTATATAACTAATCAATAACATTATGATTGACTACAGAAAATTCTGGTAATATGATTTACATTCTATCATCTCAAAAAATTAAAATTTTATTAAGTATTTTATTACTACATAGATCAGCCTTTATGTATAGTTAAATCTGCTAAACAAGGAGAGCAATATGGTATCATAGATATTAAAATTGAAAGCAGCAGTAACTTGCGCATACATTCTTCAGTCTTCGGCTTTTTATACTCTGTAAGTAAAATATTTCTTAACTCTTAAAATGAATTAATGTCAAATATACAT
This sequence comes from Cryptoprocta ferox, assembly GCA_028646485.1. Lineage (NCBI taxonomy): Eukaryota > Metazoa > Chordata > Mammalia > Carnivora > Eupleridae > Cryptoprocta > Cryptoprocta ferox. The sequence goes on along the minus strand of CM053576.1, from coordinate 124,899,048 downwards.
AAAGTTAAAATGAACTACTATGCTTATTCTAATATTCATCAGAGTATGGTCTCCATAAATAGTGATTTATTAACTCAAACACATTCAAAATGAAAGGATATTTCCTCCTATTCTGAAAATTATTTGGATTCAGAAGAAACTTGACAAATTAAGAATCTATTTATTATAAAAGTATTAAGAAATATTGCTAATAAATACAAATTAGTTTGTTAAGATATTGAAGAACATTAATTTAGTTACAAATATTGCCACAGAACAAATCTGAAATGAAGCCTCTCAATTTAAAAGTAGTTATCATTAAGTACATCAAACATGCTTATTAATTCAAAAGAGGAATCAATTTTTGAGCTTGAAAATGTGATGAAATGGAAATATTTAAAGTTACTGACTTACTCTCTCTTATGTTATCCCAATTCCACTGATCATTCTTAAAGAAAGGGTGTTGCTTGATTTCTTCTACCCCATTTCTCCCAAGTCGTACCTCCCTAAACAATACAATTAAAGACTGTATTATAAAAAGATTATGAAAAAAACAAAAAACAAAAAAATAACTCCTGTCTTGACAAGGATCAAAAGAAGCATCACAAATGATTTTGAGATATTTTTAGCAAAAGTTCCAAGTTTAAATGTTTTTCAAAAACAAGCAATGCCAATTTTACAATAGATGACCTCTTTAGATTAAAAGGACTGTACAGTAAATGCCATGGGAAGGGAAATGTATTTCCCTCTGTAGTCTGTATCAAAGAAAAGTATACATGAGACTTACAAATAAAAATATTCATCTGTGTGGGCCCAAACTGCATGACCAACTTCAGGATGGAAACTGGACAGAGGTCTGACTTCTAATACAGAAGAGCTATTCAAAGTCTCTCTAATAAAAATGTTATTTTAAAAATCTCTTCTTAAAAAGAACTCACATATTGTTAGAAGCTATCAGCATTTACTCTGATTAACAATTTCATTCTTTGGCCTTTTGTGTCTTCAATGAAGATGGTATGGAAATAAAAAGCATCTTTTTTTATATGCTCCTGGAGCCATGTTTAATATAAACAGAAAAAAACCTGTACACTTTACAAGGAAGTACTGCTAGCCACAGTGAGGGCATTAAACCCTTTTCAATAATGGAAAAGAAGTTGGAAAGAAAAACACCTTTTCTCCATCTACAATCATTCCTCAGACTGCACCACCACCCCGCGATAAATTGCTGAGGCAAATCTCTCATGAATGGTACTCCTTACATTAACATGTGGTATATTCTGTTTTATACCTTTCGGCACAAATTATGGTCAACCTCATCAACCCATCTAGTCCCAAACCAAACACTATACATACAGGATCTGTTCTGAGTTTATCAGCATGGATTGGTAATCAATAATTAACAAACTTATAAATGATAAATATAGTAAAACGATTAACCTCTTTAATGAGAAAAATAACAATAACTTATCTTGCTTCAGATGGAAAAAAATTCATGATATTCAGTTTGATGAGAATGAGGAGGTAACTACAATTGATGGATATATACCCTGATGTGACTTCTCTGGGGGTCAATTTTGCAACATCAACTCATTTTATTTTATTTTTTAATAATTTGCTTTTTTTATTTACATCCAAGTTAGTTAGCATACAGTGCAACAATGATTTCAGGAATAGATTCCTTACTGCCCCTCACCCATTTAGCCCATCCCCCCTCCCACAACCCCCCCAGTAACCCTCTGTTTGTTCTCTATATTTAAGAGTCTCTTATATTTTGTCCCCCTCCCTGTTTTTATATTATTTTTGCTTCCCTTCCCTTCCCTTATGTTCATTTGTTTTGTATCTTAAAGTCCTCATATGAGTGAAGTCATATGGTATTTGTCTTCTCTGACTAATTTCGCTTAGCCTAATACCCTCTAGTTCCATCCACATAGTTGCAAATGGCAAGATTTCATTCTTTTGGATTGCCGAGTAATACTACTCTTCTTCTTTATCCATTCATCCATCAGTGTACATTTGGGCTCTTTCCATACTTTGGCTATTGTTGATAGTGCTGCTATAAACATTGGGATGCATGTGCCCCTTTGAAACAGCATACCTATATCCTTTGGATAAATACCTAGTAGTGCAATTGCTGGGTCATAAGGTAGTTCTATCTTTCATTTTCTGAGGAACTTCCATACTGTTTTCCAGAGTGGCTGCACCAGTTTGCATTCCCACCAGCAGTGCAAAAGAGATCCTCCTTCTCCGCATCCTCACCAACATCTGTTGTTGCCTGAGTTGTTAATGTTAGCCATTCTGACAGATGTGAGGTAGGTATCTCATTGTGGTTTTGATTTGTATTTCACTGATGATGAGTGATGTTGAGCAGTTTTTCATTTGTGAGTTGGCCATCTGGATGTCTTCTTTGGAGAGGTGTCTATTCACGTCTTTTGCCCATTTCTTCACTGGATTATTTCTTTTTTTGGGTGTTGAGTTTGATAAGTTCTTTACAGATTTTGGATACTAACCCTTTATCTGATATGTCATTTGCAAGTATCTTCTCCCATTCCATCAGTTGCCTTTTAGTTTTGCTGATTGTTCCCTTCGCTGTGCAGAAGCTTTTCATGTTGATGAGGTCCCAATAGTTCATTTTTGCTTTTGTTTCCCTTGCCTCTGGAGATGTGTTGAGTAAGAAGCTGTGGCTGAGGTCAAAGAGGTTTTTGCCTGCTTTCTCAAGCATTTTGATGGCTTCCTGTCTTACAGTTAGGTCTTTCATCCATTTTGAGTTTATTTTTGTGTATGGTATAAGAAAGTGGTCCAGGTTCACTTTTTGCATGTTGCTGTCCAGTTTTCCCAGCACCATTTGCTGAAGAGACTGTCCTTATTCCGTTGAATATTCTTTCCTGCTTTGTCAAAGATGAGTTGGTCATATGTTTGTGGGTCCATTTCTGGGTTCTCTATTCTGTTCCTTTGATCTGAGTGTCTGTTTTTGTGCCAATACCATACTGTCTTGATGATTACAGCTTTGTAACACAATGAAGTCCAGGATTGTGATGCCTCCAGCTTTGGTTTTCTTTTTCAAGATTGCTTTGGCTATTTGGGGTCTTTTCTGGTTCCATACAAATTTTAGGATTGTTTGTTCCAGCTCTGTGAAGAATGCTGGTGTTATTTTGATAGGGATTACAACACTAACTCATTTTAAAGTGTGGATCCTAGAATTTCACCTTTAAGACCTTATCCTCCAGAATATATGCAAAGATATGAATACATGAGGGCAGTCACTGTAGGACTCCTTGTAACAGCAATTGGCTAACAATCAATATGGTTTGCTGAGAAATCACAGCACTTTCAAGCTAGAAATGCTCTCAGCTATCACTGATTGAATCTGACCCCATCATCTATTAAGTAAAATTATTTCCCCTGAAAGTAAAATAATTTCCTTAAGATCATAATGCTAGTGCATAAAGTTTGGACTGCAGCGCACACATTCATTATAAATGTTGCTCTTTGATACAGGATGACTCTTACCACAAATCTAAAAGAATTAAATAGAAAGGCCAAGGAAGAAACTCCGAAGGGTTTTCTATCTTCTCCTTTTGAGGCAGGTTTTCACAACACTGTTCACCCATTTTGTTTTAAGAAATATCCAATTTCCCCGGCAGACTTACTCATACTCAAATGCAAATAAAAAAGTGCTGGGAAGGGGGTAGTCCCAAGTCAAATACAAACAGCTTTTGAGATTATAACCAGTTAAGTATGTATCTGCACAAAATACTCTTCTCTCAAAAGATATACAGTAAGAGTCATATGGCTTAATTAAGGGTAAAATGTGAATAATACAAGTTTTATTTCTCTCACATGCATTATCTTACCAAGTTCTATTTTTCTCTTTTTAGACATGAAGGCTAAGGTTAGAGTTAGATTACAATGGGGTTGCACACACATAATAACGAGAGTAACTCAACACCAGGCCTAGCAGTAGAAAAAGCCTCACCTAGAATTAAATACAATTCGGATAAGGAGAAAGAGATTTCATATGTAAGACTTAGCTATGCTTTCATTCTACAAATTTAAAAGTTAAGGGCTCTCTACAAAGAAATTCAATGTGTATTACCTATCTGTTAAGAAGGCACAGATGAGATTCTTCGCATGTTTAGAAATTTCTGCATCTTCAGGGAAACATAGTGAATTTTTATGATCCATAATTTTGCTATATGTTCCTACAAGTGAATCTGCATAAAATGGAGTATCCCCTAAAATTCCAAGAAAGAAGACATGGAGTGTAACAGAGAATGCAAATTAAACACTTTACATCTATTATTTAAATAGGTTAACTTTAAATCTGTCACGCGCACGGAAGAACAAATGAATTCAAGATTTTTCTAAGGCCATTTTTCACTGCAGTAAAGTCCTTTAAGTGAAGTCCAGTGCTCACGAACCTGAGCAACAGGCCCCAGAGTCAGCGCAGAATACTGTACATCAGTGTCATCCAAACTCATGAAATTCAACTCTCAGAGTTGAAAACAACAGCAGAAATTTAAATGTCCCTTCAAAGGAGTCATGTGACTTCCCCCAAAGAACATTATTTTTCTAAATCCCTAGATTTCAGGCAAATCATAGATTATATTCTATTTTCAAAAGATTACAAAATACACCTAATGTATCATCAGTTTGGGCCAGAGGTGGGGAGAATGGACAGCTATCAGGGAACCTACTCTGCGTAAAAAGGGATGCACTACAAAAACAAAGGCCCAAAACAATGTAGGTCATAAAATGACAAGAGTTTAAGCACAGTGAGATCAACACTACATACACAAGATGGTCACCAAGAGAAGGCAATTTATGCCACAAAAATGTTCCATGGCTAATTATTATTTAAATGAGACTTACCAAAATATTCTCATTCTTTTTAGTAATAATCATACTCAACTATCTCATAGATTCTACAGATTTTCCACTACCAATTTTTTTAGGGTCATCCTCTAGAAATTAAATTCTTCAACTTCTAAAAATATATTTTCAATTCTGAAGTTATTTCATATAATGTTATCAGCCTTATCACCTTTGCACATAAAGTAGATTTAGCTATATCTGCCCTCATCCCCAAGCCAGATGATTCAGTCATTGGCTTCCTTAGCCAAAGATATTTTTGTGACCCTCGTACTTTGGAATCAGAAACCTTAAGAATGAAATCTGTGATGTAAACAAAAGTTTTGAAATACATGAGCCTTTCATTTTTGATTTGGTCAAAGTGAAAGAAATTATTAAATATGCCCCTGAGTTTTCTGAAAATGAATTATTATAAAATATTTTTATCTTGATAGTTAAATTGGTCAATAACCACTTATGATTTATTTTACTAGATTTACTAACCATAGATAAATACAAGTAATAAATAGAAGAAACACAGTTGACAAAAATCAATTATGTAACAATTACATAAACAAACTAAAGAGTACTTTTAATCCTCTATTATTATTGAAACAAATATTAACAGCTTTATATTTAAAACATTCCTAACAAATACTATTGATCAAGAAAATCTTGGAGTAGAGGCCCAGTGCAGCTGTAAACTTGATTCTTGCTCTAACACTGCCTTCATACAAAAAGGTTTACTGAAGGACTATTTCCTACCAGTATACTTTCAATTCCTTTTATAATCCACTAAATCACTGTGCTAGTACAAGGGTTGGTTTTAATTTTTCAATAACCTGTCATATCGGATGCAATTCCATGTTTTTAAAAATTCCACTTCTTCCACAGCATAATTTCCTTATATTCTCAAACTCTTGACTTAAAACTAAAGTGGTATGAGATGGGTTTAAAAAAAAAAAAAAAAACCAAGTTAAAATATTTACTTACCCACCAGCATCTCAAAAAGGAAAACACCCACAGACCACCAATCACATTCTCGCCCATAGTAACCATCACCCCCTTGTGATTTGAGAACCTCAGGTGAAATATAATCAGGTGTTCCAACTGCTGTATCACAATGCACCATGCCTGTCTGGGTAAAGAGCAGAGATAAAGAAAAACAGTTGTATGTAAAAACATACACACATAAATGCGACTAATTCAATTATTACTATATATACAGTGGCTACAAATTGCTACCGATAAAACAGCTTTGGGAAGACAGGAGTTAAATGTATTATGAAATGCTTGCAAGTGTCAGGATTATGGGAAATCAAGGATAACTGTAACTCTAAAGTACAAGAGGTTTCATCAATGAAAGAAGTAAAAAGTAGTAGTAAACTCCATGGGAATTCCATGCAAATGAACATCTTTTGTTTCTTTTTCTTACACTACTAACTAGTTAGGAGGGAGGTTACAAGGGAAGTACAAAATGTGATCTTAAGGCACTGACCTGGGGAAAAGAATTAGGAAGCTTTGATATTTTCAAAGGAAATGGCAGTACTTAAGATTACAAAGAGCCTAGTTTGGAGACTGGTTAAAAACAGTTATTATCAAGAAAAAAAATGGGGAAATAGATCTAATGTTTAAATTAAAAGATCTTAACAGCTTGAAAGCTATACCACCAAGCTGCATATTTAGAAATACAGAGCTGTGGTACGAAGGTATTTGACAAAATGATAAAAACACCATTATCTGTGTTTAGTTTTGGCGTGTAATAAGATATTCCCTATCTGATGTCTTTTTGACAAGGACAAGAAGCATTGTAAATATACGTATGTGTGTGTGTTTTGTAGCATATATATGTGTGTGTGTGTGTATGTTCGTGTACGTGTGTGGGCTGTAAAATTAAATCACTATAACAGTGTAACACTAAATAATACTCTTTCACCTCTAGCTCTGTCCAAACTTGCTAAGATTTTATAGATGAATTTAAATGCCCTCCATTTCCTTTACCTGCGCAGTAAAGAGTATGTCACCCACATTGCTCATAAGGAAGCTAAATAAATTCCCCCAGTACTAAGTATTATCACCACTTTGGGAAAAGGAAGTTCCGTGTATTTTATAAATATGATTTATATAAATGTATTTAATTGCAATAAAATGTTAATCATGGGAAATTAATTTCAAAAACAATCTTTTCATTTCTCAAATTAGCAACAATAACTCAATGATTTTGCTTTCCCAAGAATATAGCAAATAGAGCATAGAAGTCATTTCAGTTTGAATATAAATCAAAGTTCTGAAAATAATTGGGCATATTATGAGGGTGATAATTTGTACGGATCAGTACTTAGGATAAAAGATGAAAAACATCAGTACCTGACTTCAAAATGTAGAGCATAAAATTAATTTTCGTCACGGACTATCCTATACTTCTATTCAAGGAAACATTAAGAGACTTGTTAGAGTAAACTGTTTATTTATGCGGGCGCATGAGAGCAAGCGGTGGAGGGGCAGAGAGGGCAGGGAGAGAGGGGAGAGAGAGAGAGAGAGAGAGAGAGAGAGAGAGAGAATCCCCTCTGTGCTGCGCTGTCAGCGTGGAGCCCTGGCCGAGCCTGACACAGACAGGGCGCAATCCCACAAACCGTGAGATCATCATCTGAGCCAAAATCAAAAGTTGGTCACCCAGTCGAACCACCCGGGTGCCCCAGAAAGTAGCCTTAAAAAAAAATTATGTAGCATTCAAAGGTTTAGAGGAAGGCGAGGGAAGGGTAAGACAAAACGTAACTGGCATAAAGTTAGGCCGTAAAGGAAACCATGGCATGACAGCTTAGGCAGAAAAAAGAGCAGAAATAAAGAAACAAGAATGACTTCACATGAAGCGTATTCAAGAAATGCAGTGAAGTCCAAATCAGCTACCAGTAAAGTTCCACAATGATGAAGATGGGAAAGGTAAGATGGAGATCAATTTTAACAATCACCTGCAGAATAAATACTTTGGCAGGACTAAAGAACTCAGTTAACAGCACTCTGCTTTTGGGAAAATAAATATTGCAACCATAGCTTTTGACCATCCTGGAGGTTAAAACTGTTTTTAAAAAAACATTTGGAAAAGATATTTTAAAGTTATCTCGCGGAAAAGTTCTCATATGAACACAGAATCCACATTTATGACAAGTCTCTTATCATAGTTTAAAGAAGTACAGAAAGGAAGGATAAACCAGAAACTAAAAAAGGCCTGGTTTACCTGCGGGGTGGTGGGTGGGAACAGGGGGAAAAGAAGGAAGTATGGGGATGGGGTAGTAGGAGTAAGGAGGGAGAGCTCCTTCTCTGAGCATGCAATTTGTACAGTTTTAACTCTTGATGTTTCGCACATCTTAAAAACTATAAATAAACAATATCAACCAGGATGTGTGTGAGGGAAGTACACTAAACGGAATACAAGTAGTAAGAAATGAACCTGTTTTATAAATTAATAACATAATCACATCAAATGAGGTAAGGATGAAAAGAACTGACCTAAGTAACTTTGAAAAACAGTATCTTTAACGCATACATAAGGGTAAACACAAAAGGAACTGCACAAAAAATAATACATTCTAATTAATAAATCTGTTTGTCACAGAGGTAGGAATTGGTAATTCTTAAATTGGTAATCTAAGTGTACCCTAGAACTGAACAAGTAGGTAAATATACTGTAGATAATGAGAGCCAGGTTTCTCACGGACTAAAAAAGCGATTACTGAAAATAAAGGAGGAAGATTAAAACGAACCCTGTGGTATAGGACAAGAATCGGAAGTATCAGTATGGACTCGGGACTTCTGGTAGCCTACACATAAGACTGATAAGTACAGAATTAGATACAAATGTGTGGCCTATGGATTAGCACATACAGTCCACTTGGTACACATGTGTCAGCTGACAAGGCCTAGAAACAATGACACTCCAGGAGCAGTAAGCTCATTGAGCACCCAAATACTGATTTCTAAATACCATTCTTGTTGTTGTTGTTGTTGTTCTTGTTCTTGTTAAGTTTTATCTATTTATTTTGAGAGAGGGCATGGGGTAGAGGAGGAATGAGAGAGAGAGAGAGAGAGAGAGAGAGAGAATCGCAAACAGGGTTCACACTGCCAGCACAGAGCCCGACACGGGGCTCAATCCCACAAATCGCAGGATCGTGACCTGAGCCGAAACCTAGAGTCAGACACTCAACCAACCGACTGAGCCACCCACGCGCCCCTCTAAATACCATTCTTGAAAGAAATCTGAGCTTCTTAGAGAAGTGGCTGGCTCCAGAGCTGAGACAGACAAAATACAAGACGAGTCTTCAACTCATAGTGCCAAAAAATAAGAAAATGCTCCCAAAAGGAGGCATGTCAAAAGGACATAGGAGACGACCTAAGGAGCTTTTGCAAGATAAGCAAACTTTGGAGTGAGTTTCAAGGTATGAGTAGGAATCTGCCAAGTAAACCGTATTCAGCATCAGGTGTGAAGGCCAGGAATCATGAAATGATTGATTTCATAGCATAAAAAATAAAACTAAATGTAATTTAAGGCTCCTGAACCGTAAGGTACAAAAGGTCAAATTGATAGAGAATGAGGGTGAAGGTGGAAGGCATGATATCATCATAAGAAGCTTCATACGACCAGCTAAGGGGTTTGAACTTCATTGAGTAGATGACAGAAATCTATACAAGGGTTTTAAGCAGGAGAGCAACATAAACAGGCATGTATTTTCAAAAACTTCCTCATGAATACTTGCTTTACATGGATCAGATTAAATGTTTATTTGCTAAAATATATCTGGTGTCTTATAATGGACAAAATAGCATAAATGGATTTATGAATTACTGAAAACACAAAATCGGTCAGTCACAAATCATGAGGTTGGTTCAAGAAACTATTCTAAAGCTCCCTCTAATGGGGCACCTGGGTGGCTCAGCTGATTGAGCGTCTGACTCTTGGTTTCAGCTCAGGTCACGATCTCATGTTTCTTGGGTTCAAGCCCTGTGTCAGGCTCTGTGCTGCCAGCAGGGAGCCTGCTTGGGATTCTCTGTCTCCCTGTCTCTCCAAGTCCCTTCCCCACTCACATGCTGTCTCAAAAACAAATAAATAGACATTTTAAAAATAATAATAAATGCTACCTGTGAAAGTGGGAAAAAACTGTAAATGCAGGTCTTCATTATCAGATGTATTAAAAGCCTCAGCTTGACTGCTACACAGGCAGGAGCCTATTCGGTCATTCTGATAATTAAAAATGAGTACTTGCACCAGAAGCTCCTTTCTCAAGCAGGCATATCCCCCGCCTCATACCCTTCTTGGGCTGGTGGAAAGTCCTGCTTCCTTCCTCGTGTGCTCGATCTAAGACAACAGCCCAACTGGTGTAGAAGCCCATGTCCACTGGCACTACACTGCGCCCAAGGCGCAAAAAGCTGCCTGTTATTTCACTTCTCTCCCTGGGGTACCAATTATTACTTTCATTGGGGCTCTGGTTACAAAGCTGCAGAGCTTTTGAATGGTCTGTCCCTACTGCTGCCAAAAACCTGTTCTTTTTAATGTATTATTTTGCAGAAACTTTTTTTTTTCAGAAACCCGAGTAGAAACACCTTCATTTTTAAAAACCGATGTCATGTGTAGGAGGGTTAAGAACAGTAACAATTTGCCAATTAGCTTTTAAAGAAGTACAACTTCAATTTAACCAAATAGTATACACCAGAATATTAAGGGATATAATTTTACATTATTTTTAGGTAATTTAAAATACTAATGTAAAATGTACCTTAAAAGTTGGTAAAGGTGGCTATGAAACGCATAATGATAAGCAAAGAGGGAACTCAATTTACCTAATAAGGCAAGTAATTTTCAATAGCAGTACTTCTTGGCTATCACAGAGACACACCTAGATATAAATATACTACACCAGGACATTCACTCACATCTACATATTTTTTTCGAAAGAGAAAAAGGATAACAGCACAAAAAAAAAACCTGTGTAAACCACAATTTATTAATGAGAGAACTTAATGAATATACCATTACTCTTAATGAATTGTGATAGTAACAAATTGTTTTAGTCCTTGTGTAATTTTTCGTTGTATTTTATTTTTGCATTTATCCAGGTCATATTGTTTCATATGATGCCAGAAGAGCTAAACAATAATTTGAGAAGCTCGGTCTATATTGTAGTAAAGGGTTGGCAAACTTTCCTTTAAAGGGCCAGTAAATATTTTAGTAATATTTAGTAAATATTTTAGGTTTCGTGGCCACATAGGATCTCTATCCACTACCTTCTTTTTTTTTTAAACAATCTTTTAAAAATGGACAAACCATTGTTAGGACAAGAGCTGAACAAAACAGGCCACGGGCCAGACCTGACCCCGCACCCCAGTGTGCCGATCCCATCCACAGACATGCAGATGAGAGAGAATGAAGCAGGAGCACCTCTAACAGCTTTGAGACCATAACGATAATCAAACAGAGGCAGATAAAGCGACGAACCTGAAATGTGCAACAGCAATATTTACATTAAGTTAACAGTAACAAGATTATAAATTCCATGCGCTATAGTTTTTAATTTAAAAAGTCCTTTGTTCTTCAACATACATAGTTGTTATCATCATTATTATTACTTGAGCCATGGACGTTTGGGATAAAAACATTTTTAAATTTCAATATTCAAAAAACACATTTTTCACTATATCGAAATTAAGAATTTCTGTTCAAAAGACACAAATGGGTAGCTGACTGGAAGATGATAACAGCGATATCTGTGGAATCACTATCGAGATTATATAAGGAATTCTTGCACTTCAACAAGTTGATTTTAAAAGGGTCCAAAGACACACACACAATTCACGAGCTAATGACTGGCAATTATATGAAGTTTGACATCATTAGTTACAAAATACAATTTTTTTTACACTACTATCTTACACCCATGGAATTGGTAAGATTTAGAGAGTGAATAATTGGAAGGGTGAGTGACAACACGGAGAGACAGGATCTCTAATGCACTACTAGCAAGAGGATGTAATAATTACAGCCATTCCAGAGGTCAGATAGTACATTATTTACGTATCCTCTGAGTCAGTAGTCCCACCTCTAGGTATGTATTTAGAGGAAACCCTTGTCAGAATACACACGAGACATATCTAAACATGGTCAACATCTAAGTTTAACTAGGTTCAACATAGCACTGTTGGTGACAGGGAGATGGATGTGGCCTAGGAATCCAACATAAGGGGGAATAAGTAAAATTAATAGATAGATACTATGGAATACTAAGAAGCAATGAGCTAATTTACATATATTAGAAAAGATATAAAACAGTGTTGAGTGAAAAAAGTAAAAAAAAAAAATGACATCCATACCATTACACTATTTATACATGTGTACACCATATTAATAATGTGCAAGAACTTATAGTAAACACATGACATTGGTTGTTCATTAGAGAAAGAGAGAATAAGACCGAAACAGGAAAGGCGGAAACATCATAAAATAAAAACACAATGAGGCCTTTCTGTTGACTACTAACAATAAGCGATGAACCAAGGAGGATAATTAGCTCAGGTATATGTACCTGAATTAAAAAACAGTACATAGAATTACATAAACCACACTTTGTCTTATAAAGAGACAATTTAAGATATTTAAGTTGCTAAATTTAGCATTCGTTTACATGCTTGTAAATTATTCTATAAATACCACATTCTGTCCTGTATCTCACTCTCTATATATACCCTTCTTTCCTTAACCATCCTTACTGCCCTAAAAACATGTGATGTGACTTATTTCTCTACATGCTCCCAAAAGTTTTTGGTTTAATTAATATCAGAATACACTCATGGAAGTGCAACACATAAACCTCACTCACTTTGTACTACAGCCATGAAAAAGTTTAGCATTCTATTAGAAAATTATTTTATACTTTATTTTCATTAAAGATAATTTTTACTATTAACCATTTCATACGATTTACTATTAACTACTTCACACCACAAGAGGGAGCTTTGGGGACAAATGCTCCATCTACTAAACACTGAATATATGCAGAACATGGACACAACGACAAAATCTATGAAGACCAAAGAAGAAAGGAATGTTAAGTATTAGTTGAGTAGATAGAACATACAAACCTAGCTATGTGAAAATGGCCTATGAAATACAGCACAAATTCTAAATAAGTAAGAACATTAGAAAAGTGATCAGGGGCACCTGGGTGGCTCAGTCAGTTAAGTGTCCAACCTCAGCCCAGGTCATGATCTCGCAGTTCGTGAGTTTGAGCCCCGCGTTGGGCTCTGTGCTGACAGCTCAGAGCCTAGAGCCTGCTTCAGATTTGTCTCCCCCTCTCTCTTTCTCTCTGCCCCTCCCCCGTCTCAAGAATAAACAAACATTAAAAAATTATAAAAATAAAAATAAAAATAAAAGGAAAGTGACCAGTCAGGTTAGGATTATGAGGAAGAACTTTCTAAATGAGGTAAAATCTGAGCTGAGCTTGGAACAGTACAGGTCACTGATGGAGGCAGTATGATCTATAAAAGTGAATGTCACACAGGTGGCATGAGTAAGAGGTAAAGAGAAAAAATCAGCTTACTTCAAAATAAATATCTTTATATTCTTTTTTTTTTCTTTGATAAGATATTCTGGTTAAGAAATATGAATGGCTATATAAGAATACTGGAAGGTTGTAAAAATCGTACAGAAAATGATACCTAGTTTGTTGTCAATTTACATTAACATTTTAAAAGTCTGCTATATGTAAGTCGCCCCCCAAGATCCAATAGGGAAATTAAAAAACAAAACAAAACAGAAACTATACAGTATACTTATAGAGAAAAAGATTCTTATCTTTTAAGATATAAATTTTACAACAAAAATAAATCAACATAATTAGCTATGACGTTAACACTACTGAATCTGTTGATCAAAGTGTGAATTGTTAACCAGGTAAAGGACACAACAGATGATGTCCCAAAATTTATTCAATGTGGTTGATGCTGACAGGGTTGGTAGGCGATGGGATCATAAACTTCTTACCTTAGCTTTGTTTTTTTGTTAAAGGAAAAATACAGAAATACTAATGGTGATGGAAATACCCATGTACCTTAATGTATATTTTGTGTACTATTTCTTCACCTGGATCATTTTACACATGAACTGGTTTTGATTGGTAGCAACTGCTTATCAACATTCTATGAGGAAGATACCTGAAGTTATCTGCATTCTTATTTCTCTTATATTCATCAAATCTAATATTATATAATTATAAATAAAGCACTCTGTAACTAGATGATCAGTTAAAAAAAGGTTTTATTTTGTCTTAGTTACTACACAGTTAGCAAAATTAATTTATCTTTGTTCAAAACAATAAAGTCAAGATTTGAAGTTTCTTTTTGTTTTTAAAAAGTAGCATTTTTTCCTTGCTTATTACTTACTTCATCCATCTTCATACATGTGCCAAAATCTGCCAACTTTAGATGTCCGTGTTTATCCAAGAGCATGTTATCAGGCTTCACGTCTCTGTGAATGAGGCCCATGGAGTGTATGGCATCCAGAGCAAGTACGACCTCAGCGGTGTAAAATTTGGCCCACTTTTCAGGTACATCATAGTTACTCATAAGGTTTACAAGGTCTCCACCAGGCATGTACTCCATTACCATGTACAGATACTTATCATCTTGAAAAGCACAAAAGAGCTGGAAAACAAAATGGGAAGGAAAAAAAAATTCCTTAAGAAAACCAAAACCTTAACTGGAACAAAATCCAAAACTATTATTACTACTGAAAAAGGCAAATTATTTTACAACTAAAAGAGTTTAATTTTATGAGATCTTTGATGGAAAAACAGGTATCAGACAAAACTTTTTATATGGTTATCTTCTTTGTGCTTATTGACAAGAAATACATAAATGAATCATTTTCCCTCTTAGAGAATACAAGTACCTATTTTAATAAAAATATTTTAAAAGGGGGCACCTGGGTGGCTCAGTCAGTTAAGCATCTGACTTCGGCTCAGGTCTCATGATCTGTAGTTCGAGCCCCACAACAGGCTCTGTGCTGACAGCTCAGAGCCTGGAGCCTACTTCGGATTCTGTATCTCTCTCTGTCCCTCCCCTACTCACGCTCTGTCTCTGTGGCAAAAATAAACAAACGTTTAAAAAAAAAGGAATATTTTTAAAAGAGGAACAGAGTAAGAATGGGGAATATAAAAGGTAAAAAAAAAATGACCAAAGAATTCATATTTTTTTTCAAAAAAGCTTTCTGAAAACAAGTTAATGCACATAATTCACAGAGAAGAAAACTGAGGAGACAGAGGCAGTTGAGGAAAACCTTTGAGACACCGCATTCAATGGATATAAGAGGGAGGAAGCACCACACCACTGGAAAAGAGTGAGTCCCTGGTGGCCACATTTAAAACAGAGCCTTCCCTCTCTCCTAGTCTCTATAATTGCTCATAAGCAGCACGTAGCAGTGCTCTCAGCACCTAGACCAGAGCAGTGGCACTGGGACCAGAGAACTCACACCAAGCCAAGTTGCTACTGATGCCCCAGAGAGACAGGAATCACAAATTCAGAATTAAAGTTATCTGTACATTCCACCCCACGTGTTCCACCCCATCTCCCAGAAGCAAGCAATGCAAACAGAAAAGGTTTCCACAAATAGAGAAAAAATAGAACAAAAGCAATAACTCATACTCAAAATAAAGAAAAAGAATTCCTATAAATCAATTATTTCAAACAAACAGACACCAAATGGGAAAATGAGGAGACTTAAGCACGCATAAGAAGATACTTACATTAAGAAGATACTCACAGATGAAGTCATGAAATCTCATTAATGAAAGGTAAATTTAAACCACTGTGAAAGAAACACTTCACATGCACAAAAATGATCAAAACTTTTAAATGTGACAATACCAAGTGCTGGCAAGGACAAAGGGAACTTATAAACTAAACTTCTATAACCACACTGAAAAAAAAAAGCTATTACCACCTACTAAGACTGTCTATAGGTCAGTCTTGGACATATACAGTCACAGAAAATATAAACTGACTCAAGAGGTAAATAAAAACCTGAATTAGTAAAAAATCACATGAGAAAAAAAAGACTAGTTGGGAAGAAGGAAAGGAGGGATTGAATACAGAAAAAACATCCGAGTTTTAGGATAGCAGCTCTCTCTCAGAAGAAAGGGTAGATTGGGTAGGAGAGCAAAAAGTATTTCAAGAATGCTTGTAATTTCTAGTACTTCAAAATTAAAAGATTAAAACTAGCTATGGAAAAATGTAAAAATTTGCTAAACATATGTAAGACTGAAACCAAAGAATGCTTCCAGATGGCTTATTTATTAGGCAAGCAAGAAAAGCCATTTACCAACGGCAAATTAATTAAGTTGTGTTTGATTGCATCAGCAGAAGAAATGTGTCTAGAGGAAATCAACTCAAGACTACCGGTCTTTCAACAACAGTTGCTCAAAGAGTTGAGGACACAGAGTGTAATATCAGTAGTCAATTAAGAAACAAGAGGTTTCAAATGATTTTGAGTGGTTCTTCTCGGCTCTTGATGATTCAACAGATGTCACTGATACTATGCAGTCGTTACTGTTTATTGGAGTAAAAGTGCCAAGTTTGAAGTGAGTAAAGAATTTAGCCTCTATAAACAGTCTGCATAGACTAACTACTGGCAAAAATATTTTCAAAGAAGTTGAGAAAATACTAATTCAGTACAAACTGAAGTAGAATAAAAGACGGTGGTAAAAATATATGTGAGGCAGAAAAAATCTTCATTGGACAAATTTACAAAGCTTGTGAAAATGCATGATATTTAAGTCTGTAGCTATTCTCTGCAATACTGATCGATCTTATGTGAGTACTCAGTGGAAAATATATTTGAAGCTCATGTATTAAATAAATGAGTCCTATTAATGTTTGTTATTTGCTCTTTGTGGACTTAACCATCATCATCTGTTTCTGTCAGAAATAGAAGCTGAATATCCTGACTCACTTTACCATACAGCAGTTCAATGGCTTAGCACTGATAAAGTTTTATTGCAGTTACCTGAGCTTAGAGCTGAAACTGAAATTTGTCTGATCAAACTGGGTCACAAGGCCTAAAATATGTACTATCTGCCCCTTTACAAAAAAAAATTTGCCAATTTCTGGTGTGACTGAATAAGATTGGCCATGGTTGGTAACTTTTGAAGCTGACTGAACAGTACATGGGGATTCAATATACTTTCTTTCTACTTTGGAATACATCTCAAATTTATCATAATAAATTTTGAAAGCTAAAATATTTGTCATTAAATATACTGAAAATTTTTGCTTAAAAGATTTGCAAGCAAAGAGCGCCTGACTGGCTCAGTCCATTAAGTGTCCGACTTCGGCTCAGGTCATGATCGATCTCATGGTTCGTGAGTTCAAGCCCCTCATCAGGCTCTGTGCTTGTAGCTCAGATTCTGTGTCTCCCTCTCTCTCTGACCCTTCCCTCAATCTCAAAAACAAAACAAACAAACAAACAAAAAAAAAGATTTGCAAGGAAGTTCAATCCAGCCTCATAGAATGAATAGTTTCTATTTTATACAAACTGTACCAAAGCTCAGAAAAAAATGGTATGTTTCTCAACTGTTTATTAGGGTAGTCTCACCATGATATGAAAACCAACCAAGAAAGCCCGTGTTAAAAAAAAACCTTGAATATTAAAAAAAACTTTGAATTAAATCAAAGGCCAAATGTCACTTATACAGATGACTAATTCCTTAAAATATTAGTAAATCAGATTCAGTACTCTATTTAGAATATAAAATTATAGCAAATGGCATTTTCTTTAAAATCTTTACTACCTTGAAAAGAAATTTTAGTGTACTATAATAACAGATTTAAAAAAGACATCTTAAAAGCAGCTGAAGAAAGCACTTTAAATACTTTAATATTATTCCTGATTAAAAAGTGCTTGGTAAGCTAAGCACGGATAGGCCAAATCCTTTACTATCTTAGTCAGAAAGCTTCAACACATATCAGACTTAATCATTAAGTTTAAAAAAATAAAAAAGGATAAAAATTTTACTAATTCAACACTATACTGAAAGACTGAACCAATGCTATTTTTTGGCATTTTATAATGTCTACATATTTAAAAACTAGTTTTCTTATGCATAAGTTTCTTCTGAACATATATGATGACAAAAAGTAATATGGTTTTACTGAAAATTAAACTCTATACAAAGAGATATACTATCCTGTTATGGGAGGTCTTAATATTCTAAAATAATGCAAAGAACCAAAACTATCTACCAATTAAACCAATGGTAGAAATGCAAGAAAAAACTGTAACTGCATTTTTTTAACAGAATGAAAGGCTAATTCTAACTTCACAGAAAAAAATGATAAGAACTGCCACAAAAATATTATAAAAGGAAAACAATGAGAAGACTTGCCTACGAGATACTAAAATATATGAAAAACTACAGAAATTAAGACAATGTGATGGTAGTGCAGGAACAAATAACAAATCAAAGTAACAGAACAGAGTCAAAAGAAATCCATGTATATGTGGTAATTTAGTCTATGATATAAAGGACATTTCATGTATTTCATGGGGAAAAGACAGGCTTTTCTATGAATGGTATTGGGCATGGCTGCCCGTATGTGAAAAACAAGTCTCACACATATAAAAAAATAAATTCCTGGTGACTCAGAAACAGACTGCCACTCCTCTCAAAATTAAAATATAAAAAGTTAAAGAAAGTATAAAAGAATACTTTTATAATTTGGAGGTGGGGAAGGTATTCCCCAGCAAAAATCAAAATGCAGAATGCATAGATGTGACTACATTTACGTCTAAAAATTCAATAAGCAACAGACAAGTAACAGTCCAAGAGAATACATTTCCAATATATATAACAAAGAATTATTATACAGGGTCTATTAGCATTCTAATAAATCAATTTTAGTTTTTTATGTTTTTTAAATTTTATTTTTGAGAGAGAGCGTGAGAGTGAGAGCACATGCACCAGCGGGAAGGGGCAGAGAGACACACACACAGAATCCAAAGCAGGCTCCAAGCTCTGAGCTGTCAACGCAGAGCCCGACGCGGGGCTCAAACCCACAAACCGTGAGATCATGGACCTGAGCCAAAGTCGGGTGCTTAACATTTAACCAACTGAGCCACCCAGTTTTAAATCAATTTTAAAAAAGCAAAACAACACATAGAAAAATGGGATAAGCAATGAAGAAATACAAATTACTAATAAGCATTTGAAATATCCTGAACCTCATAAGTAACCAAGGAAATGCAACTTAACACAATAACATCTTTTTTTCTTGAGGATGTGACTAATAAAAATTTTAAATAACTACAATATCTGGTATTGGCTAAAAATGTAGTGAAATAAAAATATTAAATAATTAGAGTAATATAAACTTTCAAAAACCTTTTTTTTACATGGTAGTTTCGCACTATCAAAGTGTCAAATGTGCGCACCATGTGACCTAGCAAATCCGACGCCAGGAATCTAGTCTAAAGAAATATTCACCCATGTATTAAAAGATGGAGCTATAAGCACGGTTAATTCCACATCGAGGACAGAAAACGTACAAGACTGGTCTGGAACCTCCCACTATATCAGATAGCAAGCTATCAAAGACTGCTAAGGTTATATCAAAAGGACTCAGGAACTGGGGTGCCTGGGTGGCTCAGTCAGCGAGCGTTCAACTTTAGCTCGGGTCACGATCTTGCAGTTCTTCAGTTCGAGTCCCACATAGGAATCATACTGACAGCTCAGAGCCTGGAGCCTATTTTGGATTCTGTGTCTCCCTCTCTCTCTGCCCCTTCCCCACTTGTGTTCTTTCTCTGTCTCTCTCAAATATAAACAAACATTTAAAAACATTAAAAAAAAAAGGAAAAGAAAGGAAAGGAAAGGAAAAGAAAAGAAAAGAAAAGAAAAGAAAAGAAAAGAAAAGAAAAGAAAAGAAAAGAAAAGAAAAGAAAAGAAAAGAACTCAGGAACCAACCTGAACCGGGTATCATTTGCCAAAGATGTCAAAATTTGAGCATCAATAAGATATTCAAAGGACTGAAACATGAAACAGGTTTTAAGTCTGTAGGTTCAAACTGATACTCCCACCAAATTGTTCGCCTTTAAAGAATAAAAGGAAACTAATCCTTTACTTTGAAAACTGGTAAATATGGGGCGGAAGGGGGGTATTTATCCTGTCCTTTTCTACCCAGAAATTACACTACTGGGTAACCGAATAGTAAATGGGGGAATATTTTTCTTCATAGAACTATTCTAGTCACTAAAGTAAGAAAAAGAATGGCTAGGAAGGTGAAAAAGGAATGACCAAACTGGAGTATCACCATTCAGAAATCCGTGATAAATCAACGGACCTAGGCATTAAAGCACGAGTAGCTGGTAAGGGAAGAGCAAAACCAGACACTGGCCTAAGAGAAAAATCACTGCCCATGGAGCTGTCCCGCCAGCCTCTCAAAACTCATACCTGATCCTGACCCCCTTTGTCTAATTACCGACTGATAAGAATACAAAGGAGAGAGGGATATGTTAAACTACACAAAGACAAAATCAGCAAAATCCAGGTTTCTTCAACAAATAAACTGATGAGACAAAAGGAGGGAAACCCTAAATTGAGAGACTTAAAAGAGATACCTAAGCTTAAATTTAAAAAAAGCTAAAAGTAAAGTATTTAAGGGTACACACCTACTTACCTGTATAAAACTATAATGAAAAATAAGGAAGTGTTCACCATAAAACTATGGACGTTAGAAAAACAGGCAAAGAACACAGTAAACTGAATATAAGAGATGACATTTTAATTTTTTTAATGTTTTATTTATTTTTGAGAGAGAGAGAGAGAGAGAGAGAGAGAGAGAGAGAGGGAGACAGCTTGAGCAGGGGAAGGTCAGAGAGAGAGGGAGACACAGAATCCAAAGACAGGCTCCAGGCTCTGAGCTATCTGTCAGCACAGAGCCCGATGTGGGGCTCGAACCCACGAACCACGAGATCGTGACCTGAGTTGAAGCCAGACGCTCAACCGACTGAGCCACCCAGGCGCCCCAAGAGATGACATTTTAAAAAAAAGTCTTCTCGGGGCTCCTGGGTGGCTCAGTCGGTTAAGTGTCCAACTTGGGCTCAAGTCATGATCTCACAGCTCATGAGTTCGAGCCCCGCATCAGGCTCTGTGCTGACAGCTTGGAGCCTGGAGCCTGGAGCCTGCTTTGGATTCTGTGTCTCTCTCTCTGCCCCTCCCACATTCAGGCTCTGTCTCTTTCTCTCTCAAAAATAAACACTTAAAAAAATTCAAAAAAAAAGTCTTCTCTATCAGCAAAGCAGTTTTTTAAAATATGCCAATATTCCTCTATTAAATTCAAATCATACTAAGAATATATATTAAGAAATACAGATGGGTCAAAATTTTATGGTATATCATAATTTATATAAGAAAAAATTTTAAAGCCATTTCCAACAAGAGTATAGTAACAAAGTATGGGGAGCTTCATACAATTAAATACTGAACAGTCGGGGCACCTGGGCAGCTCAGTCGGTTAAGCGTCCAACTTTGGCTCAGGTCATGATCTCGCGGGGTTCGTGGGTTTGAGCCCCGCGTTGGGCTCTGTGCTGACAGCTCAGAGCCTGGAGCCTACCTCTGATGCTGTATCTCCCTCTCTCTGCCCCTCCCCTGCTTGCGGGTGTCTCTCTTTCTGTCTCTCAAAAAAAAAAAAAAAAAAACTGAACAGTCATGTGATGACAGGCATATGCTATGACCCATTAATTTCACTGCAAGGTAGATCCCTAACAGAAATGTGTGAACATATGTTCACGATCCATAAGAAAGAGCTCATAACAGCACTATTCACAATGGACAAAAAGTAAAAACAACCAAAGTGTCCATTAATTGATGAATGAATGAAATGTGGGCTATCCATACAACAGATGATTATTCAGCCATAAAAAGAAATGAAGGGCTGATACATGCTATATCATTCATGGATGACATTAGAAACATTATGCTAAGTGAAGGAAGATATCACAAAAGACCCCGTATTGTATAATCTCATTTATATGAAATATCCAAAATAGGCAAATCACAGGCCTAGAAAGCAGATTATAGTGGTTGCCAGGCGTTGGGGTCAGGGAAGATTGGGGGAAAACTGCCAACTGTTTCAGGGTTTCTGAGATACGAAAATGTTCTATAAATGTATTCAAACTCTATAAATATACTGAAAATCACTGAATAATAAAATCAATAAATAGAAATTAGTCAGTCATTTTTACAAGTTTTCACACAAAATTAAACGTTTCAAACATATAATGGTGCATGGAATGTCCTTTATCACAGAGAAAAGCAAATGAAAGCCAGAAGTATGTTACTTTTTCAACTGTACAATGTTTCACTATTCACTGGCTTCCCCAGACCCACTGACTCTTTATCTCAATGAACATTTTATAAGGGTCCACTTAGCAAAATTAAAAATCAGAACTAGAAATGGCAATCATTCTGTTACTATGAAAGCAATTTAAAGCTAAAAGTGGAATAATTTATTACCATCATTCCTTAAGTAAATTATTATGATATACAATTTGCTACAAAAATTTTAGTTTTAGCTACACATATAATAATTTCTATTCACTAGCTACAATAAAAAAATTAAGTGGAAAGAAAGAGCACTGAGGCTCAACATCATTAAAAAGCAACAGTAATGAGCTTTTAAATTACACAGTCATTCATGTGGCAAAATTTTTTACCTGCAAATTGTCTTACACAAGCAAGGTATCAAACTCCCAAATCATTTAAGTAAGCATTCTGAACATGCATTGGTACATACCTAATCTTACTTATGATACTTGTTCAAAATGTTTGCAGAATTAGATAGTAATATAAAAACATCTTCATAGAAGCAAAGTTAATGAGAGATAAAATTGAAAAGAAGTCAAAATACAATTATACATTCCTTACTTTACAGTCAAATAAGAGGCTGGATCAGGAAGCACAATACTGTCTCACATTATAGGTAATATATAAAGGACTGTAAGAGAATTTTCAAAATTTTTATTGTAGGAAGTTTTGGTTTTTTTGAGACAGGCTGATTATTGCTCCTATCATATAAATCATGAGAAAGTATAGGCAGGGAATAATGGCATACTGGTAAACAATCTAATTCTTCATGAAGGAATTTCTAAAAAGTTGCAAGTAATACTTGATTTCCCACACCAATTTAAGTAGTACATGTCATGTGTATATGACATACTATTTAGGAACATTAAACAAGCATATTGAATCCGATCTCCTTAAAAATGACAGCACTGTTACTATATGAGTGTGATATAGGACTGTCAACATACAAAAATCCTATCTTATGAATAACAAGAAGCACTTACAAAAGAGGAAATAAACTTACAAAGTTTGTATGCTTACCTGAACCACCCAGGGACTGTTGGCAAAGGCCATAATATCTCTCTCTTCCCAGAAAAAAGCAGAATCTGATCTTTTTATCATTTCAAACTTACTAAGAAGCTTCATAGCATAAACCTTCTGTGATGCCTTATGACGAACCTATAGGTTTTTTAAAACACAAAAAATAATTCTATGAGAGAAAGGTGAACAACAGATCATACTATAATTCTATTATTAAAGACTTTCAAAGAAGAAAAACGGGATAATTCAGATAAAAGGAGTATAATCCACCAGTAAGGTATAAACATTCTAAATATGTATGCATCTAATAAATAAACCTTAAAATTCATGAATCGAAAAGTGACGGAACTAATGGAACAGACAAATCCAAGTTGGAAATGTTAACATCCCCTCTCAATTTTTAATATAAGTAAACAAAATGTCACTGTGGATATAAAGAAAATTCATCTCAGAATGAAAATTGCTTAATCAAGTTACAATTACAAAGGTTTTTGTATCAATAAGTTACATCACCTCTCATTTTAAAATTTGACGAATTCTGATATACTTTAAGTTTACATTAAAAATCCTATATGCAAAGGGTCAAATTTATGATGAGGGCCACATATTATACTATCTTCTATATTACATTATTAAACTGGAAAAACAATTCCTTTTATTTGAGAGTGTTAGGACATTTATAGAATGCTGCAAATAAACACATGTGAAAGCAATATGAAAACATGAGTGGTGAGCAGGGGATTAGGAGACGAAGGATCCTTGTCTGAAAATTAGAAATCCCTTCCACAGCACGTAGACCAGATTTTTAATTGGTCTGTATCGAATTAGCAAATTCTCTCAAAGCAAATTCCAACAACGTTGTTAAATGTTGTAGAAAAAAAATGTTTACAGTACTAGAGGGGTGCCTGGGTAGCTTAATCAGTTAAGCGTCCAACTCTTGATTTCGGCTCTGGTCATGACCTCGCAGTTAGTGGACTGAGCCCCATGTTGGGCTCTGAGCTGACAGTGTGGAGCCTGCTTGGGATTCTCTCTCTCTCTCTCTCTGCCCCTCCCATACTCACTCTCTCTCAAAAATAAATAAACATTCAAAAAATAAAATAAAATATTATTAGAAAGAGATTGCTAAGGCACTCCTTCTATATTTATGTCACTCTTCAAATCTTCATTTATTCTAAGAACAAATCAGATGTTGAATGTTTCCTAACTTCATTAGAAAAAGCAATTCATTAAACATTAAGGGTCAATCACTTTATACCATGATATTACTTATGCTGGACTCATATCGAGACAAGAGTTTTAAAATTTTTGTAAAGCAAAGCTATGACCAGAAACTAAAAGCTATTTGTCAGCTGATAAAAATAGTTAAATATTTATTTTTAATGTTTTATATTTACTAAACAAAAACAAACCAGGAACAAAAAGACCATTCACTCAAATACACAAAATTTGATACAACATAGGTATAATTCTCTGAAGATGAGAAACATGCATATTCACTTTACTTTGGCTGATTCTTTATGCAAAATTATTCCCTCTGTGTGCTTCCATAGCACTTACAACAATCTAATATTATAATTAGGTGTGCACGTCTGCTTCATAAGCTCCTTTAGGCAGAGTATAAACTTTCATTTGCGGGGCTGCCTTGTGGTTGGCAAAATGCTAAATATACAATTCAACAGATTCAACAAAATTATATCTATTTTTATATTAAAGCTTTAAATTTTTTAAGAAAATTTTAATGTTTGTTTATTTTTGAGAGAGACAGAGCATGAGTGGGAGAGGAACAGAATCTAAAGCAGCCTCCAGGCTCTGAGCCGTCAGCACAGAACCCAATGCAGGGCTCGAACTCACAAACTACGAGCTCTTGACCTGAGCCAAAGTCAGACGTTTAACCAACTGAGCCACCCAAGCGTCCCTGAAAGCTATAAAATTTAAAAAAAAAAAAAAAATTTTTTTTTAACGTTTTATCTATTTTTGAGAGAGAGAGAGAGCCAGTGTGTGCAGGGGAGGGTCAGAGAGAGAGGGAGACACAGAATCCAAAGACAGGCTCCAGGCTCTGAGCTGTCAGCACAGAGCCTGACGTGAGGCTCGAACCCACGAACCGCGAGATCAAGACCTGAGCCAAAGCCGGCCAGACGCTCAACCAACTGAGCCACCCAGGCGCCCCAATAAAATTTTTAATAAATAAAAACTATTTTTCCCAGATGCTCTAGTTGATGAGGCCTGAATTTCATTTAAATTACTGTGATAGAACACTTAACTGGCTCATAACACAAGAGTCAGGAACCACCAGTTTGTAGTCTTTGACTTATCTATAGAACAAACATTAAGAGGCAATCGTTGTATTCATGCCAAACAGCTATCTCATACTTTTAAAATTCATTAGCACTAGTATTACAAAGTACCACAATAAAGCGCTGTTACTTTGGGAAAGCTGGTTTCCATTGATCTTCCTTCTGAGGATGTCTCTTTCTGAATGATTCTATTATAATCTCCCTCAGCATCTCTGTACACTCCCCTTTGTTCCTTCTTTATTCAATATGGATGGATAAACAGTCAGATATAGTAGCTATTCATTACTACACTGTACAGAGTACTGCTTAAAAGCATGGATTTAGATGTCAACAAACCTTTGCAAAAATCCTATTTATGAACTATGTGGCCAACTTACTTAACCCCTCTAAGTTTCAATGACTTCATCTATGTAAGAATCTCACAGAACTGTTGCAAAGACAAAAATGAGATTATGAGTAGAAAGACTTAGCACATAGAATATACTCTATGAAAATGTTAGCTAGCACTACCATAAGCAAATTTAGTTCACTCTATTATGAACCTTTACCTGACAGACAAAAAAGTTGTTCTTATTCCAATGTTTCTATTTGTTAGAGAAATGATGTTTATATTCCTCATTTCTAATTTCAAAAGTAGAGAAGGGCAAGAGCACTATCCACACGATTCTTGCTCTCGTGTACTCTCTTTCTCCTCCTTTCTCTCTATATAAAACGCACTGAAAACAGGTGGGTTAACAGCGGTTTTATCTAAACTGATGGTGACTTCCATATTCTTATATTTGCTTATTTGTATTTTCTACAGCAAATAGATACTTCTTTAAAAAAATTTTAAGTAGATGAAACATTCCTAAGTGTAGTAGAGACAAGAATGTACCTAGATCTCATGGAACACTTGTGAACAAAAACTTTCAGAAGTCATTCTTCTTAAAATTTCTTTTTATGTTTATTCATTTTTGAGAGAGAGAGAGCGTAAGTGGGGGAGAGGCAGATGAGAGAAAGACACAGAATCTGAAGCAAGGTCCAGGCTCCGGGCTGTCAGAACCAGAGCCCAACATGGGTCTTAGACTCATGAACTGTGAGATCATGACCTGAACTGAAGTCAGATGCTTAACCAACTGAGCCACCCAGGTGCCCCTCTAAAGTCATTCTTAACAAAATGCCCCATTTGAGGTTTTCAAACTGATTTTTAATTACAATTAATTAAATAATTAATTGTATAAGTAATTAATAAGTAATTAATAAAAAATTACAACTGGGGCTCCTGGGTGACTCAGTCAGGTAAGTGTCCAACTCTTGATTTCAGCTAAAGTCATTATCTCGCAGTTCATGGCTTCAAGCCCCACATCGGGCTCTGCACTGACAGTGCAAAGCCTGCCTGGGATTCTCTCTACCTCAAGATAAATAATAAACTTTAAAAATCTATATATCAAGAATTACAACAGATTATTTTAATAAGAAGATCCAGCTTGACAGACCTGCAGCAGTTAGTGTTGCTAAGGTTTCCAATAAAAATGAAGAAGAGTGTCTTCATGCTTTCTGTCTGGTCTGGTTCTAACAACCACGATTGAATGAGTGAACACAGGAATTACAAAACCATGGAGGGAAGTAGATAATTCTTGCAACTCAGAAATAACCTTGTAACCAGCAAATTCACTCCAAAAAAGGAATTAAGAATTTGAGTTAATATGACAAGTGTTAGAAAATCATTTCCCTTATAGTCTTTCCTTCTGGTCAATTCCACTTTAAAAGCTTAGTTTAAACCAAATAAATTAAAAGCAAGCCAATGGGAAGGGGGGAAAAAAAGAACCTTATCTCACACCTGCCTTGAGTCCTGTCACTGACAATCTGTGTCCCCACAGCACACTGGACCCCAGGAAGCCTCTTGGCCAGGGGATCATGAAAGATCACAATCAATTCGCTTCAATAAAAAACTTTCTTTGTTTCATGTTCTGTGTTGTACAAGATAGAAAAGGCAGGGAAAATCCAATCACAAATATGATCTGGCTGCACATACACACTGCTTACCAATGTCTACAGCTAAACTGACAAATAGCCACAGGGTGAGGTTTCTCCCTTTTTCCTTTCTGCTCTCCCGATATTCCTCCTAAACTGTGTAACTTGACTAAAGATGATCTCCCCAGATATAGGCAAACTATTTTCATATAAGCAGCTATGAGCCCCAGGTGAGAATGCCAAACATATTTGAAAGACAGGACTCCTACTCTCAAAAAAAAAATCAGAATATAAAAGGATTCAAAAAATTTGCATATAAACTATAGCACAAGGCATAATATGGTAAATTACATATATTTATTAAATTAAAAGATGCAGAGAAAATATCACGCTCAGATAAAGGATAGGAAGGAGGATAATAGGAAAAAGTTTTCTTTTAAAATGAACACAGAGAAAGACCATGAAACATGATTGAAGAAAGAGACAAGAAAATAAGGAATATGCTCTGAAATGAGTAGCATGCCCAGAATGAATAGCATAATGGAAAATAAGAATCCAAAGACAAAATTAGTGACATCTTAAAAAAGGGCCTAGAAGGCCAAGATGAAGACTTCATGCTTCATTTAGCAGTTAAGGGAGCCATGAAATGCAAATGAGATGCAATAAATACACTTTAAAAAGATGAAATTGAAAGCAGTTTTTATTAGGCAAATCAGATCTGTATTTCCCATCTTTTATATATCTCAGAAAGAAAGAAAACAGAAAGCATGTTAGAAAAGCCCCAAACTGATTCTACTATACTCATACCCAAAATGGGGGTAATGACAAGAGTGATACATGAAAATACAAGAATATGAAGAATGGGGAAAACAGTCAAATAGTAATGTAGGTCCAGCTGAGCCTGAATAGCATGAATTATAGATTTAATAAGCATGGTCTTGATAGTTTCTCCACCAGCACTTGCCAATCCAAAATCAACAGTACAACGGTGAAACATTATCACACAAGTGGAAAACAAAATAAAACACAAAGGAGATACTCATACCTAACTGGAAATCAAAGGGTATCTGGATGACAGTCATGACAGTGAATACCAAAAAAAAAAAAAGGTTGGAGAAATGTTATTGAGTAGGACTTACTAAAAAGTTAAATTTATTTCTTAAAATGAAGAAGAGAGAAATCAATGACTTCTAACTTTTTTGGCTGGTGCAACTGGGTTAATAGTGGAGCCATTTATTAAGATGGGTTACAACTTTGTGGAAAAGTTAGAGAGGGAATCAAGCATCCTAATTTTACATGTTTTACATGTAACAATAAGGTTACACACAAAATCTTTATTTCTGGCACGGAAAAATGATTATGACCATACAACAAGGAAAATAGACTCTGGACTCATCCTCTACCTAGATTCGAGTCTCAGTTCAGCCACTTTAGTAGTTGTATGAACTTTGGCAGGCTACTCGTCTTGTCTGAATTTCCCCCTCTGCCAAATGGGCATGACAGTAATAACATCTATCTAAAGGAGTGCCGTAAAGACTGGTTACTTACTATATAGAAGTTGCTTAGAAGCTTGCCTGGATTGTAATTGCTAAAGAAGTGTGTGTTATTATTTAATATTACATTAAAAAAAACACAAATTACAAAACCATGTATATGATTCTTAAATACACATATAAGACACCCATACATTACACAAATCTTTAGAAGAAATAGAAGTGAGAAAGCCACACATCAAAATAACAAAAGTAGTTATCTCTCAGGAGTGGGACAATCAGTGATTTTAAAAAGCATAATGCTGGCTTACTACTTATTCTACTAGAAATATACTTGCCATATAAATAATTTTTATTTTTAAGGAAGAATGATCGGCATTGATGCAACTTTTATAACTCAATAGGGAAAGGTTTTAACTTTTCTAGAATGAAAATAATTACAATAAAATAGAAATATCCACCGAAAATAATTTGGCCCTAGTTTTGTATCAGTTCCCAACAGGCTAATTACCTTTATGTCTGAAAATGAAATAAAGAGAAGACATGATAAAAGGAGATTTTCACATTTTATTCTACCCAATTCTAAGCAATTTAGACCTTTGAGAACAAGAATGTATTTATATATTAGTCTGTGTAGTTTTAAATAAAACCACCACAGGAAAAATTTAATGAACACTTTTCTTAAGAAAGGTGGGTAGGCAACATCACAAAACCAACTAAAGATATGTCCCAAACTCCAAAATTAGAAGATACAACTTCAAAAACAAAAATGCTAGGAGCGCCTGGGTCAGATGGCCAAGTTCGGCTCAGGTCATGATGACACAGTTCTTGAGTTCGAATCCCATGTCAGGCTCTGTGCTGACATCTTGGGAGCCTGAAGCCTGGTTCGGATTCAGTGTCTCCCTCTCTCTGTCCCTCCCCCACTCACGTGATGTCTCTCTCTCTCTCTCTCTCTCTCTCTCAAAAATCAATAAACATTAAAAAAAATTTTAATGCTAAACTTATTTCCCCTATTTAACACGAAAACTTTTTATACATCTCCCCACAAAGAATCATAATTAGGTAATTCCTAAGACATATGCATTACATTTAAGAAGGTTAACTTAGAACTCTCTTTTTAGAACCTAGACCACAATTTCTTTTTGACACTATAATAGTGGCCAGCTCAAAATAAAAGCTCCGTGAATGCAGGTGCCTTGTCTGAGTAGTTCACCTATACAATGTATTCCCAATGCTTATAATGGTACCCAACATTAAATAAACATTTACTAATCAATTAACAAAGGAATACTGAAGAACAATGTATATTCTATTATCAGAGATGAAGACTAAATATTTACCTTAAGAAGACATGTGCCAGGCTAGAATTCATACCTTTCTTTTTCAGAGAAAAGTAGATTATGTCCTATGTAACCGTAAACAAAGAAATAAGCATGCATATCTGTTCAAAAAGGTAATTTCACTGAACAGTTCATCGCAACATACATACACATACTGTTGTGGGATGAACTGTGTGCTGCCTCCCCCCCCACTCCCCCATATTTTGAAACCCTAACCTCAGGGTTACCTCAGCATGTGACTGTATTTGGAGACAGAGCCTATAAAGAGACGAGTGAGTAAGTTAACTCGAGGTTATCGGGGGGGGGGGGTCCTAAACCAATCTGACTGGTGTCCTTCTAAGAACAGGCAATTAGGACACACAGTGACACAAGAGGCACATGCAAGCACAGAGGAAAGACGATGTGAGGACACAACAAGAAGGCGGCCATCCACAAGCCAAGGAGAGAGGCCTCAGGAAAACCCAAAACTGCCAACACCCTGAGGTTGAACTTGTAGCCTCCAGAACTGTGAGAAAATAAATTTTTGTTGGTTAAGCCACAGTAGGTGTTATTTTGTTATGGTGGTTCTAGCGAACCAACACACATAAATACATATAAAATTTACAGCAAGATTTCTGATGATTCATTTAAAATTAAAACATTTAGGGGCACCTGGTGGCTCAGTCAGTTGAGCATCCGACTTCAGCTCAGGTCATGATCTCACAGTTCATGAGTGTGAGCACCGTGTGGGACTTCGCACTGATAGCACCGAGCCTGCTTCGGATTCTCCGTCTCTCTCTCTCTTTCTCTCTGCCACCACCACCCCCCCACACACACTAGCTCATGCATGCTCTCTCTTCTCACTCTTTCTCTCTCTCCCTCTCTCAAACATTAAAAAATATTTTTAAAAAGTTAAAACATTTAAATTCATAAATCCTTATAAACTGACAAAATACAACAATATTTACTTAATACCTACAATGTGCCAGATCTCTGGTAAGTACCACATACGTACAGCCTAATTTAGTCCTCACAAAAAATCTTGTAAGTTCTATTATTAGTGCTACTCCGAGATAAGGAAATTAAAGCTTTGATGACAGGAAATCTTTATATGATAGAACAGAAACAAAAGTAGCTGACTCTGACTATTCTTCCAAAGTATTGCTCTTAATCAATATACTATACAGAATATTATTGTTTTCCATAAAAATGAGATGTGATAATAGATCCAAACAGAGTAGAATCTAAAAACAATAGTGGTATCAGATAAAATCACCCATGTCACAGACTTTTCTTTATATAAAAACATAAATCTGTAGATAGGGGGAAAAAAGACAATGAGCTAAACAAATTTTTCCCACTGAGAATTACAGAACTTTTCAATCTGTAAATAAATGCCTTTTTCAGGTGAGGAGATCTATGCTCAAATAAATTAAATGATTTAGCACTTCCTCTTTTTTTTTTATTAAAGTTTATTTATTTTGCGTGAGCGGGGCGGGGGAGGGAAAGAGAAAATCTCAAACAGGTTCCACACTGTTAGCTTGGAGCCTGACGCGGGGTTCGAACTCACAAACCATGAGATCATGACTGGAGCCAAAATCAAGAGTCAGACACTTAACCGACTGGGCCACCCAGGTGCCCCACACTTTCTTGACTCAGGACACTCTTACATGCTATTCCCTCTGTATTCTGACTCCCTCCCCAGTCCCTCTACTTCATGTGGCTAGCTCCTTTACATCTTAACTCAATGTCATTTTCTCACAGTGAGGTCTTTCCTAACAACCGCATCGGAATTAAGCACATCCCACCATTATTCTCTCATAACATCCAGATCTTTTCCTTCATAGTATTTATCATAATTGGAAAATACTTTACTTGTTTAAAGTAAAATTCTTTATCTCCTCCACAAAAGTACCACTTTCAGAAAGATCGAGGTTATGTTATTGCATCTCTAGAGGCTAGCAAAGCTCCTGAAACAAAACAGATCTTGATTAAATATTTCATTGATGGATGGATAGGTGAACCATTTAAAGTGTGACAATTAACTACTAACATTTACTAAGCACTTACTATATTCTAAGAACTGTTCCAAATTTAATTACATTTAATTCTTCCAGTACTGCTACAGGGTTTAAGTGTTACTGTCATCTTCATTTAGCAGGTAAGAAACTGAGGCACAGAGTGATTACGTAACTTGTCTGCACGGACAGCCAGTCAGAAAGTCAGAAGTCTGTGAGCAGTCTGACTCCAGCTCTTAAATACTACTATATAGCTGCTGTGACACGCTAAAGTTACTTTTACAATGAGAATTCTCTTTGTAGAAACTGACTAAGGGACCCTCGGTGGTAATAGATTTTTAACTTAACCCAAAAAAGTATTTCACAAGACATATCTGCACCTCCTATTGTAAAACTTTCTTCAGATGACTAGAAAGACATAATCATGAAGATGTGCCAAATGTGGAATACTGCCTACATAGCTGTCAAACTAAGTTCTCTAACACAGGCAAATCAACTGCAAAAGACGACGGAAGAAGCACTTGGACTTTTTCATTTTGAATCTCATCCTTCTTTTGAAGACTCCCTGCCAAAGGTAACAGAACGAAGAGCTAAAGCCAAAACAAACATGCTCCAAGTTCTCAGGTCAGGTCATCAGATTAATGGAATGTTAAAATGTTTTTCATTTTTAAAAACATGTGAATTTGTTTCATAGAAAATAAAATTTGGAATGGAAAATTAACAACAAAAATAAAAGCCTTTTCTTTTCCTTTCCTTTCTGGAACGTACTGAATTTGAATTATCAAACTAACCTCACACAGAACAATGACTACCCTGCCACAAAAACATGACAAGTCAAAATCTGTCCTATTTCCTTTCAAAAACAGCTCCAAATTCTAGTCTCTCTTATCTGTACTGAATCCTGATTAGGAAGAAACAATGTATTCATTTCAAATACTTGTAGTATGAATCTATATATCAAGCAGGCAATAATTTTAATAGTGGTTAACACTTAGGGAACACTATAACCAGGCTTTTTTTTGGTTGTTGTGTTGTGTTTTGTTTTTTAGTGTTTATTTTTGAGAGAGAGAGAGATCGAGTGTGAGTGGGAGAGGGGCAGAGAGCCAAAGACACAGAATCCGAAGCCGACTCCGGGCTCTGAACTGTCAGCACAGAGCCCAACACAGGCTCGAACTTACAAGCGGTGAGTGTCAGAGCCAGAGTCTGACACTTAACCAACTGAACGACCCAGGTGCCCCAGCCTTACTTATTTTTAATTCACGTAATCCCCTATAACAAATCCATGACATTCGTATTATCATCTGTATTCTATAGTTTGGAACTCAGAGAGATTGAGAAACTTGTCTAAACTCACTATGATCTTTGAGTTAGGCCATGGCAGAGGTAGGATTCAACTACTTTATATTTCCCCCTATCTTACAGGACCTTTCATAACTCAACTACCATGTAATCTAATCTCTGACCCCCACCAAGGGCATTGTACTAGTCAAAGTTTCACCACTTTCACAGACTCAAAACAAAACAAAAACCACATTACTTTTCAAGGCAGCCCACTCCTCAAATCTACTCCAAATTAACTTCTCAATTCCTTCAATCACACCTCAGATGGCACCATTTCAAGTCCCTGAGCATTCCATCCCTTGAGTACCCTCTACCAACATGTGTTTTAAAACAGGGCAATAGTGCACAGCGAATGAGTATTCCATTATGGCCCAATCATCTCAAAATAGAGAACACCTATATCAAAGCAATCCAAACTTCCTTTACTATTTTGGACAGCCATGTCACTAACGACTCTTGCCTGGCTTACATTCAAGGAAAATTGTTCTTTAATTCATAATTACTGTTAAGGAATTTATTTCTTGAGTTCTTCACATCTAAGTACAATTTTTATTCTGGTTAAATTTCACTTCTATTGGCCAAAGACCTTCCCTTCCCAACTGATGATTTCTGGATTTTGGCTCATCATCTGAAATCATCCTCATACTTCAGTTTTAACTCATTTGCAAAATTATTTACCATGTCACCACTGCCTCCGTACAATAAATGCCTCATTAATAAAATGGTGAGGAGAAGAGAGAACTCTGAAACCTGTCCCTAGGCATCTCTGTCCAAGGTACAATTCATGCCTTCCTCAGCCTCCTTAGAATTCAGCTACTAAAGTAGTTATAAAAGATGCCTATCCACAGCTTATCCATTGACATCTCTCCATATCCTCTTCAAGTACAACAAACTTCTTCAATATCTTATTGATATATATCACACCTATTATACTACCCTGATCTATAAGTTCAATAAACCTATTAAAAAAAAAAAAAAGAAGGAATGAAAGAGAAGCAAAAGCAAAAGTTAGCCAGTCATGACTTGCTCCTAAAGAAACTATGCTGACACACTGTGATCAGTGCTTTTCTCATGCTCCATCAAAAAACAGAATACTACTGAGCAAAAAAACAGAATTTGACCACACATTTTAATCAAAGACAGTAATTCGTAAGGACAAAAACAGCAGTTTCATATTCAAGTGATAAAAACAGGAATATTATTACGGTTCCTCATTAATATAAATGACATATTTATTATAAACATTTATAATATTTCCAGTTGGTACCACTTTCATCTGCAAAGATAAGTTTCATATGTACTTTCAGTTATTATAATGTCTTTGTTGGGTTTCTCATATTATCTAAATAAAATCTGTTAATTAAGCAGAAATGTTAATCTGTTAATTAAGCAGAAATGTTATTAATCTGAACATATTAAATAAAAACACAATAGTTCTTGTGGAATATTAACTGCTAGAAAGGTCATGTGTGAAAGCAGGCTGGCCTTATTCTAAATCTCAGTGTGTCAGAGCTGGAAGAGACTTGGTGTTTACAGTTTACAATCAACTCCTTTTACAGATGAAGACACTGAGGGTTCTCTGAGATGGAACAATTTGACCAAGCTCACAAAACTAACTCGGGCATGGCTGGGCATAAAAATAAGATCTACTCATGGGCTACTGGTAATATTCACAACACCCTGTCTTCAAAAATAAAATTAAAGAACAAAACAAGTACTTTCTTACCAGCTGCACTTCACCAAAAGCACCTCTCCCAATAACTTTCACAACATCATAGTCTTCTGCCTTCATCTGCAGACCTCTGATTTTTTTCACAATTTTCTCATCTGCAATAAAAAGATTATATTTATAAACAATGTTTTAAAATAGTCGCCATATTTGTAAACAAATTTTCGTTTCAAGAAACTGGAATTAGTTTTTAGCTAAATCTGTCAGTTTTCAAAGGTTGCTGTTTACAAATCTAAGATAGATATTAACTTTACATGAAAGAACCAAATTCTATGGTTTATTAACACATATAAAACAAACAGTACTGACTGCCAAAAAGTAAGAGTTAAGCTATTCTGCTGCTTGACAAGATGACAGCTGAACAGGGAGGATCCACGCAGTCCTAGGAGTGCGTTCTGAGTCATGGCAGTGAGCTGCTATGAAATTACTTGCAAGGCTAATCTTAATAACAGATTTTAGAAGTCTACTTCTTTGGGAAGTAGTAATCACATATTGTAGATACAGTATCTAAAGACAAGATTGTTTAATCATGAAAACAGCCCAGTCTCTAGCAATTCCAACTTAAAAAGCTTACTATGTTGATATAAAGTGTAGATTAGATCATTTTGAGAATTTATTCTTAGAATTCAACTTCATTTACACCTTCACTCCAACATCAATACTGGCAACTATTAAGTTACTGCATATATAACAATAATTGTTATCACATTATCTTTCATTACCTAGATTGAAATGTCTACATTCATACAAACATAAAGTTCATTAAGTCTCCTAAGTAAAGCAAAGCTAAGCCTTAAAATTGTTAACATTAATTTAAAAGTTCTCTTTGAACTGCCATAAATAACCTGTGCTGAAATCATTTGTCATAATAATTTATACAAAATCTTGAACTTTACCTACTTTAACATACTGCAAGTAGATCTGCAGTTTTGCTTTAAAAATAAAGAATGCTAGTATTTAAATGAATCAACTAGCAAACTAAATAATTTATAGACTCTAATATTAATCAAACATATATCTCTTATCAAAAATATAGTTATAGGATCAAATATGAAGGTTACTCACATCTATTTAAGAAATTATCTATATTCTTGTTTTTCCTCAAAGCAGGAAAATCCAAATCAAGGACCAAGGAATTTAAGCCATCCTGTTTAACAAAAAATTAAAAAAAGGAAAAAGAATGTTGTTACAATTTCCAAATATTAAAAAAGTCTTAAAATTTATATGTTGTTCTTGCTATATAAATATCAATCTACTTGATATGAAATTGCCCAGTGGTTCCATATCCAATAGTTTTAACTCGTTTCCTAACTTCTGCCAGAGAATATTATGAATAATCATATCATGTGTTCCTTTGTTATTTTACCCAGTAGAAAAATATCACTTTAAAATATGCATCCACTATTATTTTTGCTAGTCAGATGTCTTCTTTTCTCTCTTTAAATGCCCAGTAAAATTTCACCAAGCTTTTGACTTTAAGAAATGCACACAGGGTACCTGGATGGCTTAGTATGTTGAGCACCTGATACTTGACTTTGGCTCAGGTCATCATCCCAAGGTCATGGGATTGAGCCTCATGTTGGGCTCTGTGCTGAGCATGGAGCCTGCTAAAAACTCTCTCTCTCTCTCTCTCTCTCTCTCTCTCTCTCCTCCTCCCTCTCTCTCTCTCTCTCTCTGCCCCCCTCTGCCTTTCTCCCCCACTCATGCTCTATATTAAGAAAAAAAAAAAAAAGAAATACACACAGACTAAAGAAATTAAGAAAGAAATCCCATTTACAACTGCATCAAAAAGAATAACTAGGAATAAATTTAATCAAGGAGGTTAAAGACCTGCACACTGGAAACTGTTAAGATATTCACAAAAGAAACTGAAGACACAAATAAATGGAAAGATATTCCTTACTTATGGATTAGAAGAGTTAATATTATTAAAATGTCCATACTACCCAAACAATCTGCAGATTCAATGCAATAACCACCAAAGTTCTAATGGTATAATTCACAGAATTGTAACAAATAACTGTAACTTTGTATGGAACCACAAAATGTAACAAACAGTCAAAGCAACCTTGAGAAAGAAGAACAAAGCTGGAGGTATCGCTCCCAGATTTCAAACTGTACTACAAAGCTGCAAAAATCAAAACAGTATGGTATTGGTACAAAAACACACAGATCAATAAAAAAGAAAAGTCCAGAAATAAACCAACACCTATATGGACAATTAATCTTTGACAAAGGAAGAACGAACGATGGAGAAAGGACAGGCTCTTCAATAAACGGAGTTGGGAAAACTGGATGGCAACATGCAAAAGAATGAAACTAGACCACTATCTTACACCACACACAGGAATTAACTTGAATTGCATTAAAAACTTGAACATAAGACCTGAAATCATAAAATTCCTAGAAGAAAACACAGGAGGTAAGCTTCTTAACATAGGTTTCAAGTGAGAGCTTTATATGTATCTGACTCCAAAGGCAAGGGAAAGAAAAACAAAAATAAAGGAGACTGCAACAAACCAAAAAGCTTCTCCAGGAAAAAAAAAAAAAAAAAAAAAAAAAAACCTACTGAATGGGAGAGAAGATATCTACAAACCACATATCTAATAAGGGGTTAATATTGAAAATATATAAAGAAATCATACAACTCAACAACAACAACAAAAACCCAAAAACTTGATTTAAAAAATGGGCAGAGGATCTGAAGAGAAATTTCTCCAAAGACATACAGATAGTACATGAAAAGATGTTCAACATCACTAATAATTAGGGAAATGCAAATCAAAACCACAATGAGATTTCACCTAACACACACCAGAATTACCAAAGAAAAGAAATAAACGTTGGAGAGGATGTGGAGAAAAGGGAACCCTCTCACACTGTTGATGGGATTGTAAACTGATGCAGCCACTATGGAAAACAGTATGGAGATTCCTCAAAAAATTACGAATAGAACTACACTATGAGACAGATATTCCACTTCTGGGTATTGATCTGAAGAATACGAAAACACCAATTTGAAGAAATATATGCAAGCCTAAGCTAATTGCAGCATTATTTGCAACAGCCAAGATATGGAAACAACCTAAGTGCTTATCAATAGATGAATGGATAAAGAAGATAGTGTATATACAATGGAATACTACTCAGTCATAAAAATGAATGAAATTTCACCATTTGCAACAACGTGGATGAACTTCAAGGATATTATGCTAAGTGAAATAAGTCAGAAAGAGAAAGACAAATACCCTATGATTTCACTCATATATGGAAATCTAAAAAACCCAAATGAACAAAATAAAACAAAAACAAACTCACAGATACAGAGAAGGGAAGGGGGTGGGGGAGGGGTGAGCATAATGGGTAAAGGGGGTCAACTGTATGGTGATGGATGATAACAAGACTTGTGGTGGTGCTCACTTTGTAGTATATACTAGATGTCAATTATAAAGCTGTACACCTGAAACTTATACCATAAAAAAAAAAAGAAATACAACCAGACTAAGGAAGTTCCCATCCCCTTAACAAGCATTGATTTTTTTTTTTTGCCTAATGTATACAAAGAACAGAAAAATTCTGTTCCAAAAATATATATGACATTAACTATCCTTATGCTCAGGGAACTCAGTCTCAAAAGTAAATCCCCCCCAAAAGTAAATTTCCCCTAAAAACATAAATATAGGATAACACATTGTTCAGATTTTTCTTTTTAAGTTTTCTATATTTTCTACACTTTTTACAACAAGCATACATTAAATTTATAATCAAAATAAGAAAAAGTACATACTTATAACTTGAGAGTAAAAAAAACTAATAAGAAACAAAGTCTGGAATTACTCAAAGGACATGCCTGTGAAGGCAGCAATATTTCTACAACACTATTGCATATACTGTCTCATCCCCAAGTAACTCTGAAGAGGGCAAGAAGAAATACTCTTCATTTTAAAAAATAAACTAAGGCTTAGATATTAAGTGACTAGGAAATGACATAGCAAATACTACCTAAAACTTAAAGGCCAATATACTTTACTCATCCCTCTAGTCTCAGTGACCAAACTAACACCAATAGGAGCTTCAAAGAATAAAGAAGGAGCTTAAAGAACTGGAGGATTGTAAAAAATAAAACAGCAATTAAAAAGCCTTTTAGGAATCTGAGTATGGCAGAAAACGTGGGGAAAATTAGAAAGGCAACTTGAGTTTTTAATTTACTAATTACAGAGAAACTGCAACACTATGTTTACCATTCAGTTATGCTTCATATGTTTAATTTTCATTCTTCAAAAATTTTGTCCATGTTTTATGAAAATATTCTTTAATAACAGAAAGGGCAGAGGTGTTAAGAGTAAACCACAAAATGTTTTTATCAAAATTAAAATTCTTTATAGCCCACTGATCTCATTAATGCAGACACATAAAAACAATCTTAATTCTCCTGAACTGAAAGAAAAAAATACATTAAAAAATAAATATTCAACTTCCAGTGAAGTTGAGATTACTAAATTCATACTCTGAGATCCCACACATATACACCACAATTTCCGTCTCCAAGACAGATGAACTTGCTTCTCAAGGATCCCAGCATTTTAGCATACTCAGCTGTTGTTAACTACCAAATTACTGCTATAGATCTTTTTGGTATAATTTTGCTATTATTAAATAGCAATAAACTTATTGGTGTAAAATGTAAAATCTGAATCACTTATATTTTTAAATATACCCATAATCAATGACTTTAAATCAAAGAAAGGTGCATTTATTTGGAAGGCCTTCTTCTATACCTCCATAACCTCTACAAGAAGAAAAAATTTTAATTGACAAGGCAAAAGCTTCTATTACAGGCATAAATCTCTTCTGCTAGTTCAGAGACTTTTCAAACAAATGGAATATGAACACTTCATACACATATGTAAAAGCAACTGCATTAAAATCTCCATCTACACATAATGATGAAAAAAGAAATTCTTTGGGGGAAAAAAAACTACAGCTTGACATCAACGAAAGGATTGAATCCCTGCTTATCCCACATCCTCCCCACAAGTTATCACAAGAAGATGGGATCATGTAAAGATTAAATAGTCAAGAAGAAAATGTGGAAATAATTTATAAATTTTTCCCATATTATATCCCACCAGTGTAGAGTCAGAGAGCTTTTTCAGCAGTTCTAACATTAGAGCAGTTGTTCAACTCATCAGTAATACCATTTTAGTTTTTTTAAGACATTTTTTAAGATCAAAACCTCACCTATGCATTGTTTTATTTTTATATAGTATTTATTTTTGAATAATACTAGAATATTTTAATCTGTTAATGATTTATATCTAAAGAAAATGTACGGGGTAATATATATTTATAAATTTACATTTATACTTGAGGTTTTATATTTATAAACGGTCACATTTGAAATGTATTCTATTTAGTATCACTTATTATTAAGAAACAAATTATTAATCTTTTTAAGATACCAGTATTTTCAGTGTAGGAAATTAATACTGAGATCCAATGGCTGGGTTAGCTCGGGACTTAATTGAAAGCCTGTGTCTATGACCTTTCTTGTTATGTACTTTCATATAAATACCAGGCAGTTAAGATTTTTTTTTTTTCAGTCTCTGTGACTTCAACTGATTCCCTCTATAGAAGGTGATACTAAGCTGAGATAAAGAAAATTTAAAAAGAATAAAACTTAAAGAAAAGCCTACTACCAAAATTCCTAAGCAATGAACAGAATTAACACTATTTGTCCCTTTCATCACTTCCAAGTGCATAGAAATGACAGGATAACATTTAAAAGTTTTTTTTAAGGGGCACCTGGGTGGCTCAGTCGGTTGAGTGTCCAGCTTCAGCTCAGGTCATGATCTCCGGTTCGTGGGTTCGAGCCCCGTGTCTGGCTCTGTGCTGACAGCGAGCTCAGAGCCTGGAGCCTGTCTTTGGATTCTGTGTCTCCCTCTCTCTCTGACCCTCCCCTGCTCACGCGGTCTCTCTCTCTCAAAAATAAATAAAACGTTAAAAAAAATTTTTTTAATAAAAAATAAATTTTTTAAAATAAAAGCTTTTTTAAAAGAACATTTAAAAGTGCTAAAACAAAACAACAACAACACCACTGCCATAAAATATTCAAGGACCAGAAAGAAAACTGTCATAATGAACAGGAACTAAAGGTACAAAGATACAGAAGATATAAAGGGCAGGGAGCAGTAAAACCAATGCTGGAGAATTAAAAGGGCCTAGCTGTGGTAAAGAACCAAAACCAGACTGCATCTCAGCCCCTAAAAGAGACTGAAAGAAGTCTTACTGCCCAAGTTTTATACAAAACTGCATAACTAGGTAAGTCAGATACAGCTTTCAATCAAGTCCTGAGCTAACCTCCGCAAACATGCCCAGTTACTAAATCCCCACATCTCCATGATTTCTCGCTAAGAAAGTACGAATCTCCTCCAATACTGAACTGTGGTTATCTACGTGTGAAAAGTTAGCATCAGAGGAAGGCAGAGAACAGTGCCTTATACTAGTGCCTTCCTGAATAAATAGGTACAAGCCAACCCCCAATTTTTCCCATTGTAATTACCATGGTGGAAAATATGTATGTAATGGCCTATTTTCCTAACTTTTCCTGAATGCAGAGCCTTTTAAATTTTAAATGTCAAGAAAAAACGAAGTGCTGGACTTAATTTCGCTTTCACTATAAAGTGCCCTTAAATATCTGTTTTAAAATATCCAAATAAATGGGGCGCCTGGGTGGCTCAGTCGCTGAAGTGTCTGACTTCAGCTCAGGTCATGATCCCATGGTTTGTGAGTTGAAGCCCTGCATTGGGCTCTCTGCTGTCACAGAGCCCCACCTCAGATCCTCTGTCCCCCTCTCTCTGTGCCCCTCCCCCACTTGTGCTCTCTTTCTCTCTCAAAATAAATAAACTTTAAAATAAAGTAAAATAAAATATCCAAATAAAATGCATTCCCCCCCTCTACTCCCCAAAAAGGAAAAAGTTTGGGAAGACTTCACCAACTGGGAATGTCTGAAGTGATAAGCAAAATGAAGGAGACACTATTCTACAAATTTCAATTGTTAAATGCAGCACAAAATATCCTTTAGCTGAAAATTGTATAAACTTATGAGCTGTCAACATATGGATAGTATTTAAAGACATAAAACTGGGTAAGATCACTAAAGGAGTATAGACAAATAAAATAGGACCAAGGGACTGAGTCTTGGGATATACCAATATTAAGAGATTGAGAAGAGGGGACTAAGAAGGAACCAATAAAGAAGAAAAGCAAGACTTGTGTTATCTTGGAAGCCAGGTAAAGTGTAGCAAGAACGAGAGAGTGATAATACATAGTCAATGTGACTGGTTTCAAAAATATTTAAGGCTGTGAATTTAGCAATGTGGAGGTCATCAGTGACTTTCCTAAGAGCTATTTACACTATAAATTTGTTATTTCCAAATCACCATTCACTACCTTCTTAGTACTTCTGTTTTACTATGATTGCTATACTTGTATTTAAAAAACAAAACAAAAACCTCCTTTAAGACATTATTTTGGGTTCACACTCACAGATCTTAAATAATACCTAGCATTCCAACTTGGCCATAACTTATGTAATAGGTCAATATAGTATTTATTATTAATAAAAGGAACTGTTCTTGACTTGTTTGTGCCATGTACTGTGCAACCCATCTTATATGCAGTCAACATTTGAATCCTCCTAACAACAGATAAGCTAGGTGGTACTACGGTTATACTCGCATCAGCAGGCACAGAAACTGAAGTTATAAGGTAGGTTAAAAAACTTGTCCAAGTCAACAGTTTATAAGTGACAGTATTAGAATTTTATGATACATTTATATTTTAAACATCACTGAACTTCAAGTTAATAAAGTTATTCCTCTAACAGAACACTGAACAACATCCAGGTTTT
Source organism: Cryptoprocta ferox (assembly GCA_028646485.1). NCBI lineage: Eukaryota > Metazoa > Chordata > Mammalia > Carnivora > Eupleridae > Cryptoprocta > Cryptoprocta ferox. The sequence continues at coordinate 124,855,743 of CM053576.1, read as the reverse complement.
AAAGTTAAGGCAACAAACGAATAGGAAACATATTTCTGTGTATCTGCTATACAGATAAGTAACCAGGAAATGTTATTTAAATGAACTATTAATACATTTCCTCCTTCTGTTACCACAACTCCAAATACAAATACAAAACTAAAAATTGTGGGACCAAAGAAATCCAACGTAGCAAATAAAATAGACATTTTTAAGCCACCCAAATGCACATGGAGAAACTTCTGAATCTTAAGTACACTACATATTATTTTTACAGTATACCCTTTATTTCACCTAGAAAAATCTAAGTCATATTAATAGACCTGCTATCATTTATTAGTATCAGATGACTAAAATCCTTAATGCTTATTTGATAATATTTAGTCTAAGATCTATCAGTCAAATTAAACAAACTAAATGTATCCTGTTACCTAACAGAAAAGAATCTTTAAAGAAAAAAAAGTTACTGAGGAAAATAAGAAATAAGAGTGTTAGGTGAAAGTGTCTCACACATATTTTACATCCTATAAATTACCTTCACTATAAAAACTTGAGTAGCTAACTTAATGAAGCATAAGACCAGTTTTCCTATTTGCTTATATAAATCTTCAACTACCTATAGCTATAGTAAAATGAGGTCTTAAAACTCCCTACTGCCTTAAAACAATATATATGGTACATTAATGAAGTAATATGCTTCTAACAGAGTAACATTCATATTTAGAACACTTAAAGATGAGTAATTATGGGGCACCAGGGTGGCTCAATCAGTTAAGTGCCTGACTTCCACTGAGGTCCTGATCTCGCGGTTTGTGAGTTCGAGCCCCACAACGGGATCTGTGCTGACAGCTTAGAGCCTGGAGCCTGCTTCAGATTCTCTCCTTCTCTCTGCCTCTCTCCTGCTCATGCTCTATCTCTGTCTCTCAAATATAAATAAACATTAAAAAAAAAGATGAGTAATTATATCAAAAATGCACTTAAAATCTGAACTCTGAATTGCAGGGGAAGGAGAAACTCCTTGAACAAAGAATACAATTGCCACTGATCTTAAGGCTTTTTTTTTTTTTTTTTTTTAATTTGAGAAAGAGACAAAGCACAAGCCACGGGGAGAGGGGTAGAAGGAGAGAGAGAATCCTAAGCAGGCTCCATGCTCAGCACAGAGCCCAATGCCAGGCTTGATCCCACAACCCTGGGATCATGACCAGAGCAGAAATAAAAAATGGACGTGCAACTGACTGAGCTATCCAGGCACCCAGATCTTAAGCCTTTCTAAAGTCTCTGTATTTGAACAGGCTCCTCATTTCTAGCGCCCTTTTTGCCTCACACACCAATGTGGCTCAGCACAGCATTCTTCCAGTTCCTGTCTTTATTTAAAATTTTTATGTTTATATTGTGTTCATTTTCTTTTTTTTACATTTTTTAAAATACCGTGATAAAATATTATCTGTCTTGATCACTGTCGGTTTGGGGCACCCCCTTCAGTTTTGTGCCCATGGCAAGCAAGTGCCTTACAGGCCGCAGCTTGGCCCCAGTCCTGGTGCTATGAAACTGAGATCTCAATGAGACACTCATAAACTACTTCATGTTTTAATTTTTTTTAAATGTGCACAGAATCACATAATTGATTTCATCAATATTTTAGAAAATGAATTAATCAAAATATTAAGTGCAGAGTTAATAGTGAGAGTGCCCCGTGTTGATAATAAAGCAGCTACTATATACAAACAGCTTGTATACCAGACACTGTGTCAAACACTTTCTATAACATCACTTCATATAATTCACTGAATTTTCCAAGTAGACTGAAGAACTAGGTGTTATTAACATCATTTTTTTTAACTGAAGAAATTAAGCTTAGAGAACTTCTCATTATCGCACAGTTAGAAAATAGCAGGGTTGGGATTGGGCTCAATGCTCCTTCAAGTAATTACTGGTTGTTGTTTTTTTTTTTAAAGGTTATTTATTTTGAGAGAGAGAGAGAGAGATTAAGAGTGGGAACAGATGGGGGCGCCTGGGTGGCTCAGGTCATGATCTCGCAGTTCGTGAGTTCGAGCCCCATGTTCCGCTCTGTGCTGACAGCTCAGAGCCTGGAACCTGCTTCGGATTCTATGTCTCCGTCTCTCTCTGACCCTCCCCGCTTGTACTCTGTCTCTCTCTCTCTCAAAATACATAAACATTAAAAAAAATTTTTTTAAAAAGTGAGAGCAGATGAGGGGCAGAGAAAGAGGGAAAGAGAGAATCCCAAGCAGGCTCTGTGCTGTCAGCAAGGAGACCAACATGGGGCTCGATCTCACAAACTATGAGATCATGACCTAAGCCCAAATCAAGAATTAGCTGTTTAACTGACTGAGCTACCCAGGAGCCCCAATAATTATTAGTATTTTTAGTATTTTAACTAGGTGTTAAATGTTTCTTCTAAAAATATTAAATCAATAGGAAGATATGAATCAATTACCAATCATTACCCATTCAAGGTAACAAATATACACAAAGAAAATACTAATACCAATAATAATATTATTACTAATAATAGAAATATTGGAGATAATGGCCAATAACACAAAGCAACATTTTTTATCTTTGTGGATGCATGTACAGAGAAAGAGAGAGAGTCAAGTCACTCTTAACAATCGAGCTATTGCAGCATTTTTCAAATTTTGTTTACTAGTGCTTTCCTTACGAGAAGGTAAAACAACTTGAGTCACATTTTCACTCAAACACCAAGAACAATCCTCTAAATCTGTTTCCAGCCAATTGTTTGTTAATTGTACAAACAGAACCATCTCTTTCATTTTATAACTAGAAGTCTGCCCATATGATTTCCACCCACCAAGATCCTAAATATAGATCATTTCCACAAGTTGTAAAGTTCAAATTTCAGCTTCATCTCCAAACAGACCCTATCCATATGACTGATCAATCACTCAGTAAATGTTAGTTATTTTTATTTCCAATATTTTCGATACCACGTAAGTAGATATTTTGCATTTAGGGATTACATTCAAGAGATGTAGGGTTAAAAGTGTTTTATATTTGACTTTAACATCTAAATCTATCAGCACATCTTTGATACTAACAGATGTAACTAAGAACAGTTCCATTACTGGGGCGCCTGGATGGCTCAGTCGGTTAAGCATCCGGCTTCAGTTCAGGTCATGACCTCACAGTTCGTGAGTTCAAGCCCTGTGATGGGCTCTGTACTGACAGCTCAGAGCCTGGAACCTGCTTTGCATTCGGTGTCTCCCTCTCTCTCTGTCTCTCCCCCGTTCATTCTCTGTCTCTCTCTTCTCTGCCTCTCAAAAATAAATTTAAAACAACATTCAAAAAAAGTTACATTACTAACTTAATGTGTTCCATAAAGAAAACGATTTTACTTCTTTAAATTTCATTTTCAACATCTGTATAATACAACATCTAAATCACAGGGCTGGTCTGACAACTAATCATGTATTGTTTATGAAGTCAAATGAAACAAAAGTTAAATCTGAAAACTACTAGCCATTATACCTATTTTTTATTATGAATGTACTTATATTGTAATCTACTTAACAAACTCTTTCTATTCTTAAGTAGTTTTCAATCTTACTTCAATTTTATACAGCTTGAAATATTATTTCAGTCAATTAAAATCTAGGAATGATGACCTACAACACAGAAGTGTTAGGAGCAACATTATTTATGATAGCAAGAAATTCAAAGCAACCTAAAAATTTGGGAAAGAAAAACTAAGATTTTACTAAGGCTTGTTAGAGGTATATTAAGCAATCATTAAAAATGATGGTTATAAAGGTTATATAGAAACTAATACAAAATATTAATGCTAAAAGAAAGCACAGAATATATTGAATGTATGATAATTCTACTTTAAGGGAGTATGCATATGAAAAACTTTTAATGGAAATGCAACAAAGTAAATATAGAAATGTGATATGATCATGGAGTTATGTGGTTTTATTCTTTTCTTCCCCCTAAATTCAAACATTTTTTGTGGTACCTTTTGTAACTGATAATATAGTATAAAATCTAAATATTCACTAAGTGTTCAAGATATGAAGTACTACAGAACACACTTAACAAATTTAGACTTCAAGAAAGTTACTCATTTATTATCTCCAGCTCCCCGTATCTCTACTGAAATATATCCTATTTTAAGTTCTAAAACTTTTCACTGTTCTGCCTCCTACAAATCATATGTTCTTTTTCTCCCTGAGAGTTCTCTGGAATTCAAATAAATGTTGCTTCTACCCAAAACTTGAATTGGGATTTTTATAGTGATTAACAGTTTAATTTGGGAAGACTGGACTTCCCATCCAAAAAGCAAGGTAGGTTCCTCCATGAACTTAAATTCTTGATTTCCTACAATAAAGTATTATTTATATATATTCTATATATTTCTTGCTAAGCCTCCTGCTAAGTATTTTACCCTTTTGTGGCTATTATCACATTTAACTAGGCTCACCATCATGTGAAGGACATTGAGCTCCTTGGAGAACAAAATTATTTTTAATTTTTTTAATGTTTATTCATTTTTGAGAGACAGACAGAGAGTGAGCGGGGAGAGGGGCAGACAGAGAGGGAGACACGGAATCCAAAGCAGGCTCCAGGCTCTGAGCTGTCAGCACAGAGCCCAACATTGGGCTCGAACTCATGAACCACGAGATCTTGACCCGAGCCAAAGTCAGATGCTTAACTGACTGAGCAACCCAGGTGCCCCTAAATCTTTCGTTTTATATCCCACATAAAAACAATCACTGGAAATATGCCAGTAACACATCATTATTCCAACAGATATATTATCTTCAGTGTCCCAGTCAAATATTAATCAAATCTAAATAATAAACCTCTGGGGCGCCTGGGTGGCTCAGTCGGTTAAGCGTCGACTTCGGCTCAGGTCATGATCTCACGGTTCGTGGGTTTGAGCTCCGCGTCGGGCTCTGTGGTGACCACTAGCACAGAGCCTGGAGCCTGTCTTCAGATTCTTTGTCTCCCTCTCTCTCTGCCCCTCCCCCGCTCATGCTCTGTTTCTCTCTGTCTCAATAATAAATAAACATTAAAAAAATTTTAAATAATAAACTTCTGAAGGCACAACCAAGTTCTCATGAAAATCAGAGGGCAAAAATATATACCCACAAATCACATTAGGACATCAATGTACACTGAGTACAGACTCTGTGCCAAGGGAAGTCACTTTCCCATTTAATTCCCATAAAAACCCCACTGTGAAAAGGAATGTAGATAATGAAGAAATGTTTTTGGACAGAGCCATTTAGGTACATAACAAAAGCAGAAGTTCTAACCAGAAGCAGCTATTTCTACTACCCATACAACTACTACTAGAAAACAGTAAAAGAACACTTGAGCAAAAAAGAAGTTGGTGTTTGTTTTTAAAGTATACACCCTTTTTTCCTTCTAATTATGTATGTAACTCTGCAGACTCAGTGGCCCCCATACTTTTACTGAAAAAGTAAAATATTCTTCTCAACAGAAACTACAGAAGCAAGGCACATATTTCACCCTCACCTACAAGCAATGTTTCTTGTACACATCTGAGGGGATTTTTTTAGTAACACTTTAACAATTAGAAAAAAAAAAGTTAAGCCTTTTAAATTAAGTATCTGTCCCATCTCTCTCTTGTCTACTACATCTATACTCACTCCCCCATAAATAAAAAAGAAGATGAGCAAATCTTCTTAAGGGAATCTAATATACTGTTTTTTTGGTCTGTTTCACATTTTGGTAGTACATACATTATTATTTGGCAGAGAAAAGGTCTCACTGCTAAAACAATCTGAAAACACAGGCAAATCTAGAGTTTATAAAGGCTGATTATCCACTATCTTTTTATTCATCACTCCTCTACATATTGCTCAATTTCTGGGAATAACAGCAACTCAAGTACGAATAAGAATTTCTTGTCAATTTCGATACACATTAGTAAACCTGGTTAAAAAAAACCTAAAAACACTGAACCTAAATCCTCCTTAACTAGAACTCACAAATCACCATAATTTCTCCTATACTCAAAGGGAAAAGGTAGTAATACACACATCTGGACTTAATTTTACAAATCAACTTCTATGGCTGATAATTCTATCTACTATCTATATTAGGACCCAGTACCATATTTCCAGGTATCCACCAGATAGCCAAAAGACCTCAGAAATCTCCCAAGTTAGGTGTATGTACTCAATTGGAGTAGGTAAGATGATCTACTAAGGTGCAAGAAGAAAATATTATAATTTTGCTCATTTAACCTTAAAATTTTTAAGTTTAATATAGGAGTTTCCAGTAACATCCATCCCACTCTTGCTAGCTCTCACCGAAGTGTGACACACTACAGTCTGTATGTATCTTATATCATGGGTTAATATGACCTACTAAATTCTTTTAAATTCGCCAGTAAAAAGATTTCCAAGGAGATTTAAGACAATCCATTTTGGGGTAAAAACCTATGCCAAAGGTTACCAGACTGTATAATTTAAATATGTACAATTTATTATCGACTATACTTCAATAAAACTACTTGAAAATGAATGTAATATATATATTCACAGATTTAAGATAATACTAAAATGCAAATTGTACAAATAGGAAATGGCACTGTTAACCCTTCATCTGCTCCTTTTATAAGCTCCTATGGCCCAAATCGTAATAAAAACAATGGCAAGCTAATCATATCACTCCCCTAAAATTAAAAATTACCTGAAGCCTATTGAATTGCATTCATAACCATTAATAATGTATAATAGTTCTGCTATAATCTGAACCTCTATAACAATTACCTCATATGCAAATAGACAGAAGGGAATGAATAGAATATTAAAACACATGATTTTTTTCCAGCTTGTTATTATTTATTATTATTTTTTTAACGTTTGTTTATTTTTGGGAGACAAAGAGACAAAGTAAGCAGGGGAGGGGCAGAGACAGCGGGAGACACACAGTCTGAAGCAGGCCCCAGGCTCTGAGCCATCAGCACAGAGCCCAATGCAAAGCTTGAACCCACGAAGCACAGGATCGTGACCTGAGTCGAAGTCAGACACTTAACTGACTGAGCCACCCAGGCGCCCCCTTTAATGTTTTTAAATGATGGGCAAGCTTTCTCAAATTAAAAAGAAAGTCTTCGAAAAATAAGATATTATGAAAAAAAAAAAGCCAAAATTCATGGCAAAATGCTTTCCTAAAATATAGATAGTAGCTTCAAAGACCCCTCCACTGCTCAGGATATTAAGCTATCAAGGGAGGTTACAAGTTCAGATGAAAAAGATGATTAGACATTTTTCCTTTGCTAAAAAACAAACAAACAAAACGAAAAAGGCGGCTATGGAAATAAAGGCCTTCGTGGGCCTAAATCTCAAAGAATACTGCACAAGCCTAGGATTTAAGGCTGCAGAAATTCAAATGTCTGTGATGCTGTGCTGATATTTTTATTTGAATTGTTACTGCTTTTGTTAGTGCTCTGGCTGCAAGCTGCATAGGTTTTACACAGTCTGATCCTATCCTATTTTTTCTCCTAAACCTTGTTAGTTATGGTACATGATTTTTCCAGAACACAAAGCTTTTCCGGAATTTGTATTTCATGTCTATGATTGAACAAAGCCAAAGCCACCACAATTAGAACGATATTTAAAACCTAAACAAGAATATGGAAACAAATCTCTATAATTCTTTGCATAATGTTCCATGGCTGAATTCTATCCAGCACTTCACCAATTTTACTTTACCAAGTTTACCATTAAACTTAATGATGTTTGGAAGCCTCTTTTGTGTTTCGGTTTTCTTGTTGTGTTAGTTTAACATCAAAAAAAGATATTTTTCTTAAACATTCACACACCAGAGAAACATTAGTTCTTCTTACTAAAGTTCGTTTTAAATGGCTAAAATATATGCGAAACAATATGGTAAAAAAATAACGTGCATTTTCTTGATGGCTGGTATCTTTGGAAGACAAACAAAAAATAATTGAAATGTTGAAGAAATGAGTAACAAAATAAATTCTAACATGAGAGGTTTACTATACAGTTGGAAGAAAGTACTCACTTTTTCTAACCTGATCAGTTTAAAAATGGATGGATACGGGGATGCCTGGGTGGCTCAGTAGGTTAAGCATCCGACGTTGGCTCAGGTCATGATCTCACAGTTTGTAAGTTCGAGCCCCATGCTGGGCTCAGTGCTGACAGCACAGAGCCTGGAGCTTGCTTCGGATTCTGTCTTCTCTCTCTCTCTCTCTCTCTGCCCCTCCCCCTGGTACGCATGAGCTCTCTCACTCTCCCACAAATAAATAAATAAATGAACGAATAAATAAATAAATGTTTAAAATAAATAAAACACTACCCTTTTAATGAATGAATGAATAAATGAGTGAATAAATAAAATGGTCCGATGCTGTTGCAATGAGGAAATATATAACTGAAGAAAATATATTCTCAACAGCAAACTACTTTAATGAAAACAACAGAAAAAAAAAAAAACCTTTGTTAATAGTAACCACTGATACTTTAAATGAAATATGAAACTGCCTCTGCAACTGCCTGTGTAGTATTACAAATGAAATTCATCCACTGCATCATTCACAGAACAAGTTTTTACAAGTAAGAAGTTAAATCCTTATGAGGGCAAAGTTGTACAACATGTCATCAACACTGCAGAGTTTATGAAAATAAGATCGTTAAAGTATAACAGAATCTTATACTTTGCGACACAAAGTTTCATACAAAGTTTTCTGGCTATCTTGTCCCAATGAACTTTTAAAAGTTACTGAACTTCTGGATGAATGACTGTTTTTCTTCTATTAAAAAAAAAACAAGTACTCCAATGTGTGACCTTGTCTATGATAACCAGTACCTATTAACAGTATGCTAGCAGGTATTTCTGGAAAAAATTTAATAGATTTTGTCTAAGTAAAGGTGATATTTTAACAATAAATAAGAAAAGAAAAAATTTTCTTTTTGGAAGACATTTTTGCTATGGAGAAAGTATTCTGACTCCCAAGGTGTCTAGAAATGCTTCTACCCATATGTAAATTTTACAGATAATAACATACTTTGCCTATTAAAGCCTTTCTTTTAACTTTCACACCCGTGTTTTAATATCTGAGAAACATAATTTTCTGACCCAGTTAAAAATACAGACATTTAGCAGATTTTAAACACATTTGTTTTATTTTCAAGCAGTGGCCTCACCAGGGAAAACAGAAATTTGCCAACTGAATGCCAACAACTACAAAGAACAGTTGTACGAATGGTAGGCAGAACTGGAAAAGAAGTATTAGGAGTTAGTAACTGTAGCCATCGATGCTTCTTCCACTTGTATTCCTGTGTCTTTGTGAAATCCCAAAAAACAAACAAAAGACCCAAAATTGTGATAGTCTTAAAAACCCAGTCGCAGAATAAAATAAACTTCCAACCTGGTATTTAAATCACTGAAACACAATATTAAGCCAAAACTTTAAAAAGGAATTAAGCATTTTTGAGTAAGAAACATTTTGTACCATTATAAAATGAGTATCTCAAAAAACACTGTTTAGAGATTTCTATGTGTATTTTATAATACACATATTTTAATATAAAGCTACATATATACAGATTGTAAAGACATATCTGTTTGAGGATATATCTTTTACTGATGGGATACCAGATTAAAAGTTGGAGATCACATGGCTCCATGTGGCTCAGTCACCTGGGTGGCTCAGTCAGTTGAGCGTCCGACTTTGGTTCAGGTCACGATCTCATGGTTCATGGGTTCGAGCCCCACATTGGCCTTATGCTGACAGCTCAGAGCCTGGAGCCTGTTTAAGATTCTGTGTCTCCCTCTCTTTCTGCCCCTTCCCTGCTCATGCCTGTCTCTCTCAAAAATAAGATAAAAAATTTTTTAAAAAGTTAGAGATCACAACTCCTTAAATGTAAGAATCTCTTACTATCTCCCCTAAGGGTAAAAATTTTTGTTTTTCACATTCCAAGCATAGAATATATTCCCCAAAACTGTTGTGAAAATATTTAGCCAGCATCCTGGAATCAACATGTCCAAAATTTAACCAGTCAGGTTCTCATCCATACCTTACCTACTCTGTATCTGGTAAGCAGTGCCATGCTATGAAAGTCAGGTTCAGAAATCCTTTCCTTTGTCTCTTACATTAAGTCGTTCCTTCTCTACTGCAAACTATTCTTGTCTCACAGTTCTGTTCTCCACCCCTTTCCCTATGTTTGCTCAGATTCTCATTTCTAACCTACTAACTAGTTTCTCTACCTTTAACACCCTTTACTCTAGTCTATCTCCATTGCACTCCCTATTTTGAGAGAGAGACAGAGAGAGAGAGAGAGAGAAAGCACATGAGCCAGCAGGGGAGGGGCATGGGGCGGTGGGGGTCTGGAGAATCTTAGGCAGACTGTGAGATCATGACCCGGGCCAAAATCAAGAGTCCCTAGCTTAACGGACTGAGCCACCCAGATGCCTTGTCCGGCTTGCACATTAGTGCATGCTCTGTCTGTCTGTCTCTCAAAATAAATAAACTTAAGAAAAAAAAAAAAAAAAAAAACCACATTCTGGGTGCTAGGTGAGCTCACTGCTGTTGGAACATTTCTGATTCTTCAGATTCTTCCAGTGGATGATGAAGGAAGCATAGGTATGTGTGTGTACACTCACACCTACATCTGTATTTCCATACATCTTTATTGAAAAGAATGTGTTTAGACTGATAGCTCCACTTCCATTCCAATACCATGTGATCATTCTAGCTTTCTTCTTTTCCTATATTTGTACCTCTTCTCCCAATAGTAAAAGCTGATTCCTGTTATCATACAGTTATTAATTTGCTCAGTTCCTCCAATATGTTGCCAGCTCCCCACCGTAAGACTTTGGTGTTGCTCAGACACTCCTTCTTGTGAAAGTCCTTGCCACTCCAGGGCTACCTTGTACCCCATTCCCACTTACTTGACCTCTGCCGTGATTTTAAACTTTAAAAAGGGTAGTGTGGCTAGTGCAGATAAGGAGGGCTTGAGACATACAGATTCATTAAAAAAATTTTTTTTTAAGTTTACTTATTTATTTTGAGAGAGAGAAGGAAAGAGGAGAGTGAGTGTGAGCAGGGGAAGGGCAGAGAGAGAGAGATGGAGAGAGAGAATCCCAAGCAGGCTCCGTGCTGTCAGCACCCAGCCCAACTCGGAGCTCGATCCCACGAACGATGAGATCATGTCCTGAACCAAAATCAAGAGTCGGACACTTAACCAACTAAGCCACCCAGGTGACTCCAGAACATGGTTTTGAAATAGTACTCTCCTTTAAAAGGAATTAAGGATCCTTAGAGAAATGGCTGATTCTAGGACTAGAGAAGGAAAATTATAAAATGAGCCTGTAGCATCTTGTGGCAAAAGTAAGGATATGTACAGGGGATAAAATGGCATAAAACGTTTTTATATATATGCATCCTATCAATACAAATAACCTAACTTTGATAATATAGTTATGTAAGATATGAACATTGGGGGAAACTGGGTAAAGGGTACAAGAAGGACCATTCTGTATTATTTTTGTAACTCCCTGTGAATTTATAATTATTTCAAGAAAAAGCTGTTTTGGGGTTGTCGTTTAAGTAAAGAAGTACACAGGGGCGCCTGGGTGGCTCAGTCGGTTAAGCATCTGGCTTTGGCTCAGGTCATGATCCCGCAGTTCCTGGGTTCAAGCCCTGCATCGGGCTCTGTCCTGGCAGCTCAGTGTCTGGAGCCTGCTTAGGATTCTGTGTCTCCCTCTCTCTGCTCCGCCCCCACTCATGCTCCCGTGTGCTCTCTCCCTATCTCTCTCTCAAAATTAAACAAACATTAAAAAACATACACAAAGATTGATAGGATCACATCAAAAAGACATGCAAGCCAATCTGAAAGGGCTCCCAGCGGCAGATGTGGGACAATCTGAGTATTAAAATAATGACAATAATGAAATATAACCCATTGAATAAAAAAAGAATTTCTGATATAAATAAATGCATATGAATTCTTATAGTAAAAGGCCGACTAAAAAATGTAGAAGAAATATTGAATCAATATATCACTATTTGGTAATCTTCATAGTAAAAATTAATTTAGGTGAGAAACTTCAATGGATCCTAAAACCAATGGACAAAAGCAGGAACAAAAACATGATTTTACATAGTCCCAAATTATCTACCCACAAATACTTATTAATTACAAAGGAAGGAGGGAGTAACTAGAAACTTGGTAGACATCACCTTTCATCAAGTGATCTAAGTTAACACTGCCTAATGGGATAAACTGTATGCCACACAAAAGGATTCATTAAGAACACAACATCATTTCTGTGAAATTGCAGCCAAAAATACATATCTTGGGTCTAATCATCAGAAAACATAGGATACACCCAAATTGCAGGATATTCTACAAAATGAGGGGTTTATAACCTTCAAAATTGTGAACAGCATGAAAATCAAGAAAGATTGGGAACCTGTTCCAAACTGAAGGAGATTAAAGAAACATGAGAGGTGGGTGGGTGTAATGTATGATCCTGGATTAGATCCTTTTGGTCTGAAGAACATTATTTGGGCAATTAACAAAACGTGAATGAGGGATCTCAGCAAAGTGATACAAAAGTTTTGAAAACTTTTTCTTAAGTTGGAAAATTGTTTCCAAAAAAGTTAAAAAAAAAAAAAAAGTCACACCAAGGCATGTTCTTGACTCAGCCTTAGAATTTGCTGTTTCTGTCTGAAAGGATCACCTCCATGTATCTGCATGACAAACTCTCCTACTTTCATCAGGTCTTTAGTTTTCAGAGAAACCTTACTATCTCAACTGTCAACTCTCTATATATTCATATCTTCCTCCTTGCTTTACCTTTTTTTCCCTTACTGTAAACCACTATATTATATACAATTAAATTATTATTATCTGACTACTCATTAAAATGTAAACTGATGGCAGCGAGTTTTTGTTTTGTTCACTACAAATTCCCAGGGCCTAATCCAGGACCTGGCCCGGGTAGTTGCTACACACATATTTATTAAACCAAATGTACACTGAGTCCTTGGGACACAAAGGACTTAAGATACAATTACAAAATAAGTTCACTTTCTCAATCACAGCAAGTACTGAAGTAGGTAAAAAGACCTCCAGTGTTAATCTGATAGCTCTGGAGTATCATTCCAATAAATATGTCTGCAGCATAAACAAATGAGCTAATGTCCCTGTTCTGAGGAGCTTAGTGAGCAAACCGGATTTCCATCAGAAAGCAAACTGCACTACTGCGGCCAGCTAAGACAACACTATTTGCCAACAGCACGTGGAAAATACAGTATAAACACTCTAAACGCTGAGAGACAAGAATTAATTGTATCAGACTTGACTGAAAACTACAGATAAATACACAGAGAAAGCAAGTTTTCTCAGGGATGGGGGTGGGTGGGTAACAGTAAACTCATATTCAAATAAGGTCAATGGTGCAAACCAAGGGACATATTTAACTGAGGTCTCTGATTTTATTACCACATTTCCTTGAGAAACTACCAAGACTATAATTAAACCTACCACAATGATCTCAATTAGTTTACCGTATTATAAAACATACCAAATGGTTTGTATTTAAGAAAAAAGTATAACCCAAAAATCTGCAGAATGATCCTATGGTTTCTATACGTGTAGTGATCAAATTACTAACATCTCATTTTATAAATGTTTTGTTTCTCCTATGCCACCAAGCAATACAGATGACCTTCCTTTCTTGCATACCAAAGACAGAAAACATTACCTTAAAAGAAATTATTAAATAACATAATCTGAATTTAACCCAATACTTCAAAAAGTGAAAAAAAGAACAATGTATGTGTGTGTACACACGTATATTATGTATTAATAGACACAGTTTGACAATCATTAATTAAGTTACACACATTACCGCATCTGTCTTACAACCAAACTGGATCTCTCATGGTGAATGAAATCCAAATGTATAAAACAAATGCTAATTTCCAATAGAAATAATATTACAAATTAAGGTTCTGTATCTGGAAACCTATTTCAGCCATCTGCCCTTTGCCCCAACCAAAAAAAATAATAATAATAATATATAAAACACAAAAATGTAGTTTAATATTCCTAAGTACAAAACCAATCATTTAAAAGAAAAGCTATGTCAAAACCTTTTCTTTGAGAGATTTTATGAATCGTCTCAACTAACGCAAAATAAAAGTCAAACCAAGATGGCCTTTTCCTGGCAAATGTCCCTATAAATAAGTATTAGTATGTTTCATTTCTCCTAACTTAGTCCATGTTACAGTAATCTGATCCCAAAATTCAGTGAATTATTTTTAAGGGTAGCAGCTTGACTATATTAGTGTTACCTGGTGTTATCACAAACTGCAACCTTCAGAAAATACTAAATATGAGATTAGCTGTTACTATAAAGTCTTAACTTACAATTTTTTTAAACAGGTTAAAACCCCCTCTCTATGTGCCTCTCTCTCTTAAAATAAATAGTAATTTTTTTTAAAAAGCTTTAAAAAAAGTCAAGCAGTTCTAAGTGGTAGATTCCTGTACTTACTGTGCTTGCTTAGTCATGTGCTTCAGACTTCATAAAAGATACTGCCAACATCATTGTGGTATATGCAATACTAAGAATTCTGAGGATAAGTCATAGACTCATAGAAATTCCAAATTTAAAAGACAAATAACTAGATTATATAAAGGTCATCATACTGAAAGCATAATCACCACAAAATAGTCCATTTTGTAATTATTCTTGAGACTACAAAACAATGTTTTATATCTTGGCATGTGCAACACTACAACTTAAATATAAATCCATGCTCTATGGCCATAATTTATAAAAATATACGGTCTACTGAAGGAAGAATCTTAAGTTGTATATAGCAGATACTTAGTGACCACAAAAGTTACACTACATTAATTTTCTAGAATCTTGATCCCTATAAACAATACACACCAATTCTCACCTACTCTCATTGTTTGGATAAACACAGCAAGGAAGACTCCACCTCTATGAGAGAGACCTATCTGTTGGAAGAGTCCAAATCTATTCATGACAATGAACTCATCTGTCCCATACACATCTCAGCCAGTGTCCTAGATTTTACCAATAATACATAGGACATTCAGATCTCTGTCTAGACTCCTCCAATTCTCAACCAGCTCTGAATTCAGCAGGAGAATAATTGTTATATATCAAACCCCTAAAAACTTTAAGAAGAAACAAGCGGGGGTGCCTGGTTGGCTCAGTCAGTTGAGCGTCTGACTTTGGCTCAGGTCATGATCTTGAGACTCAGGGGTTTGAGTCCCATGTCAGGCTCTATTCTGTCAGCAAGGAGCCCACTTCAGATCCTCCGTCTCCCTTTCTCTCTGCCCCTCCCCTACTCTCTCTCTGAAAAATAAAAAGTAAAAAATAAAAAGAAACAAGTAATACATGGACAATATAACACAGAGATTTCTACCTCTACCAATGATAGACTAATTTGTTGCAAGCTAATCCTACTGCTGAGATTAAAAGGAAATGGGGAACGGGGACAAGGATGTAAACCTAAAGTTGACTACAACGCTGCAGCTCAGAAATTGAGAAGCTGAAGAAAGCCTCCAGAACCCTCATCAGATTGGGAACATAGAAATTAAGGTTTGGGACTCACAAAGAAAAAAAAGTCCAGGCTATAGGACTACAACCCAGAAATAAAAAACAGGAACAAAACCAACCCTCAGAAGACTGAAAATCTGCCTCAAATCTGTTCAATCATTGAATAGATTAAGATGATCTGTCTCAAACCTGACTGACAGAAAATATGAATCTCCCTGAAGAAAGTTAACATTACCTAATTATCTGAGCATTTTTCCACACACAATATCCAGCAGTCAATCAAACATTAGCAGTCATACAAGATAAAACTAAAATACCATAAAACCATTAGAAATTCTTTTTTAAATCAGAGCCACAGGAAATCCAGAAATTTAACACAAACCTCAAAGTCATTGCTATTAACGTGTCCAAGGTAAGATGGGAGAATTTTAGCAGAGAACCTGATATTTTATCAAATAATCAAATGAAAACTCTAAAACTTAAAAACAAATGAGTGAAAATTAAGAAGTCAATAGAAAGGAGTCATGGTGAGTGGGAAGTGTAGGCTTTCTGGTGATGGAATAAGTCACAGAGACGAAAGGTACAGCATAGGGAATACAGCTAACGGTACCTTAAGAGCCTTCTAAGATCACAGATGGTAGTTATACTCGTCCTGAGCAGAGTATACCTGGTAAAGCTGTCAAATCACTATGCTGCACACTTAAAACTAATGTAGCATTGTAGGTCATCTATACCTCAGTTTAAAAAAAAGAAGAATTCAATAGATTAGACACAAGTATGGCCTTTAGGGAACTGTCTAAATCCTTTAAAACATTTTTCTATTGATATTTAAGGTTGTATGGTGAATTTATATAAGCTCTTTTTTTTTTAAGTTTATTTACTTACTTTGAAAGAGACAGCTTGTGCACTCGCATGAGTGCAGGGGAGGGTGGGAAGGGAGAGAGATGAGAGAGAGAGATGAGAGAGAGAGAGAGAGAGAGAGAGAGAATCCTAAGCAGGCTCCATGCTGTCAGCACAGAGTCCCAGGTGAGGCTCCATCTCAGGAACCATAAGATCATGACGTGAGCGGAAATCAAGAGTCAGATGCTTAACCTATGAGCCACCCAGGTGCCCCTATAAGCTCTTTATATTAAGAATATCAGTGCATGTTCTGCCTTTTTTGGGCATTTGTTTTTTCTCAGTTTGTTATCTTTTAACTCTTTTAGTTTTGTTCACTTTCAGCATACAAAGACTTATTTTCTCTACTGATGCTTTCTTAGCAATTATGCTTAGATCAAATGGGCATGTACACAGCATCATTTTGTTTATTTTTTTAAGATAACAGCTCTTTATTTAAATTTTATTTTTAAAGTAAGCTCTACGCCCAACATGGGACTTGAACTCATGACCCTGAGATGAGGGGTTACATGCTCTACTGACTGAGCCAGCCACATGCTCCATTGTTTATGGTTTTTCATTTAGCCTTTATCCCCTTTGACTATTTGGAGTTTATTTTGGTGGGTGTTATAAAATGAGAAAATACTCTCATTTTTCCCCTCAAATACTCAACCAAGTTTTTGAAGGAAATTTTTCATTATAATAATAAATTTTATTTTGCTCTTATTGTAAAATTATATAACACTAATTGAAATGTGTGGAATAACAAAAATAAATTCTAATTTTTTCCTACTACCTGCATAAATATACAAATATGTATCTGTAAGAATATCCTTTGATATCTAGAAATAATTAAAATGACCCAACACTCCTTTAGTACAGGTAATGGATAAATAATTTAAAATACATCCAATGGAGAGGTGCCTGGGTGGCCCAGTCAGTTTAGAGTCCAACTCTTGATCTCAGCTCAGGCTTTGATCTCACAGTTGTAAGTTCAAGCCCTGTGTTCAGCTCTGTGCTGGGGATGAAGCCTACTTTAAAAAAAAAAAATACATCTAATAGAATACTATAGAGCTATTAAGAAGAATAAAGTAGACTTAAATGTATTAATATACAAATACTCAAAGGGTATACTGTTGACTAAAATCCATTATGATATTAAAAATGGACTGGAAAACTATCTGGTCAATAACGTGTCTTTCAGAATAACACTGATGCTCTCCTCATCATTCAATGCAGCAGTGACAACATTACCACAGATGCCTTTGGATTTGCTGCTCTCTATACCAATTTTGACTATGTGTTTTGTCTACATGTTCTATAAAGAAATTTGATTCAGACTTTGCACATACCGGCTCTTTAGTTACTATTATTCACTGAAAACAGTACTGTTAAGCATATTTAAAATATCATATGAATGGTTAAGGACTACATTTGCTGGCACCAAGAGAATTTTCAAAATATAGCACGCTATATTTCATGAATAAAATAAGGACTCATATCCTTGACATTTTATATCATCAAATCCAGTAAGTTTAGAACACAAAATATTAACTATACATATCATTAATTTTGCTTTTCATGTTTCCTTTTATTAGAACATTGTTGAAATCAACTTATAACAGTTACAAAGCTGTATCATAATTAAATTTGGCCAGTATCCCAGCACCCATGATTCACTGTTTTGCGTTTGCCACTAAAGATGGTCTTCAAATAGCTAAACCATATTGTGGCATGTGATAAAGCCAGGCAAATATGCTTAAATATGAATTCCTTGAAAAATTATTCATCTCCTTAAATGGCATAACCAACAACTTTCTCCCATGAAAAGAGCTGCGAAAAAAGGAAAAAAATGTAATTACAAATGAGACTATAGTCCCTAAAGGCAAGGAATGTGTCCAAAAAACTGAATTATTCTTTTTACTAAAATTTCATGCATATTCTTAGCTACAAGCAAAAATCTATGAGAAGGGGACAAGCCCCTTATCTAAATTCAATTTGTCAAACATAAATGAGAGCCAAGCACAGTGCTATAAATTGGAAATACAAATATAACTAAAATAACTATTTATATCCTGTCACACTGCAAAAAAGATCTAAGGTAGTCAAGGCACGGTCCTTAAAGCCAAGTCTCTTATACTCTAGTAGAAGACATAAACTTACACCAAATACATATTATAAAGGGTAAAACAAATTTTTAAGGATTATATTCAAGTTACAGAGCATACCCTTGCAATCAGTGCTACAAAACAAAGAGCATTGCTACACAAACATGATGTCCAACAACAGGGGCATGGTTAAGCAAATTATGACGGAAACCACTTAATTCAGTATTGTGGTACATTTGTTTAAAAGATTAAGAAAAAAATTAACAATACCATAGGAAAATCCTTATGCTACCGTATTAAAGACAAAATTAAAATTAGCAAAATTAGGAAAACAACAACAAAAAAGACTAAACTCAAATGGTAGGAGTAATTATCTTTGGGTGGTTATAAGCTTTTATTGCTTACTCTTTATATGTTCTAATTTTCTAGAGTAACCATATACTACTATAATTAGGAATATAATAAACATCTAAAAAGATATCCATAATTTTTTCTCGCAAGCCATTTAAAAGGAGCAAATCCTGTGTGTCTGTTAACTAAGCAACACTGTATAATGACACTCTGAGAATCTCCTGAAAATAAAGTGAGAAAAGTTTCATCAAAATGTAGACTGGTAAGAAAGGCTTGAGAGACATGAAAGACCTTACGTTTCTAAATGACCTCCGCTAGAAATTAAGACTAATAATTACATTATTAAATGATATAACTAAAATCATAAAAAGCACACTGTGTACCTTCTTTAAGTCACAATCTGATTAGCTGCATTTCAGATACTCAAAAGATGTTCTCTATCTGTGATGTCCCATATGGTAGCCCCTAGCCACATGTGACTACCCAACACTGGAAATAAGGCTACTGCAACTGAGGAACTGAATTAGTTTAATTAGATTAATTAACTTAGCCACTTATAGCTAATGGCTACCACACTGGCCAGAGGTGGTTTTAGATACATTCTGAGACAGCTCTCTTAAAAGGGATTAAGAGGTACAAACTTCCAGTTATAAAATAAGTAACTGACAGGGACAGAAAGTACACCATAGGAAATATAGACAACAACCCTGTAATAACTTTGTTTGGTGACAGACGGTAACTACACTCATCATGCTGGGCACTGCACAGTGAACAGACTGGATTGCTGAACCACTCTGTTCTACACCTGAAACTAATATAACATTGTATGCCAACTATACCTTAACAAATAAGAGAGAGAGAGAGAAAAGAATTACTCAGTAAGACTACTCTCAACTGGGAGCACTCGAACTTGAGGAACTGAAAAAGTAGGTTAAGTACTGTGAAAGCAAAAGAAGAAAAAAAAATACTACATGTATACAATTAACAGAGGTTAGTGGAAGAGAAGATAATGGTTAGTAGATCTTAACAGCTGAAGAATATTCAGAATTTATGCATTTGTATATATGGTATTACCAATTTTAAATTATTTTCTTTGTTAAACTTAAATCTACACTTTGTCAATTACTAAACAGAAAAATCATGCCGGGTTTGTAAAATTATAAATGTAGCATTAAGAAATTCTATAGCACAGTGAACATGTGACCAGCTGGGAATGGCAAATTCTTCCATAGTATTTAATTTCCTGTACTCCACAAAAAGGAAAGACCCAACAAACTAAAAGGTTACACAAACAAGGACTTATTCTCAATAGTTCTGGCATCTGTCTCTTCCACCAGTGAATTTCTTTTTCAGGTATGCAGTCAGTCTTCACTGCCCTTAAGAGATAACAGGTTAAACAGGTTCTGGAATACCCAGGCTTTAAAAATATTTTGTCAGAACAGATTACAAAAATTTAATTTCTTTAAGAAGTAAATGCTTTATGTGATCATATACTTCAAGTAATTCTTGACACTCTTAGCTCCTAGGATGTGATGTGTTTGTCTTATGAATATTATTATCTAATAATAAAATACTGTAATAAGAAAGAAAACCAAAAATGCATCAAAATTTCTCTGGGGCGCCTGGGTGACTCAGTTGAGCATCCAACTTCGGCTCAGGTCATGATCTCAAGGTTTGCGGGTTCAAGCCCTGTGTCGGGCTCTGTGCTGACCGCTTGCTCGGAGCCTGGAGGCTGCTTCAGATTCTGTGTCTCCTTCTCTCTCTGCCCCTCCCCTGCTCATGCTCTGCCTCTGTCTCTCAAAAATAAATAAATGTTTAAAAACTTTTAAAAGCTAACCCATACATAAAACTAACCTTCAACTGTTGAAAGACTTAAAGGCTAGGTTTGAGGCCTTCAGAAAAACCATCATCTATGACAGAAACCTTTAAGATTGAATTACTACTAGTCTAGGGTTTATGGTGGTTTTCAACTTTGCAGATTCAAGAAAGTTTATTTTAACTTCTCATTCTTCACTAATAAGCAAAAGAAATAAGTGACCTGAAACAATTAGTCACTTGTACAGGGTACCTCCTAGATTAATTTACCAACCAGAAGAGTCTCAGAAATAAAGATATAAAAGAGAGGCATTAGAAAAGGCACAGCTTAATGAAAAAAGTGTGTGATCTGGAGTCAGATTTGAAGTGGAAGATGAACTCCATCACTACCAAGTTACATAACTTCCTTCTCTAAACCTCAATAACATCAGTAAACACAGACAATAATACAACACTGCAGAACTGTTATGAAAAGGACATGAAGGAAATAAAATGTCTATAAAACACAAGCACATACATAAAAGGAATTCTAATGAAGGGTAACTATGAATTTTTTAAAGCCATTAAAAAAACAAGTTGCCCTTTGCTACACCTTTCTAAAACCCTGACTTCTTTGACAATATTGAAGAAATGATGGTAATTTTTAAGTTTCAGTTTGAACTGGGGTCAGCTAAAATGCCCCTTAGTGCCTTTATGTCTGCTTTAAAACAGTTAAGGGTCCTTTCGAAGGACAGTGATGTAATCTTTGGAACTGGCCCAGAAGCTGAGGCTGTCATATCCCCTCCTCTCTTTCACTTCCCATTACAAACAATGAAGCCCATTTGTACCATTCAAAAAAGAAAACAAAAAGAAGTCAAGCATGGACACATAGCTCTCAGGATCATCAGAGATACAGGTCCTCAGCTTCGTTGCCACCAACCAACGCGAATACACTGCTTCCACCTCATGATGAAGGACGACAAGTGCCAACACCAGCCATTAAGAAGAAATGACAAGTAAAGAATACAAAAGCTCCCCATAAGGACTTTTCCTTGATGCTACTCACAAACCCCTTTTGTTCACATTCTATAAGCCAAAACTACTCATGCGGTCAATCACACACAGCAACAGACTGCTTTAAAAAAATATATTGTGGTGATGGTTACACAATACTGTGAACGTGATACTTAGTGTCACTGAATTGTACACTTGAAGTGGTTAGAATGGTAAACTTCATGTTACATATATTTACCACAATAAATAAAAGAGATTTAGAAAACACTGAAAATGTTAAGTAGAGACATGTGATACATAAAAAAGGACCCAAATAAAGAAACCAGAGATATAAAAATATTATGTGTGAGATGAAAAAATACATTGGATGGTATTAACAGGAGATGAGAAACTGCGGAAGAAAAGACAACAGAACTTGAAGACATGACAACAGAAATTAGCCATAATGAAACCCAGAGAGGAAAAAAGACCAAAATAAGTGGGTATCAATAAGCTATGGGCCAACGGGAAGTAACCTAATATACATACAATTGGAAGTCACCAGAGAGGGAAAAAGAAGAGAAAAAAATGTGAAAAATCAGTGCTAGAAATTCTCTATAACTGACCAAAAACTACAACTATACAGATCAAGAGGCTCAAAAAAAGCCAAAAAAAAGAAACGTGAAGAAAACAACAAGGTATATCATAATCAAACTGATTAAAATCAGTCAGAAAAAGGAACTTGGGGAAAAAAACCATTATGAACAAAGGAATAATGCAAGTCAGAAGACAGTGAAGCAATGCAGACAAAGTACCAAAAGTAAAACAAAAACCATCAACCTAGAAAACTATATACAGCAAAGATATATTTCAAAAATTAAGGTGTCATCAAAAATTAAGTAACAATTTCTCGAAATGTGTGGGTGGCAGCAAAGGCAGTATTTAAGAGAAATTTATACCAAAAAAATGCAAATTTAGGAAAAGATCTAAATTCAACAATTTAGGCTTCCTGAGAGAAAACCTGAGAAAGAACAATTTAAGCCTACAAGCAGAAGAAAAATAAATATAAATGAGAAAAACCTCATAGTTATTCGGATGGCTACTACAAAAACCCCCCCCCAAAAAAAAAACAAACAAAACAAAACAAAAACCCTTAAAATGCAAGTGTTGACAAGGATGTAGAGAGATCAGAATCCCTGTGCACTACTGATGGGAATGTGAAATGGTGCAGCCACCATGGAAAACAGGCTGGTAGTTCCTCAAAAAATTAAAAACAGAATTATCATATGATCCAGGAATTCCACTTCTGGATATATTCTGAAAAGACCTAAAATTCTGTCTTACAGAATACAGTATAACTGTGTTCATAGCAACATCATTCACAACAGCCAAAAGGTGGGAGGAATCCATGTCCATCTGCAAATAAATGGATAAACAAAACTGTTATACATACAATGAAATATTATGCAGACTTGAAAAAGAAGGAAATTCTAGCATACGCTACACATGGATGAATGAACCTTGAGGGCATTGTGCTAAGGGAAATAAGCCTTTTGACAAACACTGTAAGACAAATACTACATAATTCTACTTATATAAGGTACCTAGAGTAGTCAATTCATAGAGATGGAGAGTAGAAGGGTGGTCGCCAGGGGCTGCGGGGAGGAAGGAATGAAGAGGTGTTCTTTAATGGGTATGAAGTATTGTTTCGTTTTAAGATTTTATTTTTAAATAATCTCTACGCCCAACGTGGGGCTCAAACCCTGAGATCAAGAGATGCATGCTTCACTGAATGATCGGCAAACAGTATCTACACTAACAAATACTAGTGGGCTTTAAAGATACTGTAATTCCTTACTCATCATCACCAACCTCTCCCTAATTCTGCTATCGACACATAAATAACAGATAGATACTTCTTTCATCTCCTTTACTTTAAAAGACATGATTACCAATTTCCAGCCAGACCTAGAAGAGAAGAAATGAGGATGTCACAATTTAAATGCATCACTTGGCTACCCTGCAGTCTGACAGCAAACCAGTCTGAGAGGAAGAGTAACAGCAGCTCTCCTTATAGCAATCCTTTTCAATAATGTGGGAGATAATGCTGCCCATCACCAGCAGGGGGGAGGTGGGGGAGGCATGCCAAGAAGGGAAAACTAGACACGTGAAAGTCTAGGATTCAGATTGCAGGTTCATCAACATAAGACTGATTAATCTGCAGAATTCCACACATGTCCATCTTCAAATGTTCCACACAAGCCCTTCAAAGACTTACAAGTAAGAAGTGATCATTGGATAATGTACTGTTTTTGAATTATCCATCACACTGTACATCTCCAGTGAGGGTAGACCATACAGAACTAATTATTCTCAGGGCACCCAGGTAGCTCAGTCGATTAAGCGTCTGACTTCAGGTCAGGTCATGATCTCACAGTTCGTGGGTTCGAGCCCCACATCAGGCTCCGTGCTGACAGCTCAGAGCCTGGAGCCTGCTTCAGATTCCGTGTCTCCCTCTCTCTCTGACCTCCCCCACTCACGCTCTGTGTGTGTCTCTCTTTCTCAAAAATAAACAGTAAAAAGAAAAAGAACTAATTATTCTCTCCACTTGGAGACATTAAAAATTAATTAATTAAAAACAATGAAAAATCCACAATTTTCTTTTGGAGAGGCTCAACCTAAACCTAAGAAGATTCGGGAGAGAATAAGTTGAACAATCACTCACTTTCAAAATACTCTAAAATCTGAAATCCTTTTAATGTTAGAACATTTTATATTAATTGCTTTTCTAAAATAACCATCCAGCTTGTCCAAAAATAATAGCTATCGATTTCTTAGAGTTTCAAGTTTGTACTTTAGAAAATAAGCATAATAATGAGAAAAGAACACTACCTTAGAACTCTATGGGCACAGATCCTTTCATAGCTCTGCCATTTATTAGCTGAATTTCTTTGAGCAAATTATTTAGCCTCTCCAAACCTCAGTGTGCTCATTCAGGAAAATAGGAAGAATAATATCTGCCCTACATATTTCACAGATTGTTACATCAAATGAGACAACACGCAAAAATGTTAAGACATTAAATCTTTTCACTACAGAATAAATAAAACCTTTACTCAAAGAATTGGTGAGATTATACTGACAGATATATGCTACTCTGACCTTCTGACTTTAATATAACTGTAACACAGAGAGGTAACACATTTTTCATTATGTTTTTGCCCAAAAATGGGCAAGTAATTGTTCTACCTAGAAGGTCATATTTTTTTAAACGTTTGAAACTAAGTATTTCTAAAGAAAGAATACTTTTCTTTTTAAAGAAAAAGTCATTTTGATGTGGCTAGAAAATGAAACAGAAATCTAACAAATTAATAAAGTAGTTCAGAATAGTGCCTGGCACACAGTAAGAACTACAGGTCTTTTTTTTTTTAATTTCCAGTACAGTTAACATACAGTGTTATATTAGTTTCAGGTGTACAATATAGTGATAAAAATACGGAGTGCTTCACGAATCTGCATGTCATCCTTGTGCGGGGGCCAAGTTAATCATCTCTGTATTGTTCCAATTTTAGTATACGCGCTGCCAAAGCAAGCTAGAGAACTACATGTCTTGCTAACAGTATCACCAAGATTGCTATTCACAATAACTTTAATGATATAACATGAAAGACCCTTTATTCAATATGCTAAGTTTCAAGTACCTAGCATTAAGAATTTCACAAATCTATCTTCCATAGTTTAAAGAAAATTTTATGTCCACACTTACATTACCATTTTCCATTAGCCATATTTTACATGTACTTCTCATAATAGAAATCTCACAAGAAGCATGAGTTCACACTGGCAACCCCTACTTGGAACACTCCTGTAAGGAAATCCTCTTTCTGATTTCTATAAACCAACCATCCATTATAATTAAATACATAACTAGGTCAGTTTCTAAAAAATATCATTGTAAATACATATTTGTCTTCTCCATCCAAAATCTGATTTCAAACCAAACTAAGTACAATGAGGCAGAAATATTTCCACACACTGCAAATTAGCAATATTTGGGGAGTTAGCATTTTCATTACAAGCAGAGAGATCTACGTGTTAAAAATGATAACAACAAAACAAAAAAAAACAACAACTTGGAAATGGGAAGAAAGCAGCTTCAAATGAAGTTATTTAATATGGGTAAAATTTGAGAGGAAGAAGAGAGGTTACAAGAGATAGAGTTGGAAAAGTCAAACTCAGGTTATTAACAATCTTGAAGAAATTATTAGCATTTTGAACTTTTCCCTGAATACATGGGAAATTACTTATTTAAGGACTCTGAATTTTGGAATAATACAATTAGATCTGCATCTTATAATAGGTAGTTTGGTGGGAGAGTAGAAAATGGAAAGGAAGCTAGGAAAGAATAACGGGGAAGAGAATATCACAACAATCTAAGAAAAATATGACGGCCACTTGAAGTGGGAAAGTAGCAGTCGGATGGGAGAGAAGTGAATCACATGTTGGAGGCAACACTGACAGGATCTAGTGACTGACTGAACGTGAAGTCAAGGACATACCCAAATAGCCAGATTTCTGGCTTCATCTAAGCTAGATCCCAGGAAGTGAAGGAGACCTGAGAGCAAAGGGGGAAAAATATCATCGTAGAGATGCTGATCTTGAAGTATCTCTGGTATACCCAAAAGGGGATACCTAGTAGGTAGCTGATGTAGGAGCCTAAAGCTCAGAGGTAAGGTTTCAGATGGAAAATTAGGAATTATCAACATATAAATGATAAAGAAAGTCCCCAAAATAGACACAAGCTTAAGAAGGCAATAATGAGTAAAAAAAATAATAAGTTGCCATTTAGCAGAGGAAGAGAAAGCAAAGCCTGAGAGAAACAGCTAGAGATGCTCTGAGTACTATCATAGAAGCCAAGAGAAGAGGGCAATTTGAGAAGTATCAAGTACTTCCGAACATTTGATAAAATGACAGTTTTAGCAGCAAGGAAATCAGCATGATCTTGCAGGGGGCGGTATAGTGATGGAGAGGACGGGAGGGAGATTAGAGGGGACCAAGGAGTGAACAGAAAGTGAGACAGCAGCGTTTGTTCTGCTGATGACGGGAAGGGGCAAAAGGTAGAAAGAATTGGGATTTCTTTCTAGGGGTCATTTGTTTTTTTGTTTCACGTGAGACATTTGAACAAGTTTAGCCAAATGGAAAAGAATCCAAATTAAAAGAAAGATGAAAAACAAAATTAAGCAATGGAAGGAGAAAATGAGATCCAAAATACTGCTGGAGAATCAGCCTGAGACAGAATGATGGACACCTCATCCACTGTAACAGAAGGAAAAGGAAGAACAAATGGTACAGAGGAGATAAACTCGTGAGTCAAGTAACAGGAAATTTAAGGGATCTCCTTTGATGGCTTCTATTTTCTCATGAAGTAAGAAGACCATATGTGGAGCATACTTTGTTCAAAGAAAGAAAAGAGTGTTTAAAACAGACCCTGTGGAGAACCACAGAAGTGCTCTGCCACCTGACAAATCGTACAAGAAACAGAGACCATGAATTCACAGAACCACTCATCTGGGTAGTTACCTTTTTTTAATCTGGGTAACTTTTTTTTCCATCAGAGCTCAACAAATACCTTTTATATGCAGGCCAGAGAAACAAACAAATCCAAAATCTAGGTGTAGATGCATATGACGGAAATTCAACAGGGCAAGGAAACTGGGAATTCTGTCAAGAGGTCTGAAGTGACGGACAATGGATTCTTACCTGTTTATTATAAAGGGACCATTTGGTGGAGAGAGGTGTCAAGGAACCACAGATCTCAATGAATAGGTTTAATAAAAGGATAAGAATGAATAGATTTAATAAAAGGATAAGAGCTCAGGAGCAGGATGTTTAAATTAATGATCTCAAAGATAAAGCTGATTTCAGGTAATGGTAAGGTCCAGAATAGCTCCATGGGAGCAAGTAAATGAGTTTCGTGAAGATCACCACTAGAGATGAGAAAACTGTGAAGCCAGGGTCCTGGGTACTTTATTCACGCAAACACGGATTCACCCAGAATGGTGGCACAACCCTGCACAGAAAGGAAGACTGAGTCAGAAGTCTGTGTCTTCAGTGAGCAAGCAGAGATGTATACCCCAACTACATGAGACTCAATAACAGGAATTTTAACAAGAAGGTATCACAGGCATTGTAGTACAAAGTAAGAAGGAAACCACCTCCTATCCTTTCCTAACTGGGATCTGTAGAGAATAAAAGGTACAAGTTCCACTAGAGAAGACTTTCCCTTAAGAAAGAGTTAGGTGTTATTGCTTAAACAAAGATAAAAGTAACATTCAGCAAAGAATTTGAAGATGCAAGTCATTATGTTTAACTTTAGAACAAGGGTGAGAAATATTTGAAAAGGAAGGGAAGAACAGGTGAGGGAACAAGAGTGAGAAGAGATGTGTACAATGACTTATCTTGGGCAGGAAAAGGCAATAATGAAAATGGACAGGTTTTAGGGCTTCTCTAAAAGAAAAGGCATCAGGCCTCTCAAGAGTCAGCCAATGCCTGCAATTAGAAAAGTCTATGTCTAGTGTGTCATAAGGCTCATAACTCTTTGGAAGGAGCCAAACGAAGTCTGGATAAATTGTACTGGTTTAAGGCTATAAGCTAAGACTATCTGGCAAAAGCCCCACTGGTTAGGCTTAATCTTTAAGAACTGAGAAAAGCTCGCCATCTATCTTAGTAGAAATCAGTATTTGTCCTTGACGGTAAGTAACCCCGTTTGGAGCTGTGCTATGTTTCACAACACCTAGTAGGGTATGGTAAAGAAATAAAAATATCTCATTAACCAGATAAGACATTAGACTTAGACTCCAGACTCAATTCCTCATTTGTAAAACAAAGGGGTATCCTAGAACCATTACCATTAAGAGCCAACCCTCCCCCACCCTCCTCCGAAAAAGAAGGCAGCAAACCTAACATGTAGACTCCCAGTTGGGAATCAGGACTAACCATTTAATAAAAATTCCTAAACAAATACTAAATGCTATACGTAAGTTCTGTGCTAGACACTGGGCAGAGACATAAAGATGAATACTACGTAACTATGAGATGATGAATATTAACTAAACTTACAGTGGTAATCATTTAACAATATATTTAAGTCCAGCCATTACATCATATACCTTAAACTTATATAGTGCTGTGTGTCAATTATTATCTCAATTAAACTAAGAGGGAAAAAAAGAAAATTATCTTTAAAACATTTATGCCCCGTTACCTAAAAACTAGGTGTTAGTTCCCAAATTTCCAATAAACTGAGATACAAAATTTAGAAAAATAATGAATACTCCATGGTCACAACCTTACGAGAGCTCATGGTCTGGTATATAATAGGTAAATAATCATAATACATTATGATTCTAATAACTTACAACAGAGTAAGAGAAGAGAAAGTCATTGCCTGGAGTTAGAGAAAGGGAGAAGAATTAGAGAAGACCTCACAGAGAAAATATATTTGAAATGGGTCTTTAAAAAGAATTAAAACCATGACTAACAACAAGTGCTCAATCTCATTAGTAATCAAATACTGAAATGCATATTAAAAAAAAGGAGCTACTGGGTTTTTTTCCACCTATGAGACTGGCAAATAATGTAAAAGGTCGATGATATTTACCTAACAAAGATGGGAATATGTGTATTCTCATTACTACTGGGAGAGTTCAATTTACCTCTAAAAAAGGTAATTGAGATTATTTTGGAATTTTAAATGTGCACATGCTCTAACAATTCCATTTCTAGAAATCTACAGAAATATTCACATATATGCACAAAAATATTTAGTGATGCTCACTGCAGCAATGTTTACAATAGAAGAAAACAACCTAAACGTCTATCAATACTGAAATAGTAAAATAATTATGGCAAATCCAGGGGCACCTGGGTGGCTCAGTCGGTTAAGCGTCCAACTCTTGATTTCAGCTCAAGTCATAATTCCATGAAAGCACACTCTCTAAATAAATAAACTTTAAAAAAAATTTTAATAAAAAAATAAGAATTATGGCAAATCCAGACAATGGAATACTCCTTAAAAGAACTGGATGAGGGGCGCCTGGGTGGCTCAGTCCATTAAGCATCTGACTTAGGTTCAGGTCATGATCTCACGGTTTGTGGGTTTGAGCCCCGCGTCAGACTCTATGCTGACAGCTCAGAGTCTGGAGCCTGCTTTGGATTCTGTGTCTCCTTCTCTCTCTGCCCCTCCCCCACTCATGCTCTGTTTCTGTCTCAATAATAAATAAACATAAAAAAAAACTTAAAAAAAGAAACACTGAAAAGAACTGGATGAATTATAGGTTCTGATTGGTTGGCCTCCAAATAAATGAAAAAAAAAAAAAAAACAACAATACAACACAATAGATATGATATAGTTGCATTTCGGTTACCAAAAAAACCCTTTATGTATTCATGTTTTTTATATGCAGGAAAAAAAAGGAAAATGATAACACCAGTATACTGTTACAGGCACAAGTAAAGTGACACACTGATGTGTTCTAAAGTAGTTGTTCAGGGGCACCTGGGTGGCTCAGTCAGTTAAGCATCCGACTTCAGCTCAGAACCCACAAACCGTGAGTTCAAGCCCTGCATCAGGCTCTGTTCTGACAGCTGAGCCTGGAGCCTGCTTCAGATTCTGTCTCCCCTCTCTCTGTTCCTCCCCTGCTTGCACTCTGTCAGTCTCTGTCTGTCTCTCAAAAATAAATAAAAATTCAAAAAAAAAATTTTTTTAAGTAGTTGTTTCAGAAGACTGAGATCAAGGAGAAAGAGCTAAAAGAGAACTTATATTGTATATTCATTTATGTAGTCTTAGTTTTTAAAAGAGGCATGTACTACTTTTGCAATTTTAAAAATGAAGTTTGTTTTGGTTTTCTCTAAGTTGACAAAGCAGAGAATAAGAGGGAGAATTCCCAGTAGAGACAGAGGCAGAGAATATAAATGAAAGAACATGGTGTATTAATTTATGGGCAAAAGGACAATTGCCTCTCTCTCTGGTCCTGCTCACTCTCTTCCTTTTCACATCTCTGAGGATAGAAGTCTACTTCCCCAAAGCCCATCATCTGTGAGCCAGAAGCCCCACCAGGACTTTTCCCTGCTAGAGGTGCCAGGCTGGCTCAGTCAGTGGAGTGTGCGACTCTTGATCTCCAGGTTGTGAGTTTGAGCCCCACACTAGATGTAGAGATTATTTTAAAAACAGTCTATGCTGAAGTCTAAGAAAAAAACACTGAAATATAAAAAAAATAGTAGATAAAATTCATTTCCTAATTCATAAATGCCAGAACAGGGAAAGTATACAATGTATCATCATAACAGTGGCTTACTCCCATATAGGCGTCTCCCCATATTCATCTTAATTATGCCTGGATACTAGTTCAGTTTTTCCTGGTCTACAGAAATACAATTATTCCATGAGGTTGGTAAAAAGTTGACAGCAGACTTATGTAATAAGACCCCACTCTGTTAGCCAGACCCACCCCAAAATCACCTTTGAAGATTACATGATCCAAGCAAATTAAAGTTACCAATTATAGTAGCCATCAACACAGAATGAGAACATATACTATTATGCTACTTGCATGTATTTTCCTACATGATAAAATTATAATCACCCTGGTATACTTAAGGACCAGAATCTGTATCAGAGGTAGTAACACCACATAATACCTGCAGTTTACATCTTCCACACCATTCTGGTAGCTGTTTCTAAGCTCACTTTGGTCACTAAAAGTAGGCCAAAAGTTGCTAAATTCAAGCCACAGATAAAAACAACCAGTAAAACTCAAATGTTCTTTTAAACCTTATTTAAAACACTTTTGCAAGTGAACAATGCAAAGGTTTAAAAATTTTGTCATGACTCTTCCTAGTATTTATATATCAGGATTTCTGAAATTTAACATCACATAAGAACACCAGACTCTGTTTTCATAGGTCAATATCATACCTACTCTAAAAGAATAAACCTTAGCAGAGAAAAATTGACACCTGGAATAAAATAAGCCAAAAAATGAACATACACGAGTATTCACCCAATGAAATTAATTATCCTCAGTGAATTAAAAAATAAATATGCTAATTTTTATTCAGTGATTTGATACTTTAGAGAACCTAATATGTGCCAAATAATGTGCTACCATTTTTGGGAAAAACAGGCTAACATCACGAAACTGATTCTGTTTGCACATACCTTTCTGAAGACAGTTATAACTTAGGCTATTTTACAGACAGTTAAACTGTCTGTAAAAAAAAAATCTTAAGTTCTGCACAGTTTACAGAATGCTAATACACAGAATTAGTTTCCCAATGAACTTAATCTTCAGATCTCCTTGAGGAAGACAGATATAGTCTTATAAATTATCACAGTCAAGAAGATAATTAATTCCCCTATGACCCAGCAATAGCACTGCTGGGGATCTACCCAAGGGATACAGG
>CM053576.1:124782248-124823496 GCA_028646485.1 Cryptoprocta ferox | reverse complement strand
AAGATAATTAATAAAACATCTAATTAATACCAGTCTTAGCTCTTCTGACCCTGAATCCAGTGTTCTTGCCAATATACTACTCTGCTTCTTTTTTAAAAATACATTTGAAAATTATCAAGGCATTTCCCTTCATTTTTTTCCACCTTTACTACCTTAAACAAAAACAAAAATATCCTTAAGGAAAACAATTAATTTGTTTTTTCATATATTAATACAGGTTAAACCGGATCCATTTTATAAAGTTATTTTAATGGAATTTTGCTTACAAAAACTTATCTGAAATAAGTACGCTGCTTTTCAGATTCTTACACTTTCATTTCACAGATGTGTTATAACTTGAACCAGACTGGACAATTCTGTTTATAAGAAGAAAAAAAGCAGCACAGTAAAATATTATGCCAGCAACTTACATTCTCCATATTATCTTAAAAGATGAACTTACCTATGATAAAAGTTATAAAATCCCCTCATCAACTTTCCTCCAAAAACTGAGTAATTAACTTGTTAAAAATGTATTCAGTGTCTTACTTACGGCTTCCCTCTGTAGGAAATATCATAAGCCAATTTTTACTAGAGTTTCCTTTCATTAGTTCTAAATTTAGTTTTATTTGTATCATCCCGTATTCTATTCTGGGAATGTCTTCAATATAGAAAACCTGATTTCAGTAATGCCCTCAAAATTTTTAATTTTACAGCTTCCCTTTTTTTTTTTTTTACAAAAATATGCTTTTATGGAAAAAATTTGCATAAATTGTCTTTCAGAACTACCAGCAAAATCCTTTGGGTGAGTTTTCTCATTCTTCTATAATGTAAACAACTTGCTTTTATGACTAAATTCTTCTTTAGCCAGAAGATAACAGCATTAACAAAACATACTCATATTCTAATTTTAAATGTTGCAATCATGAAATATATATTTCATAGCTATAACTGAATTAATGCCTCAGAACTGCTTCAGTGTGGACATGATATCACAAATCACGAAGTCTCAAGTTAAATTGCATTCTGCTAAGTTTTTAGAAATGCTGAACATTCTGCACAACACAGAGGCATAATGGAATAGGATTCTAATTACCAGACTACAAGATGTTTCTAAATTGAAAAAATACTTCCAATGAAGTGTTAATAAATCACATGAAGCAAACTTTTCTTTTAAGGTTTTAAAGTAATCTCTACACCCAACATGGGGCTGGAAACTACAACCCCCAGATCAAAAGTCCCGCACCCCATTGAGTGAGCCAGTCAGACACCCCACATGTAACAAACTTTTAAAGATTAACTGCGTAAGTGTATTAGTCCGTGAAAGAAGGACCATCCAGTTTCAGATTTGTTTCACATTTTAGTTATCTATTCAGTAATAATTTGGAAAGGACAGATATATTTTAAAGTACAAACTGCCATAAATCTTTAGAGCTTTAAAGATACTATGTGTCACTATAGTCTCATATATATTAATATTGCCTTGACCACACGAGTGTACAATTTTATTAACTACAAAATAGAATCTATAAAAAGTAAGCTGCTAAAGATTTCAAATACTAAAAAAAAGACAAAAATCACAACTGCCATTCCTCTAATAGCTGTAATTACTATCACAAAAATCAATAAATGCAAACTTTTTTAAATTTCTAAAATACCTACATACTCCTTAACCACCAAAATTAAAAGATACACAAGAGGAAGTCTGCTATAGAACGCTGAAGAGAATGAAAAATGTGGACAACTTATCCACTATGTATGAATTGTCTGGTGTTTGCTAATTTTCAATGATGTGAAGAGACATAATTGCAAAGAATGTGCATCTAAAAATATCTAAGCAGTAACATGTTAATACGACTGTTACATAATATAACCAATAAGCTGAAGGCTGCTCTGAAAATGAAATTTCAAAAGTTTAATATAAAGATTTTGAATATTTTACAGCATTTTATTTTTTGTTTACTTTTAAAGGGACCATAAAATAATTTTTGTATGCTTTTATTAATTTTAAAACACAGGCACATTCACAGATAAACGTACACCATGCTGTTTTAGGTGCTATGCTCTGAAGGACCATACATTTCTAGTGAAATTTTTCTTTCTGAATGAAATCACTGGCAGTGATTAAACAAGCTGTCACTAATTTCCCTGTCGCCATTTATTAAATGTGAAACATCAAAATTATGTATTTTCCAGGCCAATAAGTGTCTGTAGACCACATCTCTCATGAAAGGGTATGATGCAGTAACATTCCTACATTGTAATTTTATACAGTGTATATTTTACCACAATAAAAATTGTTTTTCATTTCTACTTGGTCTATCTTGTCTGATTCTCCCTTCAGAGAAGCTCAGCAAAGCAAATTAATTTCCTTCTAAAATAAGAAAAAGAAAAACCTTAGTCTGATTCCTATGGAGCCCTAAAAGAAGACAGAAAATGTGATGACCCTTGATATTTCAGAAAATCTGGCATCTCTCCATTCACCAGCCTTTTCCACATAAAGAATTCCATGTGCAAAAGAGATCTTGATTATTTGTTTTTGGTTTTGTCAAGTTAGTAAAAGAAGCAACACCTACAAGTTTCTCAAACTTTGATCTGCAGATTACCCTGCATCGAACCACCTCAGATGCTTTTTAAATGCAAATTACTGCCCCCACCACAGACCACTCTAAATCAGAGGATCTGACACCATTTCTACCAAGTACCCTGGGTGTGATTCTGGCTTCCATCAGATATTTCTGACTTTCTGGCTTTATCCAAAAAATAAAGGAAGAAAAAGAAGTAAGTATTCTCCTTTTCTCAGACACATTTTGGACCCACGTGCCCTCTCTGCCAATCTTTAAATTACAATATCATACCTGTCAGTTCAGTGGTTCCCATGCTTTCCTGCACTTGAGAATCACCTGTGGAACTTTTAAAACTCCTGGTATCTCCAGGTCACATTACATACCTATTACATTAGAATGTCTGGGGGTTGTAAGCCAGGTATCAGTAATTTCTATTTTTTTAAGTTTATTTATTCATGGCGGGGCGGGGGGTGGGGGGTGAAGAGCAGAGACAGAGGGAGAGAGGGAATCCCAAGCAAGCTCTGCAATGTCAGCACAGAGCTCGATATGGGGCTTAAATTCACAAACCACAAGACCATGATCTGAGCCAGAATCAAGAGTCAGACGCTCAACAGACTGAGCCACCCAGGCACCCCAGGCATCAATAGTTCTAAAGATCTCTTGTTTTAAAAAACAAGATTTTTAAACCACTGCCTTAGCTACTGGATTTAGCAGATATAAATTAGAAAATGACCTACAAGAACAAAGACATAAACTGTACTGGTTTTAAGTTTTTAAATTTCCAGATATATCTATATCTATTTATTTCCTTTTCATTTTAATCCAGTAGGAAAATTTTTGTAAATGCATTACTAAATTAAAGCTTCCTTAAAACTGCTTTTGAAAAAATGTAAGACACACTGTGTCACGTTGATGCAACTAAGACCATGCTATGCATCTAAAGTTCAGAGAAAAGTTCATCATTATTTCATCGGCATATTAAATTCAATGATGATATTTTGAGAAATATCATCATTGAGAAGCCAATACAAAAAGTCAAAGTTCATGTTTTAGATACTTAAAAGCAACTCCAAATATTCTGTTAACTCCAGACAAATTTTGCTAAATTTAAAATAGCTACAATAGGGTTATCAACATCAACTTTAAATTTTGCATGAACTTTCCCTAATTTCTTACTTGATATCTAATTTCTCTGAAAGAAAATAAGAAGTTTGATATATTTTCCATTAATCTTTACTAATTCCAATATATGCTGATTGTATGACCAATTAGTGGCCCTTAAAAAAATCTAATGATTCATACCAAAAATTTTTTTAATCTGACTCTTTCAACGCAGACAAACTGGTCAATCACAACACATCATTTTTAACCATTCAACTTCAACTTGAACATTATTCACTATGTAATACAATAAAATATGGCCACATATATATATATAAAGGTCCCCATTACTACAAACTATAACCCTGTAAGTTATCACAAAAAGGATAAATTTTTCAAAATCATACTGATGTTTACACATTTAATATTTGAAATATTTTTGCAAGAGTTTCAGTATACAAGAACACATTTCACTACATCTTGCAGGCCTCAAAGTTTGTGGCAGTGCACTTTCCTTTCAGAAAAATGATTATCGCTATAATCAAAATTTTTTAAAATTCATGCTTAATAAATTAAAGCATCTTAAATACTAAAAGAATTATATCCTAAATTTTCCTTTCTGCTCAAAAATCCCATTTGGAGTTATCTTTAATAAAAACTCAAAAAATACAATCTAAACTAAAGCTAAACAAAAAACTTCTACTTCAATTAAGCATACTTTTAGAATGATACCTAAAGGAATCATCCTGAAACACAAGGCAAACTGTAGGGTCATATCCTGATAAAGAATATCACAAATATGGCAGCTAATTTTATATTGAAAAGAAGACTGTCTTGATTAAATTTCAAAACTCTGCTCATAATTTAATCCCACAAATCAATATCCAATGCCACCTATGAACAAGAAAGAAGTAACATTTGTATCTGTATGTTAAATTCAGACTGGTATTGAAAGTATAAGCCAAAAGTGAAGTGGAACACAGTGTTTAAAACACCAGTTAGTTACCCACTCTCATAAGAACCAACTTACAAAATTAATACTAAGAATTGTTTTTTCTTTTTTTATTTTTTAATATTTATTTGTTTTTGAGAGAGAGACAGAGCATGAGCAGGGGAGGGGCAGGGAGAGAGGGTGGCACAGAACTCGAAGTGGGCTCAAGGCTCTGAGTTGTCAGCACAGAGTCCAATGCGGGGCTCAATCTCACAAACTGTGAGATCATGACCTCAGCTGACATCAGATGCTCAACTGACTGAGCCATCCAAGAGCTCAAAGAATTGTTGTTGTTGTTTTTAATTTTTATGTAAAACAGAAAAGTTTATAAAGATGAATGTTGGGTCAATATGAAAGAAATCCATTTACAAGCTTACTCAAGATGCTCAAAATAATCCAAAAAAATAAAAAAGAAAATATCAGCACAAAACAGAATGAAGAAACAATCAAAGGCCATACATTTAAGTCAGAAGTACTTCAACTTGATCTGTAGCTTAGAAACGACTCAAATAGTAGAGACTTCACTGTCATTATCAGGGCCTATTCAGCTCAGCAAGACTCATTCATTACTTGGAAGCAAAAGGTACCACAACAAGGTTTAAACAACAACAACAACAACAAAAAATGCTTAGTGTTAATTGGGCCTTCCACGTGGAGACACTAGCCAGTAGGATAATTCCATCTATAAAGGGCTCTGATCTGTATGCATTTGTATTCTATTTTTAAATACTGGAATTGGCCTGTGGGATAGGAAATGAAACTTCTTTTACTAGAGCATACTCATGACACCTTAGTAAAAATTTAAAAAACAAAATTAACAAGCACCTGAAGCAGTGCTCAGCATCATTTATCATTAGTAAATAAAATGCGCACGATCATGGTTACTGGTAATCATCACAAAGATGGGCAATACCAAATGTTCTCTGAACATGTGGAGAAACTAGAACCCTCATACATTGCTAGCAGGAATGGAAAACTGTATAGCCACTTTGGAAGTTTTGTCCATTTCTTAAGAGTTTAAGCATAAGAGGGACGTCTGGGTAGCTCAGTCAGTTAAGCATCCACCTTGATTTTGGCTCATGGCATGATCTCGCGGTTCGTGAGTTCGAGCCCTGCATCAGGCTCTGCTTTGACAGTATGGAGCCTGCTTGGGATTCTCTCTCTCCCTCTTCCTCTGTCTCTGTCCTGCTCGTTCAAGCTCCCTCTCTCTCAAAATAAATAAATAAACCTAAAAAAAAAAGATGAGGCATTAAAGAAGAAAAAAAGAAAACATTAAGCATAAACATAC
This sequence comes from Cryptoprocta ferox, assembly GCA_028646485.1. Taxonomy (NCBI): domain Eukaryota; kingdom Metazoa; phylum Chordata; class Mammalia; order Carnivora; family Eupleridae; genus Cryptoprocta; species Cryptoprocta ferox. The sequence continues at coordinate 124,817,570 of CM053576.1, read as the reverse complement.
CATATGACCCAGCAATCCAACTCCTTAAAATCTAGTCAAGAGAAATAAAAACACATGTCCACACATATGGTGAATTCATAAACAAAATATGTCATACCTATACAATGGAATATTAGTCAGCAATTTAAAAGAACAAATTACTGGGGTGCCTGGGTGGCTCCCTCTCTCTTTCCCCCTCCCCCTCCCTCAAAATAGATAAACTTCAAAAAAAAAAAAGAACAAAATACTAATATATGCTACAACACAGATAAGCCTCAAAAATGTTATGCTAAATCGAGGAAACCAGAATAAATGACTGGATATTGTATGACTCCACTTGTATGAAATTTCCAAAAAAAAAAAAAATTACAGACACAGAAAACACATCAGTGACTGACTTCCCTGGGAGAAAGGACTGACTGTAAACATGCTCAAGGAAATTTTGGGCGGTTAATGAAAATGGACTGTGATAATGTTTGCACAACTCTATAAATTTACTGAAAATCAGTACACTGTATACTTACAAATGGGTGGATTTTAGGCTATGTAAATTATACCTCAATAAAAAGAACTAATAAATCTAGTAAACAATGATACCTATGTTCAACACCTGTTGACCACTCACAACTGCCAGACTTTTATTTCACAGCTTATTCTAAGAGCAAGTAAGAGATTGAAACACCTCTTATCAACTGAACTGCATCTGCAGCCTGTATTTATCATTCAACCAACAATTATCAAGGACTTACTACAAACAAGATACTATATAATTGCTCTCCTTTGCTAAATGACGGCCACCATTAGACACAGAAGAAAAACCATACTCTACATTGTCTTTTTCCTATAGCTGTTTTAAATACAATGCAAAGGGAACAACAAAAATCAAGCATTTGGGTTTATTTAAGACCAGATTATTACAAACCATAAACATTTTAAAACGAAATAAAAATGCTAGTAATCAGAATGCTTGACAATACCTGAAAATTTTTCAAACATTCGTTCATAAGTGACTTGTAATAACAACTCTGATCCCTGATCAAAATATCTCATGCCCTTTGATTTTCTTTTAATTTTGTTAATCAATGCTGCCTTTACTAATAATGGCCAATCTACTATTTTAAAGAATTTCACCCTGTGAACACACTCACCAACATTTCACCTGCCCTTACTCATGAAGCACTGTTTCAACATAAGCATCACCTAGGTATATAAGAATGAATTGGAGATATTTTACCAGAAGAAAAGTTAGGGGGTAGGGGAAACAGAAGAAACATAATAAATGATAAAGGCTATGCAGCCCACATGAAGAGTCTTTAACTTCACCTAAAACACTGAATAAAATTAGCTTAAATCCTTTCCAAAACAAATTGTTTCACCACAATCCAGAAGATGTCCAAATCATTACTCCCTTTTCCTGCATGACCTCCAATTAATTCCATTTAAATTTACCCTCTTTGCATATACAGCTGTTTACTTATCTTCTTTCCTATAAATAGTAAGAAATAAGTGACAGGAACATATAACAAAATATTTAGGGAATACTTCAATATCTCTTTAGGCAGGGACATATTTCTACAGGTTTTCACTCCTAAAGAAAATTGTTAGTTCATCCAACAAATATCTACAGGACACAACAATAGGAAGACAAAAAAAGACACATGTCCTACAAGAGTTTATATTCTGTTCATTAAGTAACCTCAAAAACCAGGAAATATATAAGAAAACATGTAGGGGGTGCCTGGGTTGCTCAATCAGTTAAGCCTCGGACTTTGGCTCAGGTCAGGATCTCATAGTTTGTGAGTTCGGACCCCACATCAGGTTCCCTGCTGTCAGCACGGAGCCTAATTTGGATCCTCTGTCCCCCACCCCCACCCCGCGCCCCTCTGCAGCTTGCACTTTCTCTCTCTCAAAAATAAACATTAAAAAAAGAAGACAACACTTAGTATATTAAGCATTTCTTATCATAATCATGCAGGTAATTAAGACAATGCCACCCTGTTCTGCTCTGTCTCCATCTAAGGCACTACTGGAGGAGGCTCTGCTATTCGTCTGCACGGCATACAAAACCCCCCTAATAACAAGGTGTTAAAAATCCATTCCAAATCTATAATCTCTTGAAAATAAAGAAAATTTCTATCAGTTGCTTTATAACTAAAAAAGTCTAAACTCTTAGAGAATAAAGGAAATCAGATATTGAATAAGTGATCAATTAACTATAACAAAAAAATTTATAAAGCACTTTAAATATCTGAACAAACTACTCCTAACTTACCAAAATGAAGCAACAAACCATAAAATCATTCTTGGAATTAGAGAAACATTCCCCCAAAATACTATCAAAGATGAACCAAAAATGAATCTCAATACTTTCTTTTTGTCACACACACACACACACACACACACACACTGAAAGGGTAAGCCAGCAAGGTGGGAGGGGAGAGAAAGAGAAAAAACACAATAAATGCTAACTATTATGATCCAAATGCTTTCCAAAAAGATGAACAAGGGTCATATGGGACTGCCAGTTGCAGAATTTACAATTATATCCCCATAATTCAATCATATTTTTAAAGAAAAAAAATACAGATGAAAGGGAAGAACAACTACAATCAAAGATAAAGAAGAGACAGTTTTAGTAGAGTCCCAAATGCCACCATGATTTCACATTAATTTAAATATTAAGTTCCATATAATAGGCTAACTTGCCAATGGAAAATGATATTTTGTGGGTGTTTTCTCAAAAGCCATAAGCTGCCCTACGTCATCCACATTCTCTTCACCAGTAACAGCTTAGAGATATATTTTTTGAATGTCAGCACAGAACAGAATTTTTAAGTATAGTTCTGCAGTAATATTTCCATGAAAAAACTCAAGACACCCAAATGAAAACCAAATCTATAATCATTACCCTCTCTCTTCTCCCAAGCACCGACTCTCTAACTAGAAAGTTGTAAGACAAGAATACAAAGATATAGGGGCACCTGAGTGGCTCAGTGGGCTAAGCATCCCTCTTGATTTCTACTCAGGTCATGATCTCCAGGTGTGATAGTGAGCCCCGCATCCAGCTCTGCACGGAACGCGCAGTCTGGTAGGGATGCTCTCTCCTTCTCTCTCTGCCCTCCACTGCTCATGCTCTCTCCATCTCTCTCAAAACAAACTTTTAAAAGTAAAATAAAAGGAATACAGAGATGTAAACAAAGGCTTCTAATTATTATTTTGGGAGCTCTAATACTTAAGATAAACCTCCTGATAAAAATCTTTGTTACCCCTACTTCACAGTTTCCAACAGAATTCCAAATGGAATAAAAACAAAATCCTTAGAGTACTAAAAGAAAATTCAGGTTTATGATATCATAATCTTGATGATGGAGGATGTCCTAAGCATAACATCTAAGCCAGAAATCACTCTTTAGTGAAACGACTGATAAATTTGACTATACAAAGCTTCTATTATTCATTAAGTGTAAAAAAAAAAAAATGACAAAGCACATGTACAATATAATTCTACTTTTTTATATTTTAATTTTTCACACAGATTATACCAAAATGTTAACTCTATATGGGGAGACTATATGTTATTTGAATTTACACATTTATTTCCTAACTTTTCTACAATAAGAACATGTTATTTTTATAATTAAAAAAAGTTACATCTTTCTTCCCTTCAAAAAAATAAACTCTAGGTTTTTCAACTATGGCTGTCTGCCCATTTCCTTCAGGTAAAAAGATTAAAACTAAAAAATAAATAAACTGAGCATGGGTTAAATAACAGAACCCATAAATGAATAGAGCATGAGTTAAATAACAGAACTATATCTAACAATTTAATGTAGTTACTAAGTAGTAGATAAAAAAATAAAAAAATCCACCTATCAGTAAATTCATTTTCGACAAAGGCACCAAAGCCATCCAACAAGAAAAATATTTTTTAAAAATTGGTGATTTTGGTGGTGACTGTAGTTAACAATACTGTATTGTATACTTGAAAGTTGCTATTAAAAAAAAATCTTATATATTCTCATGCTAACAAAAATAGCAGCAACCACATGGTAAATACGTGAGGTGAAGGATGTGTTCAGTGACCTTACTGTGGTAAACATTTGGCAATACATACATGTGTCAACTGTACACTTTAAACTTATACAATGTTATATGTCAGTTATGAATCAATGAAGCTGGAAAAAATGGTACAGGATAATCTAGATAACTGGCTATGGGAAATATGGGGGGGAGGGTAATGAACCTTGACCCCTAACTCACACCATACACTAGAATTGGCTTCACACGTATCCTAGACCTAAACATAAAAGTTAAACTATGAAACTTCCAGAAGAAAACAAAAGAGCGTATCTTTGTAACAGGGGGATAGCAAGCCTCTTAGGCAGTAAAAATAACAGTCATAAAACATTTTTGATTAAAACAAACAAAAAAAATGCCACAGACTAGGCGGGAAAATTGGCAAAACACATTTGACGAAAAATTGTATATAGGATACATAAGAACTTGTGTAACTCATTAATAAAGGGAAAACCCCCCAATTTTTTAAGTGTGTATTTTATTTATTCTGAGAGTGTGGGGGAGAAGGGCAGGGAGAGAGGGAGAGAGAATCACAAGCAGGTTCCAGCTATCAGCACAGAGCCCAACATCAGGCTTGACCCCACAGACCGTGAGATCATGACCTGAGCCAAAATCAAGAGTCAACCCTTAACCAACTAAGCCACTCAGGCTCCCTAACAACCCAAATTTTTTAAATGAGCAAAAATTTGAACAAATATTTCACAAAGGAAGGTAAACAAATGGCCAGTAAGTGCCTGAAAAAGTATTATCATTAGTTATCAGAGAAATACAAATTAAAATCACAACGAGATACCACTACCCACCCACAAAGTGGCTAAAATTTACAAAACAGTGTTGGGGCACCTGGGTGGCTCAGTCAGTTAAGTGCCTGACTTCGGCTCAGATCATGATCCCATGGTTCATGGGTTCGAGCCCCGTGTCAGGCTCTGTGCTGACAGCTCGGAGCCTGAAGCCTGCTTCAGATTCTGTGTCTCCCTCCCTCTTTTTCCCACCCCTGCTCGTGCTCTGTCTCTCTCTCAAGAATAAACATTTAAAAAATAAATAAAATAAAATAAAATAAAATAAACTCAGTGTTGAGGAGGAACTGGAATGCTCATTCACTATTGTGGGAGTGTAAAATTATATGACTACTTTGTAAAAAGATCTGGAAGTTTGTTTTTTTCTTAAGATTTTATTTTTAAATAATCTCTACACCAGCAGCCAGGTGCCCCAGTCTGGCAGTTCTTAAAAATTAACCGCACACCTACCTCTGGCAGTTCTTAAACATACACCTATCCTAGGACCTAGCAAATCCACTACTGGGTATTTACCCCAAAGAAATGAAAACATGTCCTCATAAAGACTTAATAAAAAGACTGTTCTCAGCAAGCTTTATTCAGAGTCAATGTATACAGGGACACGTGGGTGGCTCAGTCAGTTAAGTGTCTGCTGACTTCAGCTCAGGTCATGACCTCACAGTTTATGAGTAGAGCCCTGCATCAGACTCCCGTGCTGGCAACATGGAGCCTGCTTGGGATTCTCTCTCTCCCCCTCTCTCTGCACCTCCAGTGCTCGTGCTCTCTTTCAAAATAAATAAATAAACTTTAAAAAAGAGCCAAAGTATTGTAATTAATAGCCAAAAACTGAAAACAGCCTAGGTATCTATTAACAGGAGATGGCTGACAGACTATACATATAATGGAATGCTGCTCTCAGTCATGAGAAAGGAGCAACCTGTTGATATACACAATAACATGGATAAATCTCAACAACTACGCTGAGCTAGATAAGCCAGATACAAAAGAGTACACACTACATAGGATTCCATTTATATGACATTCTACAAGAGGCTAAAGTAATCTTCAGTAGAAAATAAAATCAGAAGAGTGATAGAATCTAAGGGAATGGCGTGTGGAATTAGCTGAAAAGGCACAGAAGGAAAATTTGGGGGTTGGTAATGTTCTGTATCTAGATAAGGATTTGCGTTACACAGGTGTGTGCATTTGTCAAAAGTCATCAACAGTACACTTCAGATCTGTACATTTCATTGTATGTAAATTTAATCTTTAAAAAACTTAAGCAAATATTGAGCTCTACTTAAAGAAATGCCTGCTAGGGGCACCTGGTTGGCTCAGTGGGTAGAGCACGCGAACCTTAATCTTGAGGTCGTGAGTACAAGCCTCACATTGTGGGGGAGACTGTACTTAAAAAAAACTTTTTTAACTTATTCAGGGGCACCTGCGTGACTCAGTCAGTTAAGCATCAGACTCTTGATCTCAGCTCAGGTCTTAATCTCAGGGTGGGGAGTTCAAGCCCCACATTGGGCTCCATGCTGGGCACAAAGTCAACTTAAAAAAAGGAGAGGGGAGGGGAGGGGAGGGGAGGAAAAAGAAATGCATGCTGAAGTATTTAAAGGACAAGCATATAGACAGCTACAACTTCAAATAAATCAAACACAAAAAAATGTACTGATAGATGGATAAAGGAATAGATGTAATAAAGCAAATACAGCAAAATATTAATTAGGTGGCAAGTATACAGACGTTTACTATCAATTCTTTCAACTTTACTATACTTTGAAATTTTCCATAATAAAATGTTGGGGGAAAATTTTAACTCTACCCATTACCTTGCGATGTTGAAACTAGCGTATCTTAAAACCCAACAAGTCCACTCCTAAATATACACCCTAACCTATAGATAGCCTAGTCCTTCACATGGACTCCAGTGATGTTCAGAGCAACAATGTCCAAAACAGCAGAAAAGAAAATAACAATCTAAATATCCATCAAATAGATTGTAGCAATACACTTCAGTTTACATAGCACTGCAAGTCACAAAAAAAACACACTATATAAATTTTAACCTTTTTTTATGTTAAAAAATACGTAAAACTAAACAGTACTGTTTAGGGAAATATACAAATGTGCTAATCTATAAAATAACGCAAAGGAATAAAAAACTTTCAAGGTTAACAGGAGAGAACGCAGAAAGACTGCTCAAGCAGCAGCAACACGCAGTAACTTCAAACTGCTAGTGTTCTGTTCATTAAACTGGGTAGTGATTTCATGGATGGTTTTTATGCTTCATAATTCATATTTGCGTGCTACATTCTCCTAATGTTTAGAATATTTCAGAATTCAAAATGGGAAAGAGAACTATGGGATCATGACTCAACCAAAACAATTTCAGTTTCAAGATAAGTATTCACAATTTCTTTACAACTACAGTATTTAAAATGCATAGAAGTCTACACTACCCTTATATTGGGGCAAGATGTTTCTGAATTCAGAATATTTTGGATTTTAGAATGGTAATAAAATACATACACCATATACAGTACATTTTTGAAAACCCTGTTGTAAGTCTGCAGTAGCACCCTGAAATCAAACACATTAATATTTCCCCAAGGAAATCTATTACTATTTACACCAAGAGGGATGAATTGATGATAAATATTCTAACATCACATAAATTGATTATACTCTAACATCAGATCAGGTCAGATGTTATCAAGCAGGTTTTACGAAAAACTTTGTTTTGAGAGTTCTTTACATATAACAAAACTGTGGGTGAGGGGCTGTGAACCTGTACTTTCAAAGACACCTCAACTTCACCTAAACAGCAAATTCCATAAATTACTTTTTGAAACCTCTCCACCTAATCCATTTTCTTTAATAATCATCAAAATGCAAGGTTTTTTTTTTTAATTTTTTAAAGATTTTTTTAAGTGTATTTATTTTTGAGAGAGCGAGCATGCGCGCACGAGCACGTGCCCCCGCACACACAGGCAGGGGAGGGACGGAGGGAGAGGGAGGCACAGAATCAGCAGCAGGCTCCAGGCTCTGAGCTGTCAGCACAGAGCAGGCCAGGCAAACCGAGCGACCTGAGCCCAAGTCAGATGCTTAACCAACTGGCCACCCAGGTGACCCAAAAAAGCAGGTTTTAAATAAAGTAATCCCATTTACGCTAAAGATGCCCAACTTTTATTTCACAAAAGAAGAACATGAATAAAACAAGTTTTCAGGGGCGCCTGGGCGGCTCAGTCGGTTAAGCGTCCAACTTCGGCTCAGGTCAGGATCTCACGGCTTGTGAGTTCGAGCCCCGCGTCGTCGGGCTCTGTGCTGCCGGCTCGGAGCCTGGAGCTGCTTCCGATTCTGTGTGTCCCTCTCTCTGCCCCTCCCCCGCTCATGCCTGTTTCTGTCTCAAAAATAAATAAATGTCATAAAAATTTTAAAAAAAACAAGTTTTCAATTTTTATTCCCCTTCACTTTTATACCTTTATAATAAGTGCACTTATTACACAGTGGGAAAAAGTAAACATAAAATTTTACTGTAATTAGGCAGATAACCAATACCAAGCTGAACTGTAAGCGCTGCGGTAAATATTTCTCATATAGTTTACTGGTATAATGAAATCAATCAAATAAAGCATTTTGTACTCTCAGTCCCTCAAGGTCATAAATAAAGTTTTCGTCACCTTTCCCCATCAACACCAGTCTTGAGTTTACTCAAGCCTGAATTCTACAAGTTATTATAACCATTTACTCGTTTAAAAAGTAAAACACATCAAAACCCAAAGCACAGAGCTTAAGAAAGACATGCTTCCAGCTGCACCTGGCTGGCTCAGCTGGTAGATCTTGAGGTTGAGTTTGAGCCCCCCATTGGGTACAGATTACAAACTAAAACAAGTAAACTACACTCTCTCCAGCGTAAGGCTGGAGTACAATTCTGTTGACCAGATTATCTGGGAAAGCAGTATGAGAAGCTGAGTCCTGACAACAAAACATGGTGTTTACCAGAAAGTTTCAAACACTGCGAAAGCGCACCGCTGAAGACCTTCCCCTCGGAAAAAAGGTATTACAGAAACAAACCTCTCTCAAAACTCTATTTTTAAACAATACCAAGCAGCCCACAATCGGCAAACACAAAAGGGATACACAGTCTCTTCAGATTAATTTAAGGACCTACGTAAGCAAGGAGCCTCTGCAGAGAGAAAAAAGACAATTCAGCCCTTTAACACGGATGTCGTCTTAGAAGCCGGCTTCTTCTATGCCTGATGATCGCTAGCACTCTTCTGATGGCAAATTCAAATTATCATGCTACTTATTCGAAATTATATAGCAAGAAAGAGTTGCCAATGAAATCATTTTCCTTTTCTAAGGAAATTTAAAGCAATTAACTATGCTAAATGCAAGCAGAAGTGAGCTAAATTTAACGAGCACCACTGCCTACCAAGCACAGAGTTAAGCACTTTGCATGTAATCTCACAGTAACCTTGTTTCCTACAGCATTTTACCTTCTAAGAATAATTATACAGTAACTTCTGGTAGACTTCATCCTCATACTTCCGTCATCTTAGTACACAATTTTAAATGGTGCTCTCTGAACTCCGGAATGAAGTAACTAAGACCCATGGCTGTGTTTTTATGAGACTCTATTACTCAAACTTTTTTCTCTGTTAAAGAAAACATACTTATGGTCCATAATAAAACCAAAAGAAACGCCATATTCAGTAAAACAACGGTGACACGCAGGCTAAATCGTAAGGCTTCAAATCTTTAAAGTAATCCCAAGCATTATATCACGAGTATTTCAAGAAATATGTTTTTATAACACTCTTGTAAAGATTAATTCATTGAGTTTCTGTTGAGAAAGATTTAAAAAATTCCTGGAAATGAACCCAATCGTGGCTGTAATTAATGCCACTGAACTGTACGCTTACAGATGGTTAAGATGGTAAATTTTATGTTACCAGAAAAAAAAATGAACTCATTCCACTTCGCACGATAAAGTACACGTAATTTAAAACTAACCTACTACAACACAATTAACATTTCTTTCTCGGCTCGTCAATCGGCGCAGAAGCACTGCAACCTTGCTCCAAAGGAGAGAGAGTAAGGGGCACTCTTCGGCCTGCTAAGACTCACTTCAAGTCAGAACCGCAACATTCAATCAACTAAAACAGCAACCGCAAAATGTGCCCGGTCAGCAGCCTCTGAGGTCAACGCTCACGCCAACAACGCGTCACCTTGATAAAGGTGGCAAGTGTCCTGGCAGGACCGGGCGCTGCACAGATGAATGGACCCAACTGTCGGCCTCCTGTGGGTAATGTTTCACTTTTAAAGCCAGCCTTCGTTTTAATAATTCAGAAAATACTTTAAAAAAAAAAAGAAAACAAACACGGAAGGTTATGAACACATCACAGGTACAAATCGCTTAGGGTGGAGCTCAAGACAACCTGAGTGGCTGTAATTAACATCAGTAAAGACCCAAGAAATGAAAGCGAAGCGCAAAAAATGTCGCTCTGGGATTGCCTATGACCCTGAGGCACGCCTGAGATCCGCGGTACTATTTTTAACCGGACTGTCTGGCCTTGGGTCAAAGTTTTGCCAGCAGGACACCGCAGCGAAAACGCTGGCAGTGATGCCCAGCGTCTGTGCTTTGGCCTCGGAAAAGTTATGCCCTTCACGCCACCGATCCTACCCCCCCCCCGACTCTGAGCGGGGCTCCCCCGGCCGTGAAAGCGCACAACCAGCCCCTCGCACAGAAATCGGGGGAGGAGGATGCCAAACGCGCCCGACAGGAGACGGTCCACCACCACCTCGCGCTCACGGTCCAGACAGACAGCACTCAGTTCCTGCGCGTTGGCCAAACGGCACTGAGTCACGCGGCAAACGACTCCAGAAACCTCAAAGGGTAACCAGTGACTTCTGGAGAAAAGTCAGTAACCACGCGGAGGGGAGGGAGGGGAGGGGAGCGGAGGGCAGGCGACCCCGTCTTCTCCGCGCGGACAGTCGCCGCCAGGTTTCTGGAAGCGGGGAGCCGGGCATCGCCCGCACGCACTCCAGCGTTGACCGGCTCCCCGGGGCATCCTTCCCACTGCCTTCCCCTCCCCAGGGCCAAACCCACGCCCCCTTTCTCCATAAAGCAGCCTCGCCCCTGCACGCTCATCCAGCCGCCCGCGAAACACCGCCGTCCACCCCAACAGAAGTAAGAGACAGGCACCCCCGCCCACGGTGCATTTCTAACTGGGTGAGGCAGACCACTCCCGTCTTAACCGAGAGCCACCCGGCCGACGTTACGCCGTCCCCCGCGTGCATTTCACGGGCTGCCTTGGGAAAGAGATACAATGAAAAGGAGAGATTTCTTCTCCTCGGCGAGCCAGGCGGATTCTTGGGCTGCCGGCTCAACCGTCGCGGGCGCTTAACCATTGCGGAAACGAAAACGCACTCATTGCAACCATCGGCGTTCAAGGACGACTGAGCACGCCGAGAGAACTTGGGCAACGCGTTTCGAGCGGCGGACTGAAGGGGGAACGAGGACAGCCCTTTGTCATCTACCCCAGGTGGGGGTACTCCCGACAGGGAGAGAGCAGCCCGCGCTGCGACCCCGCGCCCCCACGCCGCGGGAAGGGGGAAGAGGGGTGCTCCCTGCCAGGGCTCCAAGGAAGGGGCAGCCGGGGATGACACCGGCGCCGGGAGGTAGAAGGCAAGCAATCAAACGTGGGTTCTCTACTGCGGGAACTCCGTCCCGGCCCGGCTGCCGGAAGCTCTGGGCGGGGTGGGGCGAGACCTCCCTCCCACGGGTGGGTGGGCACAGAGGGGGGTCCGGGGCAGGCGCGCGCACAGCGGGGAGGGCGCCCGGGCCCCGGCCACCTACCAGCAGGCTCTCCACGTTGATGGGCGAGCGAGGGTCTCGGATCAGCGCCTCCAGCTTCCTCTGGCGGCTGGCGCCCGCCCCGTCCCCCGGCACGGCGTCGGGGGCGCCGGGCATTTTCCCCGTCGCCGGGGGCCGGCTCATGCCGCCGCCGCCGCCCGGCCCCGCACTCCCGCTCCCCGCGCTCCGGCCCGGGCGCCTCGGGGCCTAGCGCCGCTCCCCCCCCCACCCCGAACCGCCGGCTCCGGGCGGGGCTCCGCCAAGGGCCCACCGCCCGCCGCTAGCTCCGGCTTCGGGTCTCGGCGCCGGACCCGGGCCTGGGGCCGTCCGATGGGGCCGCCCGGCCCCGCCGGGAGCGGCGAGGAGCAGACGGCGTCCCCGCCCCTCAGTCAGATTCGCGCCGCCCGGTCCGCTCGTCCGCCGCGAGCTCCCTCAGGACTCCGAGGGCGGGAGCGGGAAAGCGGCGCGGCCACCGCAGGGCCCGGACCGCCCCGCCCTCTGGGGCTCCGGGAGGCTGAAGCCCGGGCTCGGACAACTACGGCCGCCGCCGCCAGCCCGCCCCCATGCTCGCCGCGGCCGCCTCGGTCCCACAAGCCCGCTCCCCTCACACACTCCCGCGCGGCGCCCGTCTCCGGCCGCGCGCAGCCGCTACCCACAAGCCCCTCGGGCCGCGGCCGCCGGCGCGCGCCCCCGCTCGCCCCGCCCCGCCCCGCGCGCGCGCGCGCCGCCGCCGCCGCCCCCGCCCCCCCTCCCCGCCGGCCTCCGCCTCCTGTCGCCCCTTCGCCTCCATTTTTTTTTTTCGTTTCCTCTCGTCTGCACCGCTTCGCGTTTCTCCTTTTGGAGCCTCCTTCCTTCCCCGCTTCCTCCTCCCCCTCTTTTGAGTTCTCCGAGGGTAAACTGCCGGGCGCGCGGTCACCGCCTCACTTGACCCGCCGAGCTCCAGCTGGGGGAGGGGAGAACGCGCCCGGCGCTGGGGTCTTCCGGCCCCCGCCCGACGCTGCCCCGGAGGGCGACCCCGCGGATTCGGGGGTCGGCCGTCCGCCCCCTTCCACGATCCCCCCTCCCCGCACCGCCCCGCCGCCGCCGCGCCAGGGGGGTCGTGGAGGCTGGGGGGGGCGGCGGGGGGAGGGGGCGGCCCGCCCCCGCTGACTCAGCGCGCAGCTATGCGGGCCTTGCATCACCCGCGCCAAAATAATAGCGACCGCCAGTCGCTGCCCTCGCCTGCGGAGCTGTGCGCTGGCGAGGGGCCTGCCTGGGCCGGGGAGATTTTAGTGGAAAGGCCGGGGGAGCGTGCGATGGGAGTCGGAAACTGGAATCCTGGTCCTGGGATGGAGGGCCTGGAAGAGTTGCTTCCGCCCCCAGGGCAGAAGTCCTGGAATCCGTAAACCTTTGCGCACGTCCCCAGCGGTCTCCCAGCCTGGGCTTAAACACTGATCAGCAAGGGGACAAGAGGGCGACAGAAAAATGCTTGCATCCGAAGGCCTTCTCCAGGTCCTTGCGTTTGCGGGAGGGGTCGGGGGGGGACGGAAGAAGGGTGGTCATAGGGGCCGCTCCTCCGCATTCCTGCCGGCTCGCGGCCCGTGCCATTGGCTAGATCCACTCTGGGCGCAATCTGAGAAATATGTGCCAAGAGCTATAAAATTGTTCATTGAGCCCCTTTGACCCAGTAAACCCATTTAAGGAAATACGTTTCTAAGGAAATGATCCAAAAGGGAGGGGAGGCGAGGGGTGGGGAGAGAACTTGCATAAAGATGTTTATAGCAGGGCTATTCAGAATGTTCATAATGACCAAAACCTAGACTGGGCCCAGTTGTCCAACAGTTGGAGAATAATCCAAGCTCTGTCACATTAACAGAAAGAATCCTGGCAGGTATGTTGGGTTTCTGTCAAGCGCGTGAAATTTTGGCAAGTCCGTGAAAGATGGATTGGAAATGAGGTTGAATGAACAACAGATAACAAAATAGTTTGTGCGCACTGCTTAGAACTATGTAAAATGAGCAGCTGCAAGAACAAGAGAAGAATGCAGTCTTGAATAAGAATTTTTTTTTCCTGTAAAGATGCTTAAGAGAACATTAAAATATCAAAAATTGGAAAACTGTAGTAAGAGAGATGGGCCACTCCAAAAAAAGCTACAATCTGTTACCCATTAAGTAATAAGAATCTGGAGAACTTTTCTAACTGGCATGTGAGAGATAAAGCTCACAAATCGGGTATCTCTCACAAATCGGGCATGGAGTTCTAAAGCTGAAACCTTGTAAAAGTAGCAGTTTAATCAGCAAATTTTCCAGCAGCAACATCGTGTTGCTTTGTGTCAAAGCCACTTGGACTTAAGCAGGAAGAGGCCCTGGAAGATCTGGGACAGCCTTTTCCTCTCAGATAATTACACTGACTTCTGGTCAAGAGGTAAGTAAGTCCTTTACATCTGTATGCTGAGTGACTCATTCCTACCTCCCCAACCATACCAAGAAAACAGAGTGAGCCAGACACCCCTGCTTATGCATGGGAGCAAAAAAAGAGAGAATCCATGATTATGGCTCTTTTTCCCTGAAGACAATAAAATATGCAAAGCGAAAGGAGCACCATGTGGCTCTCAGTTTCCAAATTAATTTCTCAGTGGCTGTATATTTTTAGGGCACTTCGCGGGCTAACAGGAAGCCATGATCGCAAATACTCTACGTGAAAACCTTATTTGAGAAGAAAAGGTAGTGATCAACAAGATACCGTCAATGGGCACTTTCTACAATAGGCTGGGAAAAGCCCATACTGTAGAAGATTTTTATCTAAGACCTACACCGTTGTTGACATGGAAGAAAAGAAGACTGATCTGTTGATATGAGTTAGACCTCTTTTTTTTTTCTTGGTCAACAGAACAGTTCTTTTTTTTTTTTTTTACCAAAGTAATAGACAAATGCATTCTTAAAAAAGTTAATAGAAACCAGGTATGTATAAGACATGCCTCAAAAAATTACTCTCCCCAATGTCTCTACACACCACACATTCTCCTGTCATTCAAGACCTTTACCTTATATTCATACATATATATTTATATTTATACACAAACGTACGTTTTTTCCCACATAGAAGGCATATCAGATCCCAGTCTTTCTCGCAACTTGATTTTTTCCCTTAATAACAAGTCTTAGAGAGATCTCCATGTCTGTAAACAGAGATCTATCTCATTCTTTTGAACTGTTGTACTATATTCCATGGCATGGATGTCCCCAGACTTTTATTTACGCTCCTTTAAAGAGCATAGTAGTGAAGAACAGACTCTGGAGACAAACTGGGCTGAAATCCTGTCTCTTCCACACCCTAGCTGTCAGTATCTCTTTCCTCATAGGTCTGTTACAAAGTGCTTAGGAGAGAGCTGAGGTGCTTAGATGTTATCAGTATTTTCTTCCTTTCACAATATTGTTGCAATTGACATTCTTGTGGGTTTTGGTGTGTTTTTTTTGTTTTTTTTTTTTTTTTACTTCATGTGGACCTACTTAAATAGCATAGATTCTTAAAAGTAAAATTGTTGTATCAAAAGGTAGGCATACTTTAAACAGTTATAGATTCTATCAAACTGTCCTTTAAAAAGGCTACACCAGGGGTGCCTGGGTGACTTGGTAGGTTAAGTGTCTAACCCTTGATATCGGCTCAGGTCATGATCTCCCATTTCATGAGGTCAAGCCCCACATCCGACTCCGCTGAAAGTGCGGAGACTGCTTGGGATTCTCTGTTTTTCTTTCTCTGCCCCTCCTACACATGCTTTCTCTATCTCTCTCAAAATTAGTAAAAACAAAACACTGAGTGGCTGAGTTGGCTGAGCTTCTGGCTCTTGGTTTCGCCTCAGGTCATGATGGTCATGATCTTACGGCTCATGGGATCAAGCCCCTAGTTGGGCTCCTTGCTGACAGTGCAGAGCCTGCTTGTAATTTTCTCTCTCTCTTGCTCTCTCTCTGCCCCTCTCCCATGAACTTGCACACACACGCATGCACGTGCTCTCTCAAATAAACTTTAAAAACAAACAACAAAAAATAAAAAAGCTATACCAGTTGACATTCTCACTGTCAGTAGAAAAAAAACTACATTTGCCAGTATTCACTGTTATAAACCTTTTTAACTTTTGCCAATCTGATGGGCAGACAAAATGACATCTGTTTTCAGTGTATTCCCTTAATTACTATTAAAGAGCATTTTGTGTTTCCGTTTCTTCTGAAATTGTCTACTTATATATTTTGTCCATTGGCCTTTCTTACTGATTTATAGGAGCTCTTTGTAGATTATGGATATCCCTTTTTATTATAATGTTAAAAATCTGTGTTATAGCTTGCAAATATTTTCTTCCATTCTGTTGCTTATCATTCAGTTTTGGTTTTGGTACTTTTTGTCACACAAAGTTTTTATCTTTTATGAAATCAAATCTATCAGCATTTTCCTTAACAACTTCTGGATTTTGTGTCCGGACTGGGAAAGATTGTAAACCCAGTTTTTAGGACACACAGAGGACTGAAATTGCAAGAGGCTTTATGAAATGGCAGTTTCCTAGTAATATCAAACATATCTAATCCCAAATGAGCCGGAGAAAGAGGGTCTCCTTTGTTTGCACTTCTTAGGGGCATTCCTGCTACTCTGTGGCTCCGTCCGAGGCTGGCTGCTTCCTTTTAACACTGTGTCCAATGTGTCTTGAGCACCGATGCACACCTGGGGACTTGGACAAAAATTGTGTTCAATAAGAAGGAACAGTATTGGAAAAATAAATAGAAAATACAGGGAATTTAAACAGGCCAGCCTATTAGTCTATAAGGCTTTGATTCTAACATAAATCATTAGGTAGATGTGTAGGACTTAGAGGGTCCACCCCATTTCATCTGCATTTTTGTCTGTTTTTTTTTTTTTTCTAATGTTTATTTACTTTTGAGGAGGGTGGGTCGTTAGAGAAAAGGGAGACACAGAATCTGAGGCAGGCTCTTGGCTCTGAGCTGTCAGCCCAGAGCCCGGTGCGGGGCTCAAACCCATGGAATGCGAGATCATGACCTGAGCCAAAGTCAGACACCTAACCGACTGAGCCACCCAGGCGCCCCTGTCTCTGTTTCTTCTCTGTGTCTCTTCATTCTCCGCACATTTCTAAGTGGTTGACGTCAGTTTTGTATCCACTACCCAGCAGTACCTTCCTAACTCTCCTCACGCTTCATAGTCCAAGAACCAAATTTGGTCTACTTGAGACACATCTCCTCTGTTCCAGTATTTAATTTGAGGGCACTACCTCTTTCTCAGGAATTAATCCACCCTTCAGATGCAAGCTTACCTTCTCCACCCATAACAGGGCTGTAAAAGAACCTTTTTTTTTTTTTTTTGTCTTTCCATGTGCCACTTGAAATTACTTGTTTAACGACAGTAATTATTATTTTGAATAAGGGCTTACCATGTGCTAGACAATGTGCTTTATAGAGATTATCTCACTTCTCAAAACAGCCTTTTGCTAATGGTACTATTACTCTGCCCATTCTCCAGATGATGTAATAGGGACTCAGATATATGATAATGGAACGAATCAATGAATTAACTAATGGATGGATGGATGAAAATAAGAAACTCTGAATGGTCTGGGCATCACCAAAACACACAACAACTTTTCTCACCTGGCTCTGCAGAACAACGTGAGCTGGCATTGTAGTGAGAGGCTTCTGCCCTACATAAGCCAAGATTTAATAACAGAATAAAGGAATGAACTCTCAATGCAAAGGTGTCATTATAATAGTAAACTCCACTACTATAAAGGATATGCGGTTTAATGGTTTATGAATTAGGGTTTCATCTTAGGTTCCATTCATGATTCTGGTAATAACTCTCAGCATGAATGAGAAAATTCCTGTACCCTCTGTGAGTCAGTTTCCTCGTACACAAAACAGAAATAATGAAGCTTGGTTGTCATTAAGGCTCCTTAAGATCTCTAGATGAAAGATACTCTATGCGTCCAAGACAAATTATTCACCAGTATGCTATGAATGATACTCAGAGGTGAATAGAGCTGGTCATGGCTCAAAAGTGTACTTGGAGGTAAATGGTAAGTCACTCCAAAAATATATGCATATATATGTTGGAGAAGAGTGGTCCCAAAAACTGGAAAGCTCAGCTCTGATCCTGGTCCTGCCAGTTTGGCGAGAGACCTTGATGTCATCTCTGGCGATCTTATTTTCCCCATTAGTGAGATGGAAATGTCCTCAGGATGCTTCATGAGATTTCCCTGCTCAAAAATCCCATTGGCTTTTCTGTGATTATGCATGAAATCCTCAGCCTGGAATCTGGGCCTTTCTACAAGGTGTCCTCAGCCTCCCTTTCCAGGCGTTTCGTCCACTGCTCCTCCTTACTTTTTCTCAAACTGAATCGACTTAGCTCTTTTCTTCACTCTGGTTAAGCAAATTTCCATCCATGAGGAATGTTATCCCTCCTTCCCTTCTCCACCCACCAAGCTTCTAACCACCCTCCTCTGTTCCTTGACTGAAGGGCTTGACTCTTCCCGAGCTCTGGATCCCTGGTGCTTTGAACAAAATATTTAGCAAGGTGCTTGCCTCACCTACATGAAAAAAGTATTTTTCTTTTGGCGTTTTTAACATCCCCCCCCCAACGGGTCTGTTATGTTTTTGGAGTAAATCAGTGACTTCCCATCATTTACCATCCACCATGTGAAGAGTCCTTTCCTACCATTCCATTCTTTAAACACTTTGGACCAGAAGACTTTACACCATATAGAACACACTGTTCCCAGAAGAAACCATGCCCTCCCCGCCCTGAGCTTTGCTGGTGCCATTCTCCCTCTCCCGCCTCTCCCTCGGGGTCCTCCCTCCAGTCCAGTCCCCCATGTGCTGCTCCCCTTCTAAATTCAGCTTGACCATTGTGCTCGTTCTTTGGCAGATAAAAAAAGACACTGAGTATGGATTCTTCCTACATAGAGCTTGCACTCAAGAAATTATAAATGGGGGGGGTGGTCGGGGAGGCGGCACCTGGATGGCTCAGTCGATTAAGCATCCGACTTCAGCTCGAGTCACAATCTCACGGTTTGTGAGTTCAAGCCCCACGCCGGACCATCGGGCTCTTTGCTGACAGCTCGGAGCCTGGAGCCTGCTTTGGGTTCTATCTCCCTCTCTCTCTGCCCCTCCCCTGCTCACGCTCTGTCTCTCTCTCTCAAAAATAAATAAACATTTAAAAAAAAAAAAAGACATCAAAAATGGGGGCGGCTGGCTGGTTCAGTCAGTGGAGCACGTGACTTTTTTTGTTAGTTTAATGTTTCTTATTTTGAGAGAGACATCTCATGCATGTGCGCATGAGTGGGGGAGACGCAGAGGGAGAGGGAGAGAGAGAATTCCAATCTGTCAGTACAGAGCCCAGCCTGGCGCTTGATCTCACAAGCTGTGAGATCATGACCTGAGCCGAAATTAAGAGTCAGACGCTTAACCGACTGAGCCACCCAGGCGCCCCCACGTGACTCTTAATCTCAGGGTCATGAGTTCAAGCCTCACGTTGGGTGTGGAGACTACTTAAAATAAAATATACATTTTAGAAACGGTAATTGAGTAGATTCTCAGTGTTTGTTTAATGACCAGACGGTTGAATGAATGTACATACTGAAAAACCCACAAATAAAATTGCAATTCGGGATATGTAAGTGCCTGAAAAAAATTCACAGATTATATGCAAAGAGAATGAAAGGGTCCTGGAGTTAGAGATCTTCTAGCAAGGGGATCAGGAAAAGGACGTGTGGCTGTGACCTGGGTCCTTCGGATTCAGTAGGGTTCAGAAGCAGAGAGAGAAGAGGCTTCTAAGCAAGACAAGGACCGATGTGGAAATGATGAGGTAAATAAAAGGAAAAATAAGTAATGAGTAGAAAGTGGGCGTGTGTGTGGTTGGAAGGAGAGCAGAGCAGGGAAGGCCTAGAGTCTGTACCAACGTGCTGTATGATGTCATTAAACCACCGCTGTCCTCTGGGACTCGCTGGAATTGAAGATACCGGCGGAGGCCACCATCCTCCGATTCTGTCCCCCTGCCTGGTGGGCACTAGGGAAGTCACCAGCAATGATGGGCACGATGGGGGTGGCACTTGGGACCCAGCAGCCATATGATGAAGCTAAGGTGGAAAGAGGCCAGTTCGAGAGACATTTTCATAATCCGCAGGCCACCATTTGTAATTAGGTGGTTTATGCGCCTGAGTAATTAAAAACTTACAAGCATACAAAGAAAAAACCTGTAAAGTGGTTGGTCGTTAGACTACAGGGATAACACTTAGTTTCCATAAAAGCCTGCGTTATCATGAAATGAGAAACCACTTTCTTTTGTAATGTTTATTTTTGAGAGACAGAGACAGAGACAGAGCGTGGCGGGGGAGGGGCAGAGAGAGAGGGAGACATAGAATCCGAAGACAGGCTCCAGGCTCTGAGCTGTCAGCACAGAGTCTGACGCCGGGCTCGAACCCACGGACTGTGAGATCATGACCTGAGCCGAAGTCGGACACTTAACTGACTGAGCCTCCCAGGTCCCCTGAGAAACGATTTTTAACTTCCTGGCCCCTACAGTGGCCCTTTGATTGCTAAGGTTGCTCTTGTAATATCCCAGTTGCTGCTTTGGCCTCTAAATGAAGTTGGGCCTTCACGAAGGAAAGACGGAGGGACTCCTGGGTAGCTCAGTCGGTTAAGCATCTGACTTCGGCTCAGGTCACGATCTCATGGTTTGCGGGTTCAAGCCCCGTGTCGGGCTCTGTGCTGACAGCTCAGAGCCTGGAGCCTGCTTCGGATTCTATGTCTCCTTCTCTCTCTGCCCCTCCCCTGCTCATGCTCTGTCTCTGTCTCTCAAAAATAAATAAACATTAAAAAAAAAAAAAAGACAGGGGAGGCAGGCCCCCCTGGGAGTCAGAGCTGTGGACTCAGAATTGCAGGCCGCTCCGGGCCACACCGCCACACAGGCTGGCAGGAGAGTCACAGGAAGCTCATTCCACCATCCTTTCCTAGCTGTCCACAAATTCACTCACCTCTTTGAGCTTCAGCTCCTCTCATAGGGTTCTTGTGAGAACCAAAAAGAAGGCTCATGCAGCATTCGGCGTATGGAACAGGTGGTCCAAAGGAGCCGGTTCCTTTTCACTCATCAGAGGCCGACAGGATCACTTACTCATTTATTCATTCAACAAAGACACTTATGTTCCTGGTCACCCAGCAGTCAACAGCAGAGAAATAGTCTCTGCGGGCCCTCATTAGGGCTATGATGGAGGGGACAAATATGACATCAATAATCACACAAATGATTGCAGACCTGGTAAGAGCTACGATGAAAACAGTAAGATGCTAAGAGGATTATTACGGGGGGCCGAGTCCAGATGGGGATCAGGGAAGGTTAATGAAAAAGCAATAATTCTGATGGGATCTGAAAGGATGAAAAAAGCTGGGGAAAACTGGAGACCAAGGAGAAAGGAAGGGCCCCACCAAGATCAAGGGTAAAAGCTACTTGTTTAAGTGTATTTATTTATTTATTTTGAGAGAGAGACAGAGACAGAGCACAAGCAGGGGAGGGGCAGAGAGAGGGAGAGACAGAACCCCAAGCAGGCTGCACACCATCAGCGCCAAGCCCGACGCGGGGCAGGAACTCCCGAACTATGAGATCAGGACCTGAGCTGAGATCAAGAGTCGGATGCCTAACTGACGGAGCCACCCAGGAGCCCCAGAGCTTTTATTTTTAAACAAATAAGGGCACTTCCTAACACACAGGCTTATAGTTAAGGCACTTGCATATGTGGTTTGGCAGGAGTGACACCATACCACAAAACTACAGGTTCACAACCCGTAGAGAGAAAACACTTGTTCTTCCAAAGCATTGCCATTTGGTCCGGTCACGTTTTATTCTGCCTGTCCCCAACCCTTAAGAGTTGCAGGATTCTTTGTGGCCATTTTTCTCAGTACTTTTTGTAGTAATTCTTGGAGACAGGTGAATGTAGAAGTACTCTGTCCTATAGAATCTTGTTCTCATCGCCACTGGGGACAGGGCCCATTTTTCTCCTTTATCTGAAGCAGCAAAACTCAACGGGGGAGATAGACGTTGGACGCATGAGACCTGGGTTCAGGCTCCAGGGCCACCATTGATGGGCTTTGTGACCGCGGGCAAGTCACTTAACCTTGCTGGACTCCACTACTTCATCTCTAAAATCTACTCTGTAGAATTGATTCCGGTGTTAAAACAAGAAAACGTACATGAGGGGGCTAGACAAATGTGACTCCTGGCACACACTCAAAGTCCTTTCTTTTAAATCCTGCTAGAGCCCCCAGCTTGTGTCTGGGCACAGAAGAGGGGAGAAAGGAGGTGTCAAGGCTGACCTACATGTTTTGCGAGGCTTCAAGTAATAAAGATCACCTATTGCATCTACGTGCTGTAAGTGTATTGTGACATAGATAAAAATGGAGAGAGGTTTAAAAAAATAAAACAGAAGCAAGTGATAGGATAGTCCTCTGTGATTCTTTTGCACTTTTCCAGAAAGAAAGAAAGAAGGAAAGAAAGACAAAGAAAGAGAGAGGAAGAAAGAGAGAGGAAGAAAGAACAAAGAGAGAGAGAGAAAGAGGAAGAAAGAGACAGAAAGAAAAAGAAAGAGGAAGAAAGAACAAAGAAAGGAAAAAAGAAAGAGAAATGAAGAAAGAAAAAACAAAGAGAAAGGAAAAAAGAGAAAAAAAGAAAAGAAAGAAAAAAAGGAAAGAAATACACTGTGACAACCACGGGAGACTGAATGCCAATGGCCACAGTCTTCAAATCTTTCCATTTCTTGTTGACATTCTCACTGACAGTGTTTGAACAAGGCCGGGCTGTTGACACACAGTCATTGTTTGCTGTAGCCCAGCAGAACCTGTGAGATAAAGCCGTTCAAACCTTGACATATATCACTTTGTCACCACGACACAGGGAAGGCGTGAGCCACCGGTCTGAAAGGGCCAAACTCGGCTTTCGTGTGCTCGCCTACAGCCCTCACGGATGTGGCCTGGGACTTTGCAGCCAGAGCCGAGAGCCAAGAGTGAGGAAAAAGTGGAGATGTTCTGGAAGCGAGACACTGGCGTCCCAGCTCTGTCGTGGGAAGTGGTGAGAATCCCCAGAGTATCAGAGGCCTCAGCCCTTCGATATGTTGCTCACTCTCCTTCCCAGACCACATGGAGGCAATTCAGGCACCAACACTCCCCTAGGGCATGTTCTGGAGGCTTCCTTCAGTTCGGCTTCCCAGGAGCTCTTGATCGTCAACATGGCTGGACTGCCCACCAGCCACCAGGGACTGTGACTGGGGGATTCAAAGATAAGTGAGACAAGTCACTGACCTCGTTATTTGGGGAGGAGGGTTGGGGGCATACACACAGGCCCTGGCAAGGAGTAAATGTTCAGCTTGTTGATTTGCTAGAATGAAGAGCTGACTGACTGAACTGAAGGCCATAAATGCAAGTGAGTCCTGCATCAGAAGAAAGCGCAGGATTAGAAGTCTCAAGGCACAGTTGACTTTCCTGTTCCCCCCACTTTCCATCTGGGCATTAGGCTGGATACTTCTGCTGCTTCCAAATTCATTGTCTACCCTGCTCCGTGCCCCAGGGGCTGGCCTCTCTGAACTACCTCCCCTGGGCTCCCTTGCCATATGTGTTCTGGCAGACCAAGGCGGTCCCTGGAAAGAGACAGGGAGAGGTGACAGCATGTCCTCCCCTCCACCCTGGCTCATCCTCTATCGGCAGCTCAGGACCCGACAGCGACAGCTCCCCATGCGCTGCGTCCCGTTCTCACTGGGGCCTCCCCTCGCCCCATGGTCCTAGCTTCTCACTGCTGCTGATGTCTGGGTGCCTCAATGCTTTGTCTTCCTTCAATCCTGTCTACACCTCTGGAAAGAGCTCCTTCATGGAAACCACCTGAATCAATTCTATTTCCTATTGAGGCCCCGTTTATTCAGCAAACTGGAGCAAGTCCTGGAACTTCTCAGAGTGTCACATTCTTCCACTATGAAATGGGAATCATAGTCTCTAGCACAGTGCTTGAACATGGTGTTTGAACAGGGCCAGGCTGTTGAATGTTAGCTACTTGAATAAATGAATGAATGGACAGGTGGGGGGTGGGTGGATGGATGGAAGAATGCTTATGAGAATTAATGACATTATTATATGTTATTATACATATAATGATTATGTATTATATATTATAATTCTTTTTTTAATGTTTATTTATGAGGGAGAGAGACAGTGTGAGTGGGGGAGGGGCAGAAAGAGAGGGAGACCCAGAATCCGAAGCAGGCTCCAGGCTCTGAGCTGTCAGCACAGAGCACGACGCGGGGCTCGAATTCACGAGTACTCATGAGCACTCCCAAGCCGTGAGATCATGGGCTGAGCTGAAGTCGGATGCTTAACCAACTGAGCCACCCAGGTGCCCCTGCTTATTGTAATTCTTAAGTGGAAAGTGAATGTAACAGACGGTATAGGCTATATTGATATCAAAAAATGGGCATGGGTCAGGGCACCTGACTGGTTCTGTCGAGAAAGCGTGACACTCTTGATCTCGAGTTGTGAGTTCGAGGCCCACGTTGGGTGTAGAGATTACTCATATAAATAAAAAAACTTTTAAAAAATGGGCATGGGTCAAGAATCAGGAAAACTGAGTCCCAACTTTTCCATTTGTTAATTGTGCGTCTCAGGCAAATCATTTTCCCATTCTGTGCCTCTATTTCCAATCCCCTAAAACAAACAAACAAAAAATAGAGTCAATAACCTCTAAGGAGCCGTTTGACTTGGACATCCTATCAAGTCCTAAGCATTCCAAAGAAACAGTTTGAATTGGAGAAGTTAGGGACGCACTCGGGGCAGAGGCAGAGACTCAAAGAACATAGTAGGGACTGGAACAACAGGACGCTCCAATGAGCAGAGCCTTGAGGGAACTGAGCAGGGGAAGTTTGGTCAGTTCTGGTGACCAAGACTAAACATCTGGCCAGAACAGAAGTTGCCTTGGGAAGTCAAGGGACATTGACTGCAAAAGGAAGGAATATGACTTCCTCAAGGCCCCGGAAGCCAACGGAGAACTCAGATTCGAATTTCCTCTTACCCCTTACCAGGGTCCCTGTCTTTATCTCCTGATGGCAGCTGCCTCCTCTCTTTTGTGAATCTGAATCCTTTCTCTGAAGGTCACTTGTCAAATGAAGGATGAGGGAAAATTTACTGGGAAAGGAAACCATTTGGTGAGAGGTCTCTTTGGCGCTGTTCAAATCTTGGCAAAGGACATGTTCCTGTCATTAGCCTACTTGCATTTTAAAATCTGTTCGCAGGAAAGTCAAAGTCAAGATAATCAAAAGAAAATGACTTAAAAAAAAAAACAGTTGTAAAAATATAAATCCAGAAAACACTTTTTCACTGGCGCTTGAGCAAGAATATCACCCTGAAGGGTCCTGGGCACTAAGTCAAAACACTGGAAAAAAGTGGTAACATTTAACAGTAAGAATACTGACGTGAAACTGTTTTGGAGTTCATTTCCGCACAGAGTTATCTGATAATGGGGCTAGCTGTGTGAGTTTAGGCATGTCCCTTCATTTCGGGCCTCAGTTTCCCCATATGTCAAATAGAGGAGTCAGACTCAAACAAAGGTGGGCTCTAGAAGTGTCCCCTGCCCCGCAGGGCCGGCAGCTCCCATTCCACTACTCTTTCCCCTCTGTTGAACACAGCATTCCTCGGAGGGCACAAGACAACTTGTACCACTTTGGTTTCGGCTTGCCTGACCCCTGTCCACTGTGTGGCCTCTCAGAGCGCGGGAGCCGGAGACCTGAGTCAGCTGCTCACAGCTGGTACACTGTGGGGCTTAGATCAGATGTGAAAAGGAGTCCACACCAGCCTGCCGTCCAGCTGGGCCTCTGAGAAGGGGTCATCTAGACATGAGCCAGCCTCACCGCCCCTGCCAGGGACAGGACTCATCACCTCTGGCGGCTGCTCTTTGCGGTGACCACACGTCCACACCCCACAGGGCTCACTAAGTGGTCTTTCCAAGATGCCCCTCTGTAGCTGGTGTTATTCCCCAGGTTCTCCACGCCTCCTTGTTGAGCTATAGCTGTGCGTCCCCGAGTGGCCACCCTCCTGTGAGACGCGGAAACCCCAGGCTGTGTCACTTGAGTTCAGAGAATGCTGCCCTCTCTGCCTTTCTCCCCCGGGCAGAGTCCCAGTGCCCCCATGATCCCAGAGGAAAGAGACCCATTCAGGCTCATGGAGCCCAGCAAATTTCCAAAATCCATTTGACCAAAGGAGTCTGCTTAAGTAACTCCAAGCAATGGCCCTCAGAACTGCTACTCCAAACAATATGTTTTGGGAAGCACTGCCCTGTGGGTTAAAATCCACTTTCTGGAGTTTAGGTAAGGCTCACTTCCGGCTGGCCCCTGCTAACTCACAGCCCCTCTCCCCACTTCTCTGTACCCCCGCAAGCCCACTGCCATTGAATTACTGGTTGGTAGTTGATGACTTTAGGGCATGTGAATGTTGCAAAAATGGAAACTTGGAGTAAGAAAAGGGAAAAAAAAAAGCAGGGTCTTAGGCAAAGATATTACCTGAAGGATCCTAGATTTCAGGTCAAAAGTCCTTGAAAAGTGAATTCTATGAACCATTCTCCATTCTCTCCCTTTTTTTTTGGGGGGGGGGGCCAATAAACTATATGCATTTCACCCCTCCAGGCCTTTGTTCATGTTGTCCCCTCGGATTGGAAAAGCGTCCCCGTTTATTTACCTATGAAGACCTCATTCATCTTGCAGAGCTTAACTCAAACACCACCTCTTCTGCGGACCCTCCCCAAATTGCCTACTAAGCATTTATTCCTTATTAGAGAATTCGCAGGCACTTTTCATGAGCTTCCGTTAGAGTCCTTTTCATTCTACCTGCCCCGATAGTTACATGCCATAACTGTCATAGTGCTCCGGGCCAGAACGGGTCGCGTGCGAGAGCTGTACCGGTTAGAAAAATAAAGGCAGGCCGTGTCCTCTGTTGCGGGGTCCTCTCTCCTCATCTGGGAGCTCTTGGATCATATTCTGGAAACCCTCTCCCCACGTGCTGCTCCATCAAAATGTGTCTCAGCCACAGCAGTGCGACTTCGGCACTAACTTGTCTCTAGTGAGATAATCTGTTGCAATCAGAAAGAAGGTGGATCTGAGCCCTAAAAGGAAAGAAATCGATCCCAACTTCACGGGTTCAGTTCAGACAGTCAGAAAAGAAGTCGAGAATGAATAAATAGGCACAAAAGGTCTTCTCCAAGGAGGCAGAGCGGGTGTCCCAGAGCCCCCGGCCGTACAATTTAGTCTTTTGCTTGGGTTGTTTTCTCTCGGACCTGGTCCTCGCAAACGCACGGCACATTAGTCACAGCAGATAAAAGGTGCAGGTGGTGCTCCAGAGTCACTGCCTGAGTCAGAGGCTGCAAGAGCTGACTGGGTGGCCGATTCCATGTGAAAGGAAGATCTGGGGCCACTGGGCGAAGGAGCAAATAGCTCCCTGAACTTCAACGGTCTCAGCCTCCACGGACGTGACTACACTATAGTGCGGCGCTGAGAGTCACAGAGGTGCCCCGGATGTCCAAGGAACCATTGCCTCACCTGCCGTGTCCCCTCTTAGAGGACAGCGAAGTGGACATGAGCTCTTTGGGAAACGTTTATTTTTATTTTTTTTGGGGGGGGGATATATTGTTTAAATTGTGAGCATTCATTGAAAAGGTGAAGATTTTCCCCCAAGGTAGCCTCACAGTTCATTCTTCTTGTTCTCAGAGGTTTGCTCAAATGTCACCTGCCTGAACACCTTGATTTAAATTCCAGCCCCTGGGGCACCAGGGTGGCTCAGTCAGTTGGGCGTCTGAGTCCTGATTTTGGCTCAGATTCGAATTTCCTCTTACCCCTTACTCAAGCTCACGGCTTGAGTCGGAGCCCCATGTCGGGCTCTGTGCTGACAGTGCAGAGCCTGCTTGGGATTCTCTCTCTTTCTCTCCCACTTGTGCTCTCAAAATAAGTAAATAAACTTAAAAAATAAATAAATAAATTCCAGCCCCACTCACCTCTGGCATCCCTCAGTTCCTTTTCTTATCACATTTTTCTTTATGCCAGTTATCATCTAATATACTGTATAACTATATAACTGCATGGTTATCATCTTTCTCTCTTACTCCAAAGGAATATAAACTCCAAGAAATTAGGGTTTGTCTATTTTGATCACTGCTGTATTATGGGGGAGCTATGTATCTGGCACTAATAGGCATTCTTTATTGAATGAAAGTATGAATAAATGTAGTTATTTGGAACGCACGTTTACATTTTTAAAAGTCACTCTATGGAAATACCGACTAAATGCAGAAGACCTATATGTGAACTTTTTTTTTAAATATTTTATTTATTATTGAGACAGAAACAGAGCATGAGCGGGGGAGGGACAGAGAGAGAGGGAGACACAGAATCCGAAGCAGGCTCCAGGCTCCGAGCTGTCAGCACAGAGCACGACGCGGGGCTCGAACTCGCGAGCCATGAGATCATGACCTGAGCTGAAGTCGGATGCTTAACCGACTGAGCCACCCTGGCGCCCCAGAGAACTTTTTAAACACAAGGCAGATTAATTCATTGGCAAATATTTATTAAGGTCATAATCTGTGCAGACACCATGCATTGAGGATTTGCTTATTTTGTTCACACTCACACTTTTGAGTGCCCTAAAGCATCAAATATTCCACACGAAGAGTCACGGCCATACTTCTCACACACAGACACACACACACTTCTGGTTCTTCCTGTAGTTTACCTTAGATCTAATCAGCTGAGGTTTGACAAGTCTGGTCTATGTCTCCTTCGGAACATTCTTAGAAGCAGGAAATGATGATATCAATTAGAAATGCTAGTGTTTCCCACGAATGAGCCTCGAATCAATATTTAACCACTGTTTATTGTGATGTTGGAGGCAGATATTGTATCCTGGAAAGTGCCCAGAGCCAGAAAACTTGAGTGCTAGCCCTAGATCCATCGCTCAAGAACTAAATGATCTTGGCGAGTTACTTAACCACAAATACCTAGCTCAGAAGTTTGTTGTTGTTTTTTACAGGACTTTGTAAACTATGAACTGCTATACAATTTTAAGGAACCATTATTATTTTGTTAAGAAATGAAAACTGCAGGGGTGTCTGGGTGGCTCAGTTGGTTAAGCATCCAGCTCTTGATTTTGGCCCACGTCATGATCTCATGGTGTGTGGGATCGAGCCCCACATCAGGCTGCGTGCTGACGGTGCACAGAGCCTGCTTGGGATTCTCTCCCTCTCTTCCCCTCCCCTGCTTGCTCTCTTTCTCTCTCTCTCTCTCTCTCTCTCTCAAAATAAACTTAAAAAAAAAAAGAAATGAAAAGTGCATTACAGGTCACCTGAAATAGGGGTGACATCAGAGGCAGATGACTAATGACCCTTGAAATGCATGGGTAGCAGTCTCAATATCTTGACCCATTTCGTTATCATGCAATTTGCTGTGTAACCTGCACATTTAGGACCTCAGTTTCATCAGGTACAAGAAAGGATTCTACCTAGTCCCAGCATGCTGGGATGATCTCTCTGATTCTGATTGCAAATGACAGGCTCCATAGGTCTGTGGCAATAAATTGGGATGGGTTTCAATGGATTTTACAGCCCGACCGGGTACTTTTCCAAGAGGGAAACTGTACACTTCTTTCGTTTATTCACTCGTGCATCCATTTACTCCTTCATTCCTTCCACAAATACTTACTAAACATCAGTTATGTGGCAGAGGCTGTAGTAGATGCTGGAGCCAATCAAAGAAAGAAGGCACAGTACCAGTACCATCAATGATCCAAGGTGAGCCAGAGAGCCAGCTTTGTAAACACATCATAGTTGCACACAGTAGCAGCCGCGAGGAGACAGGAGCAAGGCGCAGGGAACCACACATGGAGGCCAGACTTACTCTGTTTGGGGGAGACAGAGATAGCTTCGTAAAGATGGTGGGAGGTGGCCAGGCAGGGGCGAAAGAAAGGCATATCATCAAGTAGGGAATACATGTGGGAAGACCCTGGAGCATTTCACGCGGGCAGTTTAATAAGCACCGAGGGTGTACCTGCTGTATGTTAGGCACCATCGATGAAAAGGAAAGCATATTCAGGGAACAGAAAGCAGATGGGATGGAGCTGATGAGGGTTAGACTGTAAAGTGCTTGAATGCTGTGCTCAATGCTTACAGCACTGGTGAACGCACACAAGGGTACAAACACGATCCCTTTGTGTAAATTATGTACCTTCACCATACAGACACTTGACAGCTATGTGTCTAACCACATGCCATGTGCTCTCTACATGCCAAACACCGGGGATGCAGTAACAAGGGACAGAATCCCTGTCTGAGCAGAACATATCAATAACGGGCAGCGAATGCTGTGACTGTCCAAGCACTGGGCAGGAGGACTTAATCCCATCTAGGAGGAAGGATGGGCAAAGGAAGACTTCCCAGGGGAGGTGACATTTCAAGCTACATCTCTAAGGGTAAACAAGAACTGTCTAGATGACTGGATCGGGGAGCGTTCCAAACAGAAGCCAAAGCAGGTGCCAAGGCCCGGAGGCCCGAAGATGTCAGCGTGGCTGTGGTGGAGGACCCAGGAGGGATGTGGCTGAGCTCTCCAGGCCTGGGATCTATGTATGGAGTTTGGGCTTCACCCCAAAGGAAGCCATTGGTGGGTTCTAAGCAGGGGAGTGATGTGATAAGATTTGTAGTTCAAATACGTGCATCTATATCCATGTAATTGACATTTCTCATTCACCAACTTGGTGTACAGAATCAGGGGCGCCTGGGTGGCTCAGTCAGTTAAGGGTATGACTTCGGCTCAGGTCATGATCTTGCAGCTCATGAGTTCGAGCCCCATGTCGGGCCCTGTGCTGACAGTTCAGAGTCTGGAGCCTGCTTCGGATTCTGTGTTTCCCTCTCTGCCCCTCCTCGGCTCACACTCTGTCTCTTTCTCTCAAAAAGAAAAACAATCAAGTCACCCTTCCTTAATATTCAAACCTTAATGCCAGGAGCCCTTACCCACCCAGATTAGAAGAAAGACTATCTGTGAGATTCTCTTCCCTAAATATTTCTCTTTTTTTAATGTTTACTTATTTATTTTGAGAGACAGAGTGCACACAGTAGGGGAGGGGCAGAGAGAGAGGGAGAGAGAGGGTCCCAAGCAGGCTCTCTGCTGTCATCACAGAGCCCGATGTGGAGCTCGATCTCATGAAACCGTGAGATCATGACCCGAGCTGAAATCAAGAGTCAGACACTCTTCTGACTGAGCCACCCAGGCGCCTCCCTCAAATATTTCTAAAAACCTGCCTGCGAATCTGTCCTCACAGGCATAGCCTTCCTGCCACCTCGTAAAGAACATGAACTTGGCTGTGTCCTCTGAGATTGTCCCCATCCTTGGACGACCAGCTTCTGCCGGTGGCCTCCGGGGTGGCCTCCCTGCAGTCACTAAAGCAGGGACTCCAGGTCTTCCTTGAAAGGCGACCGCCTGCGCAGCCAGTGGAAATACCGGGGTCCCTTCTGTGGCCACGGGAGCATCTTTAGGGCCCTGCTCATTGCCTCCATGGTGGCTGATGCTGGGCCTGCTGCTTCATCTCGGTGGAAAGAGAGGACCCTCCGGCCCATGTCACTTTCAAGAGAGGCCTCCCGCAGCAACTGTGTCGTGACCAACCAGCCCCTTCTCTGCACATGAGCAGATGGCCACTTATCGAAAGGCCTGGTGGGGCTATGTCAGGGGCAGCTCTGAGGTCAGCTGCATGCTCTGGCCAGACAGCCATCCTCTCTGACCTCAGGGTGGGGACACAGTCCCCCTCCTGTCCCAGCATCATTCCTAATTGCTTTCACTGCCTTCCAGGGTGAAGCGATCTTTCGGGTAGAGGTCACTGTCAATACCACTCATTTGCCACCTACTTTTGGTGGGCTGGCTGCCTGCAGGGAGTCAGGCCTCTTGTTCCCGAGGCAGGAGTCGCTCTGAGGCCCCCAGGGCCGGTGCTGGGCCTGTGCCCTCCTCAAAACCGGCCTCATTTCCTGCCCGGGATTACCCACTTCTCAGAATGAGTTTCCCTCGGGGACGTGGTGCCCCTCCCATAACCTCTGCGGAGACCGACGTCAGCGTGTTTGACAAGCTATGCCAAGTGCCTACTACGTGTGCCTCTATGTGTGCGTGAGAAATGTCTGCCTGGTTCTTTTCCCACATTTTAGCAGCAGTATCTCCGGGTCTCGGTGAGTTTTACGATCTTTACCTTAGTGTTTTGTTTTGTTTTGTTTTTCACAATCACTATGCATCATCATTTCAGGAACTGAATTTAGTCTTTGGAATCAGAAGCCCTTTAGAAAATCAGATCACCCGTTCCCTCATCTCTAAAGTAAGAAAAAAGAACATTTCATAGGTTGAGAAAAATTCAATACCGTTTTAAGTTTTCTGATATTTTTATTACTTTTAACTGACACTGAGGATGATATAGCAATACATGAACATGATTATATCATATATCCTGGCGGATCTCGGATTTCCTCAAGGTGGAATCCTTTTTCCCTTCTCCTTCGTTTGATTTCTCCCTCGTCCTCCAATCTGCTCTCCTCACATCACAGCTTTTGCCCAACCTGGGCCAACTGGGCGTCCCACATAACCACAGGACACCCTAGAACGTCCCATCTGTATTTTTCTCCATGATATGACAGTACCAAAAGCATAGCGATATATACACTTTACTGAATTTATGTAATCATATAAAAGGCTTTTGATCTTCGTGAAAAAGAGACCCAGTTATACACAATTTTATGCATGTTCCTTCTCTCGCTCAACAACACTCTCTGGAATTCCATTCTGGTCATTCGGTAAAGCTCTGACTTTAATGGTGGCATAATATTTCATGATTCGAAAATAACACTTTTTATTCATCTGTTTCCATATTTATTGATATTCCCCTCATTTCTGGTTTTGCCACGATGGACAATGCTGTAACACACACACACACACACACACACACACACACACCCCTTTGCTGCATAGGTGATTTTGTTTTGCAATAGGCTTTCAGGAATGGAATTTCTGGGCGAAGTGGATCTAGCCAGTCAATGGTGTTTCCAGGGTATGCTAATTGCTTAGTAAGTGCCTGTTATGTGGTAATTGCCTGATAAAATGGGGCTGCTATTATTCTCATTATTCGCTGAGGAGTTCTATTTTGGAAAAGTTTAGTCATTTATTAGATCTCCATTTAGATAAACTACGTTTACTTGAACGACATGGGTTATCTGAAATAACCAAACCAGCAACTGTTCTTTTTTGTTTATACAGAATCGAAAGGAAGTAGGACCTCACCGGAAATCTAAAATAGACAGGAACGTTTACCTCCTCGTTTCCTCCGAGCATTTCAAATCCATTTCCTCAGTAAGGCAGGAACTCAGAAGCTACAGGCTTTGCTCCCGTAATCGGAGATCCTTGTTTTATATATTTTTAAAATTGTTATCAGCTTATTCGTACATCTGATTTGAAAAACAAAAAGAGGGCTCATTAAGCTGTATTCCCTGTTGTGAGTAAAGAACCAATTTGTAGCCTCTGAATGAGGTTAATGAATGCATTCCTGTGTCTACGGCCTCGCCCCCGCCCTCCCAGGGCAGAAGCTCTCTGGGAGAACTGGGGTCATGTCTGGTTTGAAGGTTCTCGTGTATTGAGCCTCTCTCAACGAACACAGGGGCGACACCTTGTGAAGAGGGGGCAGTTGTACAAAATGCAGACTCAGTGGATTCCGGACAACAGCACTCTGAAGCCATTTGACCGAAATGTCAACGCATGACAGATTTCAAACTCCAAACTGAAATGGAATCCCGCGAGTTGGCCGAGGGCCAGGGGCTGGGCCCCGGACACGGCCCGAGCCCAGAATGTGACAGAGATTCACACAGTTCTAATGAAACGGGAAACAGGAACTTCTGTTTGTCCACTGCTTTGTTCCCTTTTTGCCTGGACACCAGTGAGACAAGGGAAGCCCCAGAGGCCCGTGTGGGTGTCCTTGGACTCTAAGCCATCAAACTGGGCTGAGCTCCAGGCCCCAGGGCCCCACCAGGAAAGAGGTGCTGTCAGGCTGAGTCCCTGTCTTTAAGGAGCTCACGAACTAGATTTGGAGACCAATCAGGCTTGGAGGAGAAATGTCCCAGCTCAGTTTGTTGGGTTACTGGCCAATTGCAGGGGGAAGGAGTCAGTTGTGAGGGATTCGGAGGAGGGGGCGTACCTGGGGGCCGGGGTGGAGAGGGCGCGGGCCAGGGCCCGCTTGTGACAGCTGGGCAAAGGAAGGGAGGCAGTGATTAGAAAGCGCCTACTATGTGCCGGCGGTAGTGTGAGCACTTCGCCTGGTTATCTCTGGTGACTCCCAGGACTGGGGTTGGAAGAGAAGAGGGGGAAGAAAGTGTTTCCAGCAGGGAAAATGGTGCAATGAACATCAAGGCACGTTGATGACACTACTGACAGCGCGCTCTGAGCTCCGGCTGAACCGATTCACGTCATCAGATGTTTGTATAGACAAAACAGGCTTCTCGGCCAGGGCAGGGGCAGCCGCCGTCCGCCTACGTTACACGGGTGAGGGGCACGCATAACTGGCTTACTCCACAGCCTCGACGAAATCTTTGAGCACCTGCAGGGCTCTGAAGATGGTGTAAACTATGAGATGGGAAGAGATGGTTGAGGGTCCCAGGATTGGCCGAGGCCTTTGTCACACCTCATAGCCAGGTGCCCAGTGGTTTCAAGATGAGTCAGATCATGGGAACTTTGGGGTCTTGTTGCAAAGTCCCCTCCGAAACTTCACATTTCCTCTTATATCCAGAAAGAAACAGGGTGAAAATGACGAAGAACATAAGGCAGTCGGGCGGTGTGTGTTTGAGTCCCTATGCCTGTATTTATTCCCACGCTCTGTTCAACAGTGTTTTCCTGAATGCGTCCAAAGCACTCTGAAGACGGTGGTCACAGAAAAAACCAGGCTCCCAAGTTTACAGTCCAGGTGGGCATTAAAACAGCAGCACAAAGAAGTGTGCCGTCGCGTTGTTACGTGAGAGATCCAGGTGCTGTGCGAGAGAAGGAACATGGAAGGTGTCCCTGAGCAGGTGACATTTCAGATGATACCTAAGCGACAGGAAGTTCTGCATGGACTGGGTGGGGCTAAAGCCATGGGCGGCCTCCGTGGCACATCGGATCTCACACCTCAGCCCGGCTTGTCATGCGGATTAGTTAATGGGTAGAAGGCGGCGGCCCAGTGTCTGGGGAGGCCTGGAGGCAGCAAACCAATGTTTGCTGAATCTGGTCCAAAGTCTCTCCCAGGGTTCTGAGTTCCTCTCTGACTTTGACCCCAGGGAGGCTCACCCTTGCTGCAGGGGCCTGATGTGGGCTCTCTGGCTACCTGAACAAGCGCAGAGGAGCGGGGAGCAGGGAGCTTCCGGGAGCCCCGACTGTGACTTCCTCGTGATGGTGCTCGTGGGGCTTGGAGTCGGCGCCCCCGTCCGGGGCAGCAGAGAGGGCACACTCCGCTTCTCTCTGGGAAGAAAACTGCCAGCTCTTTCCCACTCGGCCTAGATGGCAACGACCGTCATAGTGACCTAGGGACAGATGCTTGGACGTCA
>CM053576.1:124755804-124781748 GCA_028646485.1 Cryptoprocta ferox | reverse complement strand
GTGCACATCTGGCATTTATCCACTGACCACCACCGGGAAGTCTGTGAGCCAGACAGGCAGATTCCTAACCATGAGCGACGGGACATGCCCAGGGTCACACAGATAAACAGTGTCCCAGACCCGGGTCTCCTGACGCCACTCTGGAAGGCTGCGTTGCTGTTCAAGAGTAGGCCCGGGTGGCTCATTCGGTAAAGCGTCTGACTTCGGCTCAGGTCATGATCTCACGGCTCGTGGGTTCGAGCCCCGAGTCGGGCTCTGTGCTGACAGCTCAGAGCCTGGAGCCTGCTTCAGATCCTGTGTCTCCCTCTCTCTCTGCCCCTTCCCCGCTCACACTCTGTCTCTCTCTCTCTCAAAAATAAATAAAAAACATAAAAAGTTTTTTAAAAAAGAGTAGGCCCTGGGGAGAGGATGTGGGTGGAAAGGCGTGTGCTTGTATTCTGTTCCTCTTT
Organism: Cryptoprocta ferox; assembly: GCA_028646485.1. Classification (NCBI taxonomy): domain Eukaryota; kingdom Metazoa; phylum Chordata; class Mammalia; order Carnivora; family Eupleridae; genus Cryptoprocta; species Cryptoprocta ferox. Next base: position 124,781,299 of record CM053576.1, on the reverse strand, counting down.
CATGTTCAAGTGCGAACACCTAGTGCATGTTGTCTGCTGTCTGGCACTGAGCTAGGCCGTGGAGGCATTGGCCTCTTTGATGGTGGCGTTTTGAGGCCTGGAATGGCAGACAGATGTCACAGGAATGAGGGTGTTTCCACCGGCTGCTGGAGACAGACTCTGAATCTGAGCGTCCTCTGATCTGAACGGCGTGCCGGCCCTGTCCTAACTCGGTTAACCTTTGGAACGTAATCTGATCTGCTGCCGCCCCGGGTGTCTGTGCCCAGGTCTACCAAGGGGACTGCCAATGAAAAGGCTCAAATTCCTCCTTCATTAGCCCAAAGTTCCAGAACAAGAGGCAGAAACCGGGCCGTGACCAAAGCCGTAAGGGGTGAAGTTCTGCCTTCCGATTTCCCCTTCCTGCCTGGGCACTGAGTGTCCAGAGCTCCCAGGAAGGACACTCCCAGGACACTCCCTGGGGGTACCCCCTGCTAGATCTGGTAGGTGGTCCCCAACATGAGCCCCTGTAACTGCAGCCTTCGGCTTCTGTAAGCATCCACTGTCACGTTCAAGCTCAGCATCTCAGGGACTTTGGAGTGCTGTTCTCTGTGTTTGGAATGTCCTTCCTCCCCTGGCCGGTCCTAGTCCAACTTGACCTTCCGCACGGGGCTACCCCTTCCCTAATTCCTGTGCGCGCCCAGAGTATTTTGCACTGACTTCTGGTGCCTCAGAAATTTTGGTCATTAGCTCTTCTTTCTCTCCATCTGCATTGGACCATTGCACCTGCAGCAACGCCCAGCCCACACAGCAGGTCCTCACAGCACTTAATGAATGAATGAGAGTGAATTTGCCTTCCACACCCTCAGCCACATGGCACCCACAGTGCCACAGCCCCCACTGGCCTTGCACCAGGGTTTGCCGCTCACCTCTGACCCCTCCCTGCAAATCCTCCCCCACCGCCCCCGCCCCTGGGGGTGTCCTTTCACCCGTGCCACTGGTCCCAGCCACGGGTGGGTTACACCGCAAGAATTTGCTGATGGCCACCCGTACGCCTTCCTGGCCTTTGGGGATTTCAAAGATGAATAAATCAGCCCTTGCCCTCCAAGAGCTCAGCCTGGGGGTCGGGGGGTGGAAGATAGAATGACCACCGGCAATAGTATGTACCATTTGTTAAGCACCTACTGTGTGGGGGACACATAACAGGCACCATATTTCATTTGTATGATGACCTTGCAATTTGTGAATTAGTACCATTTGATAGGCTACGGAATTAAGGTAAGTGAGCTGCTCTATATCCAAGAGGGTAGAAGCTTCTGGGAGTAGGATTTGAAACCAGACCTTGCCAGGATGCCTGGGTGGCTCAGTCGGTTAAGCATCAGACTTCGGCTCAGGTCACTGATCTCACAGTATATGGGTTCGAGCCCCACGTCGGGCTCTGGGCTGACAGCTCAGAGCCTGGAGCCTGCTTTGGATTCTGTGTCTCCCTCTCCTCTCTCTGTCCCTCCCCTGCTCACTCTCTGTCTCTGAAAATAAAATAAAGACCAAAAAAAGAAAAAGAAAGCAGACGTTGCCAAGGAATGGCCATAACTTGTTCCTTACCAGGAGGCCACTTGAGGACTCTAATCTTAGGAGTGCCTGTGTGCTTCTCCACCCAGTCCTGACCTTCCTGGGTTCTCTCCGTCTCGTGGACCCTCGTGGACCCTCACCCAGGAGAGCCTGCAGGACGGGCCCTCAGCCACATCTCTCAATTCTCTGGGCTGCTGAGAACACCTGTGTCTAATTCAGGTCATGACTCAGAAGTCCCATTCCCAAAATAGGCGACACCGGGCCACTCAAGCTGTGGTCCTCTTCTTTGACCTCCTAACAATAACCCCAAACTTCTGACCTTGCTTTCTGGGCTGGAAAAAAAAGCAAAGCAGTGGCGCTGGGAACAGCCGTTCCCAACCTAAATCTTGAACCCAAATTACGCCCACAGGTTCAAATCAGCGTGCCCATTATTAAGACACAAACAAACTAAAAAATTCCACTCATTAAGACGTAGTAAGTGACGGGGCGCCTGGGTGGCTCAGTTGGTTAAGCATATGGCTTCAGCTCAGGTCCATGATCTCACGGTTTGTGAGTTTGAGCCCCGCATCAGGTTCTCTGCTGTCAGCACCGAGCCTGGAGCCTGCTTGGGATCCTCTGTCCCCCCCCTCTCTGCACCTCCCCCAGATGAGCGCTCTCTCTCTCCAAATAAATAAACATTAAAAAAAAAGACTTGGGGCTCCTGGGCGGCTCAGTCGGTTAAGGGTATGACTTCAGCTCGGGTTATGATCTCGTGGTTTGTGAGTTCGAGCCCCACGTCGGGCTCTGTGCTGACAGCTTGGAGCCCGGAGACTGCTTCGGATTCTGTGTCTCCCTCTCTCTCTGCCCCTCCCCGGCTCATGAACTGTCTGTCTGTCTGTCTCTCTCAAAAACAAACAAACAAAAAACGAATACCAGCCACCGCTCCCTCCAAGGATCTCCAGGCGATCAGATATCTTTAGAGTCCAGTCCCAATGACACGCTATGGCAATATTCCACCATCGTAGATGAGGGAGAACATGACGCAGGCAGAGGCGAGCCAGCCCGAGATTGGGGTGCGGTCCCCTGCCCTTGTTCCCAGGGCTCACGAGGAATCGTTGCCCTCATCTAGGCTGGCCGGGGAGTCCTCGGTCTCTTCCTGGGGCTCATTTCTCTCTCATCAAGTGCCTCCGTTAGCAGACACAGCGCAGTGCTCTTTTTGAGGTCTCTCTGTGGCATTTCTGGAATGTCCTTCTTCCCCAGCTCTGCTGTTCTTTCTCCTTAGAGTGAAGGCAGGGAAATAAAAAGGCCTATTTATACTGGTCCGGGCTTCCGAGGAGCCCATCTCATTGCTGAGTAGTTAGGACGGTTAGTGTTTTAGGGACAACCTGTGAATTGCCTGGTGCCTCTCCAAGGGTGGGGGGTGGGGATGGAGTTGCCACCACCTTGAACTTGACTCAGGGCTGTGCGCTGCCTCCAGCCAGGGGGGTATGGGGCTGCCCTGCACTGGGTGCCTCCCCCTCTGCCCCCCACAAAGCCGCAGGGCCCCCTTCTTCTCCCCTTGACTTAGGGCACCGAGCAGCCCACAGTCCGCATCGCAGGGTCAGCAACAGGCTGGCAAGGGCGGCCTTCCTAATGAGAATGGTCATCAGGCTCCAGACAGTCTCTTGGAGTTGACATCGTGCTTGTTCGCGGAACTCGTTTTCTCAGAGGTTGGTGTCACCATCCCTATTTTAAAACAGAGCAGCAGCTCCAACACATCCGTTTCGTATATGCTATCAGACTGTTCTAGACAAGCTTTGGAGAGTGCCTGCCTTCCATCATATTCCCTGTGACTTGAGAACTGACCCCGCTCACAGCCATGCTCCCACCGGTGTGACCTTGTGTCACACAAACTTCACTTAATTCAACTAGAGATGAGCAAACACCCTGAGCAAGGTGGCCAGTTGGATATTCTCTCTCAAAGTTTAGATTCTAGATTCCGAAATGCTTCTCAGGGGCTCCTGGGTGACCCAGTTGGTCGAGTGTCTGACTTTTGATTTAGGCTGAGGTCATGATCTCATGGTTGTGAGATTGAGCCCTGCATTGGGCTCTGCACTGACAGTGAGGAGCCTGCTTGGGATTCTCTCTCTCCCTTTCTCTCTCTCTCTCTCTCTCTCTCTCTCTCTCTCCGCCTCTGCCCCTCTCCCACTGGTTCTCAAACACATGCACACACGCGTTCCCTCTTTCTAAATAAATAAATAAACTTAAAAAGAAAAAAAAGAAATGCTTCTCAGCCTCTGTTAGGTCCTTAAATGGGAAGGGCCGGGAATGCTACTGCCACATGCAGATAGAGGCAATGGAAGCTTGTTGCCCACGGAGCAAATGATGAAATCGTCATGTGCTGACATCCCAGAAACTCAGAGAGACAATTCTGACAGCTCCCCCATTTGTAGTTCCAATCGCTCTTGAGGCCCTTTGGTTTTCTGAAATATCCTTATATCTTTTTGTAACAGAATGTTCTATTAGGGCTTAGACTTATGTAACACGATGATCTATTCGAATTAAAAAAAAAATTTTTTTTAATGGAAAAATCTACCAGCTGCTATCTGGAGAGACAAAAACAAAAGGTCCCCATGGGGCAGGTCCTTAGTGACCTCACTTACACAGGCGAGCTGGGACTTGGCAAAGTCAGCCCCCCCAGGTGGTTTGCGGAGCTCCGGGAAGGACGGGGTCAGTTTCTAGAGTGACCTGGGATCCTTCGGCAAAGAGAAAGGGCTCTTCTTCCCGATATTTGGAGATGGGTGGGGCTGTGAGGTGATCGGAGATGTCCCCGGGAAAGCTCGTGCTGGAGGACAGCAAGGCTCTAAGTAGCCACGGTGGGGCTAGCTGCGATGTTTGCCTCCTGACTTCTAAGAGCATCACGTACCTCTGGGCGGCCAGCTTCTCTGTCCAGGTCAAGGTCATGAGCCTGGGCTCCCAGTCCCTCCTGCCTCCTGCTTCCGCACGCCGCGGGCACACAGGGCTGTCTGCACGTAGGAGAGAAATCCACTGGCTTTGTCAAGTCAACACTGCTGTCTGAGAACTGGTTTTAAACTTCGAAGGAGACCCGCGTTACACTTCCAATAACGTCAACTCTCTTGCATAAACCAGTTTGGGTGGCACTTTGTCCCTGTGGTCAAAGTGCCTTGTCCAAGTCACAACTAGTGGGGGTGGGGGTGGGGTGCCGGACCTAGGTCCAGGTTGGCCAGACTCAGATCCAAGGACCTCCCACTGTACCCCTTGTCCTCTCTGGTGACCTTCAGCGGAAGAGCCCTCGGCGCTGCTCGGTGGTTCTGGCTCCTTGTTCTCAAAGAGGGTACCAAGGTGGCATCCCCTGTGTGCTTGGTTGAAATGGTGAATCCCCCCCGCCCCAGACCTATGGAATCAGAGCCTCATTTCAACAGGTTCCCTAGAACCTTCAGGAAGCACTGCTCCGGATCCTCACCCTCCCGTCCCTGCAGTGCTGTCCCATCTGCCACTGGCTCCCTAAAGGATCACAGCCAAGTGCTTGTCCTCCTGGGGCTCCAAGAAAGGCCTCTTGATTCTGATCTGTGGAGGAACCAACTGGTGCCTTCGACAAGATGGTCCAGGGAGCAGGGGATGAGCAGTCACTGCCGACAGATGTGGGATTCCTTGTGGGGGTCATGGAAATACTCCGAGAACAGTCAGTGGCGGTGGCTTCACAAAAACCCCTAAGTTGTACCCTTTATTTTTTTTTATTAATCACTAAAAATGGTGAAATTTTAATGTATATACATTTCTCTCTCTTTTTTTTTAATGTTTATTCATTTTTTGAAAGAGAGAGTGTGAGCAGTGGAGGGGCAGAGGGAGAGGGAGACACAGAATCCGAAGCAGACTCCAGGCTCTGAGCTATCAGCACAGAGCCCCATGCGGGGCTCGAACCCACGAGCCATGAGATCATGACCTGAGCCGAAGTTGGACGCTCAACTGACTGAGCCACCCAGGCATCCCCCAAGAGAACTATTTTTTTAAAAATGGTACAGAACTTGACAAACAGAAACAATAAACCTTCATCAAATTAGGTCCAAAGTTTTCCCGAAGACCTGGGACTTCTGTGCAAGAGCGTCTGCATTCTTGTTCCGTGTCTTATGGTCTGTGTTCAGAGCTGTTAGGAGGCCCAGATGGCACAGTGGGTGGGAAGCGACTTGCGAAGGAACAAGAGCTCAAAGGAACAAGAGCTCAAAGCATTTCGGCTGCCCTCCCAAATGCCTCCCTGCCTCTCACCACCCCCACCCCTGCATCTTGCCTCTAATCTCCATGTAACTTCCTTAGGCAGCCAGGTCATCTGGGGAGAAGTACATAAATCTTGCATCTCTTTGCAATGCCAGCGACGGCTCGCTAGATATTGCAGGGTATTTACTTTAAAAGAATATTGAAAAAGAAAAACTCTTTAGAAAACTGAAGGTCTAGCTAGTCACTGAGACCCTAGACAAGGGCTGGCATGTGTCTTGGGGAATTCCCAGCCTTCAGATCCCAGTTCAGCCTCCTCTGACATTCTCCCCTCCCCCCGCCCCAGGTTGACTTCTGTCCCCAGACCGTCCCTGCCCAGTAATATTTACTGAATGCACAACGGTGGCCCAAGCTTAGCGTTGTTGGAGCAAGGACATTCCAGAACACGAGAAAATTCACCTTGGTCTGTTGAAAGCCGAGCTCACGCTCTGATCGGGGGGAGCTCAGCTGCTGGCTTTCCTGGAGAACTGTACGTTCCCCTCCCTTGCTGCCAGGTTCCAAACACTGATGACCCACTTACCCGTGCTCGGCATTCAAAGCCGCCCAGACAGGGCTGTGACAGGCATGGGCACCCTCTCAGGGGACGGATTTGATGTATCATGGGTTGAAATGCTCCCCGTCCGCCTCATTTTTATTATTAGGGTGCCTATCAAGCAGGCAGAATCCATCAAAGATTAGCACTCTGCCGGAGTTTCGGGGTCAAGGGATAAAGCACAAATACTTCCCTTTCCGAAACTTTCTGACGGCCCTGGAATGGTTCTACCGCCTTCACTCTCCTAGTCACAAAAATAAACACAGGCTAAACCAAGCTTCTTTTCCTCCCTTTGCTTTTGCAAGCCTTGTGGCATCTGAAATAGTCGTATTTTTGTGACACCACCTGGTGGCATTGTCAGCTGTGATGAACGGTCCCTTCCCCTCAAGTGGTCACCACACCTTTGATGCAGGGAAGGTGGCTTTCGGGGCTTTGACGAGGGGGAATCTGGGGTGGGCCTCTGGGCCCGGAGCCTGGGCACTGTGCTGGCTCCTTCACCTTAGAAGTGGGGGAGGGGGCGCCTGGGTGGCTCAGTCGGTTGAGTGTCCGACTTGGGCTCAGGTCATGATCTCACGGTTCGTGGGTTTGAGCCCTGCATTGGGCTCTGTGCTGACAGCTCAGAGCCCGGAGCCTGTTTCGGATTCTTTGTCTCCCTCTCATTCTGCCCCTCCCCCATCTATGCTCTGTCTCTCTCAAAAATAACCATTAAAAAAATTTTTTTAATGGAGTGAGAGCAGGTTTTAGAGTCAGACTGAGCCTCTGTGTCTTAGTTCATTGGAGCTGCGGTAACAAAAACACCGCAGGCTGAACGACTTCCATGACCAACACTTATTTCCCACAGTTCCAGAATATTAATATTCTAGGATAATACTCTAGAACTAATATCTAGAGGCTAGAAAGCCAAAGATCAAGGCGCCCGCAGATTTGGTGTCTACAGAGAACTCACTTCCTGGGTCATAGATGCCTTACTGTCCTTCATGGTGGAAAGGGTGAAGGAACGTCCTGGGGTCTCTTTCATAAGGGCACTGATCCATTCATGAGGACGTCACCCTCATGACCTAACCACCCCGAAGACCCCACCTCCCAATACCATCGCACTGGGAATTCGATTTTCAACATATGAGTTTTGAGGGGACACAAACCTTTTGTCTACACCACCTGTCAAGCCACTTATTGACCATACAACTCCGGGCAAGTTGTTTGACCTCTCTGAGCCCCAGGTTTCTAACATTATTTGGTTGAGATGAGGAACAAATGACATAATATACGACAGGTGCGTGGCTCTGACCAGACTTCTAATCAATGATCATCCTTGTTATTAGCATCCTTGCCCAGCAGGGAAAGATGTGGCTCTTGCCCGCTCCTGCAGCCTGTTCCCTGTCCCCGGTAAGCGCTGCCACCACTGCTCTTGGGGCTGAGTGTGAGGTGGAAAGTTCAGGGAGGTAGGCCACCAGCCGCATGTACTGCCCTGTGCCGACTATCGGAGCTGGGCCACTGAGGGGGTCACTCATTCCTCACTCACTCTTTTGTTCCATAAACATGAGACGGGTATACGCTGTGAGGCCACAGGGAATATAAACACCGGTAAGCCATGTTCCTGCCCTCAAGCACACAGATCTTTAAAGGACACGTGTGACCCTAACATATTTGTGGACATTGTGAATGCAAGACGCCGTGGGCTGGAGGGAGAGAGGCCTGACACCCACTAGATGCTTCTGGGAAGGCTGCACGCAAGGCGAGCCTCGTGGTAAAGCTCCCCGGAAGCTGCGGGGTTACTGTACGCAACCAGTTTGCAAACATTTATAGTTCATTTCTTCTTGCCAAGTGGGCAGGCTGGGCCTCAGAGACAGAAGGAAAGATGGGACTGTGGGCAGGGACAGTCCCATCTCAAAGGCATGGGTCCCAAAGCTGTACGCATTTAAGGAATGGCCACCCATGTATCAAGAGCACGATCGGGTGTTTAGTGGGGAGAGTGTGAGGTGAAGCGGGAAAGGGCCTTGGGGCAGTGTTCCAGGCCTGGTTCACCTGCTGCTTCTGAACGAGGGCCTTGGGGGGGGGCTGGCTTCCCTCTCGGACAGGAGACCTGATCAGGAGTCCGTAGAACAAGGGCTCGCGGACTTGGGGGTCTCGCACATCATCAAAACTCATTTTTAAAAAAGAAATTGGGAAGGGTCTGGCATGGGTTGGCGACATTTTATTTTGCCCTGGAAGCACCTTAAAATGATTTCCAGGGGCTCCTGGGTGGCTCAGTCGGTTCAGCTCAGGTCATGAGCTCACGGTTTGTGAGTTCAAGCCCCACGTCGGGCTCTGTGCTGACAGCTTGGAACCTGGAGGCTGCTTCACATTCTATGTCTCCCTCTCTCTCTGCCCCTCTTCTGGTCTCTCTCTCTCTCAAAAATAAATAAACATTTAAAATAAATAAATAAATAAAACGATTTCCAGTGCCAGCATTTCATGAAATAAATGGTAAAACCAAGAAAGTGAATGCGTTTAGTTTCTTTGAGAACTCACTACACCCCCCTTATTCTTCTTACTGTGCTTCAGACCAACACAACGGCCAAGCCACCAGACAGAAAAACACATTTTCATACTCTGACCCCAGCTCCCGCAGCCGCGTTTGGGGCCCCAGGGTTAGAGGGCCAGACGATGGCTTGCAAGCTTCCGGTCCGTCACAGAATTGAAGCCCTAGAAATCAAACTTGTCGAAATATACCTTGTTTCTCTGCCAAACCATCTCCCTGGGCTAAACCGCCTCCTTGAGTCAAAGGGTCAAGAGGCAAGGCCAGATCCTCCCCTCCGATGCTCCGGTCCCTCGCTAAATCAAAGCTCATCTCTCCAGATGTGTCCAAAATGTGTCACAAATCGCTGTGTCCAGCGATCCCAAAAGCTTATGACTATAAAGGGGTCCTGAGTTTGGGTCTAAATCTCCCGGCGACCGAAACGAAGTGAGGAACACATTGGGTTACACAGTTTTGTTTTCCTGACAAAAGAATGCATACAAATCGATTTGCAAGAGCTGGACATTTTCCTGGAATGAAGCTCTTGCTTCAGACTTCTTCTGAGTGTCCTTGTAAAGAGACCCTGGATTATGGAACAGACCACGGCTTCCACTCCATGTTACACAAGACCCACAGACATTGTTCAAACAGATGATGCTTGGGGCGTCTGGCTGGCTCAGTCGGTGGAGTGCGCGACTCTTGATCTCGGGGTTGTTGAAGTCAAGCCTCGCGTTGGGTGTAGGGATTTCTTAAAAAAAAAAAAAAAATCTTTCGGTGTGCCTGGGTGACTCCGTCGGTTAAGTGTCCAACTTCAGCTCAGGTCATGATCTCGCGGTTCGTGAGTTCGAGCCCTGCATCGGGCTCTGTGCTGACGGGTCAGAGCCTGAAGCCTGCTTCGGATTCAGGGTCTCCCTCTCTCTCTGCCCCTCCCCTGTTCACGTTCTCTCTCTCTCTCTCTCTCTCTCTCTCAAAAATAAGTAAACATTTAAAAAAAATTTTTAGGGGTGCCTGGTGGCTCAGTGTTTAAGTGTCCAGCTTCGGCTCAGGTCATGATCCTGCGCTTCGTGGGTTCGAGCCCCAGGTCGGGCTCTGTGCTGGCAGCTCAGAGCCTGGAGCCTGCTTCGGATTCTGTGTCTCCCTCTCTCTCTACCCCTCCCCTGCTTGCACTCTGTCTCTCTGTCTCCCAAAAATAAACATTTACAAAAATTAAAAAAAAATTTTTTAATCTTTAAAAAAATAAAAAAAATAAAAAATAAACAAACAAATTATGCTCATAGGGATTTCCACAAAGACAGAGGTCACTGGGGACATCTTAACTCAAGGAAGTCGTTCCTGCGCTCTTGGGACAAGTAGAGGAAGAACTTACACTTCAGGACCACAACATGGTCCTCCGCCTGGCTTTACTTCGAGGACCCGGGGTCTCCATTTAAGGCCCGTGGGTGGCTGACATTGTATTTTAAGGGAATAGACACACGTATATATACACGTATGCAAACACTTCTATATGCATGCTTTCTATGATTGTAAAAATAGTACTAATGTTCAGTGTAGAAAAATTTTAAAGGCATAAAAGCATAAAACAAAGAAAATGCCAGTAATGGCAATTCTCAAAAATATACGGCCTTCTAGTCATTTATGTACGTGTGATAGATCTATACAAACATACCTGCATATGACCCTAAGGTCATTCTCTGGGTGTTTTTTTCCTCTCTCAAGATTTTCATTTAAGAAAATTTTCTTCGGGGCACCTGGGCGGCTCAGTCAGTTGAGCATCTAGCTTCAGCTCAGGTCAGGACTCGCGGTTTGTGGGTTTGAGCCCCGCGTTAGGCTCTGTGCTGACAGCTCAGAGCCTGGAGCCTGTTCTTCAGATTCTGTGTCTCCCTCTCTCTCTGACCCTCCCCTGCTCACACTGTCTCTCTCTCTCAACAATAAATAAAACATTAAAAAAAAAAGAAAATTTTCTTCAAGTACATTATGTAGAATAGTGGTTTTGCAGAATTGTCATATGCATTCCATGAAGAGAGAGAATGAAAGTCAAATAAATTTGGGAAATGTTGAGATAAACAGTATTTTTTTTTTCTTTTTCTAGGACTTCTTGGAGGCTTTAATGTTCTAATTTTACCATATATTTCCAAAGCAAGGATATGGGTGCAATATTTAACTCTGGAACATGTTCCTGTAGACATTATATAAAACCAGTGTTCAATACACGTAAGTGGCATCTAACAGATGGATATCTCATAATAAGTGTCACCCATGGTGCCTGGGTGGCTCAGTTGGTTAAGCATCCAGCTCTTGATTTCCACTCAGGTCATGATCTCACGGTTCGTGGGTTCAAGCCCTGTGTCGGGCTCTGCACTGACAATGCAGAGCTTGCTTAAGATTCTCTCTCTCTCTCTCTCTGCCCTCCCCTGCTTATGTGCTCTCTCTCTCTCTCTCTCAAGAATAAATAAATAAAAATTAAAAAAATTTTAAATATTTCAAGTGTATGATTTTTAACGGCTGCATACTTTACCAACGTATGACTGTTCTAATGTCCTAGAAGCGGAATCAAGGGGTTAAAAGGAATAAGCCTTTTTAAAATCTTTGATACATATTGCCAAATCGCCCAGCCAGGAGATTGTATTACTTCAGTAAGGAGTAGTTTAGAAGTCTAACAATTCATGTTTTTCACCAGCAGTGGGTACCGTTATTGTTTCTTAAAAATGTCAACTTGAAAGGTAAAAAGTCTTCATTTTTTAAATATCTTATTATTCGTTTTGTTTACCAGATGTGGTGGGCAGACTAATGACCCCCCAAGACACTGCTCTGGACAACAGTTTGGTTTCACCAACCAAAACTGAAGACAGGCGTTCCCCACAAGCTGAAATTTTACTCCTAACCATCTGCCCCCCCCCCCCGGAAATGTGAGCTCACCGAGAGACATATGCAAAATATTCATGGCAGCATTATCCGCAAGGTCTCCCAAACTTGGAAGCAACCCCAAATTTCATCACCCGGAGAATGTGTAAAAATCGCAATGGAACGCCCCTCCACGAAATACTATGCAGCAAGGAAAATGGAAGAATCATAGCTAATCGACAGCACATGGATTCTCACAAACACAATGTGAAACAGAAGAAAGCAGACACAGAAAAACCCACATACTTGGGATTCTGTTAAAGAAAAGGTTTATAAACACAGGCACAACTGAGAGGTAATGAATGATGGAGGAAGTGTTTATCTTTAGGGAGGAGGAAGGAAGTCATAATTGGGAAGGAGGCCATGAGGGCCGTCTAGGGTTCTGGCAATGCGCCATTTCTTGACTTGGGCAATAAAGAGTGACTAAGCTCTACGCTTATTCTGTGCCCATCTCTGTGTGTATGTGATGCTTCATAGTAAAAATTTAAAAGGGAAACCTTGAGGGATTTTTTTTAAATGTACAGGTTTTTTTCTTAGCTCACAGTTAATTCATGATGGTTTAGTTTTCCTTTTTAATGTTTATTTTTGAGAGAGAGAGAAAGGAGAGAATGAGTGGGGGAGGGGCAGAGAGACGGAGACACAGAATCCAAAGCAGGCTCCAGGCTCTGAGCTGTCAGCACAGAGCCCGACGCAGGGCTCGAACCTATGAACTCAAGATCATGACCTGAGCTGAAGTCAGATGCTCAACCGACCAAGCCACCCGAGCTTTAGTTTTACAAGAGGAAAGTGTTGGGGAGGTGGATGGTGGGGGTGGCTGCGCAACGCCATGAACATATTTAATACCACTCAACTGCACACTCACAACTGGTTACGATGGTAAATTTTATGGTATGTGTATTTTACCACAATAAAAAATAATTGGGAGGAAAAACAAGGCTGCTGGGCTTGGGACCTTCCAGCTGTTCTGTTTATGACACGGCATGTAGGTCGCCAGGAATAAAACTATTCCGCGGCCTCCTACTCCTCGCAAACTTGAGTGGCAAACGTGATTTCAATTCTCCTAATTGTCTGAGCCGTGGATGGTTCTGTTCTCATCCTCGAAATGAGTTTTGGGGGTTTTTTCGTTTCGTTTTGTTTTGTTTTTATGCGAGCCTCTGCTGGTTTGACAGATGGTTATCTGTGAAAATCTGCCTATTCTCGGACCGTGTGTATGGGTGTGCGCGCACGCACGTGTGTGTGCATGTGCATATCGGGACTGCTTGTAGTAAGCGCTTCCCCAACTTCGCAAGGGTGTCGTCTGGCCAGAGTCACTGATGATGACCGAGTCCCACAGATTTTGGCCAGAATCGAAAGAGAGCCCCAAGTGCTGTGTGTAAACCTCCCCTATCCTAGAGCAAGGGTGATGGAAATTCTCAGACATCGAACAACTGGTGGGTTCCGAAGGTTCCAGGAATGAACGTCAGTTTTGCGGTTCCCTGCCTGGCATCTGGCTTCATTAGACCATAAAAAACCAGAGGTCGTGGCCCTTCTGCTTAGAACAATCACGTTTGTAATATCCACGGTGGCTAATTGGTCATCAGCGAAAGCAAGCCAGCCAAGTGACTTTCTCTGCATCCTTGCCCTTGGTCATGGCTGGGGCCAGCCACGCGTGTTAGCTTTTTAAACTCGAATCCACCCTGCAAGATGGGTATTATGCTTGCCATTTTCAGATTTGGCTCAGAGAGGCTTAGAGGGTTTACGAAGCTCACACAGCCTGCAGAGCCTGGTTCCAATCCAGGTTTTCTGATTCCTAGACTGGCGTGGCGTTTTTTTTTTTCTTTTCTTTTCTATTTTTTCCATGTCACCTAGCCAATTTTGGTGACGGTGCTCCTTGTTAAAGTTTTATTTCTCGGTGAAGCCCTGCGCTCCGTAGACTAAGGCCCCTCATTGCTGGCTTACATGCTCAAGCTTCCAGTCGGCCTTCGGCAGGGTGCGTAGTTTTTGCGGCCACCGAGATGTGCCACCAGACCCGCACCCCCCTTTCCCTGCAGAACCTGCTTCCTCGGCTGCTGGGAATGCTGTCATCAGACAACGTCAGCTATCAGCTTCTTCGGGGTCTGTCTCCACTGCAGACAGCTGGCTGGTCCCAGGCTCGCCCCCTTCTGTGGGAGCCGCATCTACCGGGGAAGGCACAAAGGCCTGGTCAGCCGGGGCCAAAGGGAGACAGCGGTGAAGGTCATCATGGCTCCCGTGTTCTCTGTGGGCTCTGTTGTTGGGCCTCACCTTCCCCCATCTGCCCAGTCCTGTTTCCTTCCTCCCCCCTCCTCAGGGGATGGTGCCAGGGACACTCCTTCACAAACATCCTGTCCTGAAACTCTTCTCTGAGCCGGCTTCCTGGGAGGCCCACCCTGTACCAGCACCCACCTCCCCCTTTGTAATCACGACAGCCCTTCAGAGACTGGCAGAGTGGCCTGACGCGAGGGTCCTCCTCCCTGAGCCACACAACTACACGACCTCTGGCCTGGCACCTCCATCTTGGGCCACCTGGCACCGCCATCTTGGGCCTCCTAGCAGGTGCTTCTGAACTCCCAGCCCTCGGGGCCCAGAGGATGGCTGGCTTTCTGGGGCAAACCCAAGACCCTGGGACCTTCTCGTTGGCTGCGGTGGCTGTCCCCGGACAGCTTCCAGCACAGAGAGAAGGATTTATTCCCACAGGAGCTACTTTAGGCAGAAAACCTAACTCTGGAGGCAGCACGTGGCTGCACCTCTTTAACTTTCCGAGTCCCTTCCGTCCCCAGCAGCGAGTGAGCTTATCGGGCATCTGTGAAAGATGATAGTAAATGCAATTGCTGAGGCTCTTAAAAGCTGGCGTCTGCCTGCCTTTGCCAGGTCTTTATGTTGAGGAGGAGCTGAGATGAGAAAAGTTCATGCTCTTTTACGCAGCAGGTGGGAGTTACCTTATTATTATTACAATTTTTTAATTTTTCTTTATTTTTGAGAGAGAGAGTGTGTGTGTGTGAGCGGGGAGGGGCAGAGAGAGAGGGAGACAGAATCCAAAGCAGGCTCCAGACTCCGAGCTGTTAGCACAGAGCCTGACGCGGGGCTTGAACCCGTGAACCATGAGATCATGACCTGAGCCGAAGTCGGACGCTTAACCGACCGAGCCACCCAGGCGCCCCTACCTTATTATTATTTGAAGCCTGAGGGGTTGAACCTTGGTGAACTGAATTCCTCAAGGGCATCACAGCGCTCTCTCTGCCCTCCACACGGAGCTGGCCGCTGTAAGGAAGGCGCGGCTCAGGAACCTTTGGTTGCAAGTAACAGAAATAAACTTGACTTCATTTAACAGCAAAGACGGAAGCCAGAGGGGGGATTTATCTTAAGCTGTTTCACCACACCTAAGGTCAGAAATGTTGCCAGGACCCAGAAAGGGATCAGGTCCATGATCTGAGACCTCTGTCCCTGAATTCTGCCCCGCACAGCAGTGTGAGTGCATGCACGTGCGTGTGTGAGCGCGCGTGCGTGCGCCTTCCCCCCAGACCAAGGGCCTCATGATGGCAAATGGCTAAATATCCATTCCAGGCTTTCTAGACACACATTTTTCATGGTATTAAGAAACAAACCGAATTCTTTCTTGGACCCAATCCTAAATTCCTGGGAGATACAATTTTATTGGTGGGCTTTGGTCTGCTATTAACTTCTGGTGCAATTAGGCAGGGGTGCTGGGGGCGGGGGGCATCAGTCCAAGCCAGCCGGGGGACCCAGTCCCATGGCTGTGACCACCGGCCCCCAAAGCAGGGAACCCCAGGCAGCCTTGGAGAGCACGCTGTGAGCGATTTTAGCTAAGCGGCTCCCTGTGCTGTCGGACCCGGAGGGAGAGGCCTGGCTGCGGGCTGAAATCATTAAGCCCCTGAGCTCCCCGGCCCTGCCTACAAGCAACCAGGAGCCTATGCTGACATCAGCAAGCATTTCCCGAACTCTCCCGTGCAGGTGCAGCTGCACGACCCTGCGAGGCACGGTCTTCCCTTCCACCTTCCTTTCCTTCCACCACCCCCCCCCCCATGGAGGACCGACAGGAGCCGTGGAACTGGAACCAGCTGTGAAGTGTAATGAGACCGCCTGTGTCTAACGAGAAAGGCGACCCGTTGTTCGAATGACTTACACGTGCCAGCCATTTTATATGTATTACCTCCAAGCCTCACAGCAAAGTTGCCAGGAGGCGTTCTTATCATATGCCCGTTTTACAGATCAGAAAACTGATGCTCAGATGGGTTTATGAACGCATCCCGAGTCACGTGGCTCGTGCACGGCGCAGTTTCGCACTGGATTCCAAGTCTGCTTAGTGCTAAAGCCAGTAGTCTTCCCAGAACGACGTATCACTTTCTAAATAACTAATGGATCACAGGCATAAAAACCTTAATAATTCATAAGTTGTAGGGTTCAGAAATGCCATTAGAGGCGAGGCGATGCCAAAACCGTTTAGTGAAACAGAGCAGCATTCCATCAGACGTGCGTCTGGACTGATTTCAGTAATTCATGGGAGGGGAAGACTTGGCTAAATGAATTCACTATTCCCACCTTGTGCTTATTAATTGTTCTGACCGTCTTCCAGATGCTCGCGGTGACTCGGTTCAGGCTCCCGGCGCAAACCGTGGGAGCCGTGCGGGAGGTGAGGGACTAGACACTTTGCTTCCGGCCGGGGAGACCAGGGCAGGCCCGGCCAGCGGCCGGGCGTGTCTACTGTGCAAGCGGAGAGGGGGTGGGTGGAAACCGCGCTGGGTTTCGGGTGCAAATATCAGGCTTCCCATTCCAGCAGAACTTACCCGTGCTGGAACTCGGGCAGTCGCTCGCCTTCCTGGGCTCCCGCTGCCTCTTCCCTAAAATGGTCTTGTTAAATCCGACTTGCCTCTCTCTCTCTGCATTGTAGTAACAACAGTGATCAGTGGGTGACAGTAGTCACAGTGGTTACAATTCACTGGCACGTAGGCTTACTTTCCTTACAGCCACCGGAGATTGATCCTAGTATTAGCCCCATTTTACAGATGAGAGGCAACCAAGAACCCCAAAGGTGACCTAAGGTGCCGCAGACCAAGTCTGCCTGCCCCCAGAGAGGGATTCTGCTGGTGCTACAGACCATCCCCTGCACAGCTGTCATTACTGCCTCCCGAGGCTCTAATCCGGGAGGCCCGGCCTACGACCTGCGCTGGGTGGGAGCTGAGGCAGGGGACAGATAAGCGGAGACCCACCGCCTCGTGTGTCTCAGCATCACCAAGGCAACGAGCTCTCCTTCGCTGTTGCCCGGGAAACTGCCTGAACTCTCCCTTTCTCCTGTGGAGACAGCCAGCTGCTTGAGTGGGAGGACGTACCGCACAGGCAGAGGCGAGACCGAGCCTCCGGATGCTCCTTTGTGGTTTGGGAGGCGGTGCCCAGTGGGAACCAAGGCCTGGAAATTCCCATTCCGTTGAAGAATGTGGACACATTCCTGGAGCTCTCCTGAAGTACGGTGTCAATGCCGGGATGTCCCTGGGGAGACATAGAAGAATTGTTTTCTGAATTTATTTCTAGAGGCCTCCTTTCTTTGAGTCCGCCGTGGTGCAGATCAAAGGATCTTGTCCAGATGACGTTCTTGTCACCCAGATGCTGATCATCTACCCGGCTGGGTCTTCTGTTTGTCTGATTTTGCTCCCAACCTGCTGAGAGACACTGGGCAACTCGATACGTCTTCCTGGGTGTTGGTCAAATGGATTGGATGGGCTATCTCCGTGGCTCTTGGGATTCCAGATTTCTAGACCAGTACAAGGTCTTTTTCCCCCCCCCCCCCAAATGTTTGTTTATTTTTGAGAGGGAGTGAGTGGGGAGGTGCAGAGAGAGAGGGGGACAGAGGATGTGAGGCAGGCTCTCTGCTGACAGCAGCAAGCTAGATGCCAGGCTTGAACCCACGCACTGTGAGATCCTGACCTGAGCTGAAGTCAGACCCTTAACCGACGGAGCCACCCAGGCGCCCCAGTACAAGTTCTTTAAGGAAGCACAGGGCTCCGGCAAGTTTCCCAGACTTTCGTTTTGTGAGATGAAGACATAACAGTTTAAATGCACATTTAGTCTCCAGAGACGGGGTGGTGTGATGACCAAGTATGTGCAGTGAAGTCAGAGGGCTGCAGCTCAGGCCCTGACTCCACAGCGTGTGCCCCCTTGATCTCTGCGTCTTAGTTTCTTTGGAGGTAAAATTGGAGTCCTTCTAGTATCCACTTTGTAGGGTTCTTGTGTCAATTAAATGAGACAAAGGGAGGAGCACCTGGGGGGCTCAGTCGGTTAAGTGTCTGACGCCGGCTCAGGTCATGATCTCGAGGTTCGTGAGTTTGAGCCCCGCATTGGGCTCTGTGCTAACAGCTTGGTAGAGCCTGGAGCCTGCTTCGGATTCTGTGTCTCCCTCTCTGTCTGCCCCTCCCCCGCTCATCCTCCGTCTCTCTCCCTCTCTCTCTCTCTCTCAAAAATAAACATTTAAAAAATGAGACAAAAGGTAAAGCTTTCAGCACAATGCCCAGCATGTGGCGACACACAACGGAACTTACAAATATTATCACTATCCCCATTATTTCATAAGGGACAGTTTTTAAAAAAAATTTTAATGCTTTATTTTATATTTGAGAGAAAGAGACAGAGCACAAGCAGGACAGGGGCAGAGAGATGGAGACAGAATCGGAAGCAGGCTCCAGGCTCTGAGCCGTCCGCACAGAGCCCGACGTGGGGCTCAAACCCACGAGCAGTAAGATCATGACCTGAGCTGAGGTCGGACACTCAACCGACTGTCCCACCCAGGCGCCCCATAAGGGACAGTTTTTTTAAGTACTTTTTTTAATTAAAACAATTTTTTATGTGTTATTTTTTTTGAGAGAGTGTGAGCAAACAGGGGACGGGCTGAGGGAGGGAGGGAGGGAGAGAGAGAGAATCCTAAGCAGGTTCCTCGAAAGCTCGAACTCGTGAGGGTCGAACTCTAAAACTGCGGGATCATGGCCTGAGCAGAAATCAAGAGTCCGATGCTTAACTGATTGAGCCACCCAGGTGCCCCTCCTCAGGGATATTTAACACCAAAGAAACAACAATCATTTTTTTAAAAAAACGATAGGACCCAATCTAAGCCAAAATGACAGGGTTTAAATCGAATACATTTGGCTTTTGGAACAAGTCACCATATTGTCCTTACTGATTTTCTATTCCACCGGAGCGGACCTGAGACTTGCTAGATTCAGCGATATATAGGTTTTTTTCTGCTCTAAGAGGCAATGCTTGTGTAATTCCTGACAGCCTGATTCGCCAAAGGAGGGTCCCGGGGTCCGAAGATGAATGACGCGTCAGGTGCCTTTAGGGGCCCTCCTGAACCCAGGTTAGGCTCTGGCTCTACCCAGCAGGCTGCTCCGTGTCCGGCCCCGCAGCTTCCGGAAATGAGGAAGCAACAGATGTGCAATCCTTTGCCACCCTCCTTCCCGTGTCTGTTTGTGACATCAGGGTTAAGCCACACCAGCAATGCACTGACGCTGCAGGGTCCTGGTCTGGGCTCCGGTGCCTGAAAGTGCCCCGGTTTTGTCCTGCAAAAGCAGTTGTGTGGGCTTGGATCTCAGCTGCCATCCCACCCGGTCCCCATGTCCCCACCCACGGCTGCCGCCCAGCCAGACCGCGCCGCCCTTCAGGGGAGGCTTAACTAGGGAGGCCTCTCCTTCCCAGGTAGTCCCCCTCTGCCTCTCCCTGGGGGGTAGAAGCAGTAGGCTGAGAGCCAAGAAGGGGGAAGGAGCAGGAAGATACCAGAACCTAGACGAAAAAGCATTCAGAGCCAGAATGAGTAAGCAACGTCATCCGTGGGCCTTCAGCTTTCTTCTCTGTAAAACAGGGGCAATTGTGTCCACGTCACCACGAGGATGGAACACTATATGGGCTCATGATAGTAACATTCATTCAGGAAGGGATCCGGGTTTTGTGGGACCTGAGGCTTATCCCATTTGGAGGAGACTTTTTTAAGAAGGACGGAAACTTAAGGAAAGGGAGTAGCTAGGAGAAAGAAGTCACAATACATTGCAATTTCAGAAACTCGTTCCACGGGGGTTCCGCAAGACAGCAAACGTTTCTAATGAATTTGAACTTGATAAACAAGCGATGTCTTGCAATACGAGTCGTACACGAGGCCAAACATCAACTGAGCCAGTGGTTCTTGCCATTCGCTTTGATATACGAGTGCTTTGGATTACAAGCACGTTTCCAGAGAGCAATGTGGTCGCCCACCAAGGCTTCACTGTACTATATTTTTTTATTCTAAATCCCAATGTCACAGTAGGAGAAGGGATTCAGAGGGTTCAGAGGAGACTCAGGAACCAAGACTATCAGGGGCATCCTCCCACGTGACCCCATGCCACGTGTCAGGCCCATAACAAACCTGCTGTGGTTGAATATTCAATCACCAGCGAAGCTTGGCGACTCCACCTTTTATCCTGAGTTTCGTTTTTAGATTTTCCTCCTCTCCCATTGCAGGAGACAAGGGCCTTTTTGGAGCTACCAAAGTGTCGTTTTGGCGTTCGTATTTAGATTTCTACTGTTTGTTAATTGTCCTCGGTTTTTTCATTCTCTCTCTCTCTAGAAGGTCAGTGCAACCTGAGGCAACCACTGGATCCCACGGTCTTTATATATCTGTTCAGTACCCCTAGACCCTCGCACCCCACTACTTTTCCAAGGCCTGAAGCATGGCACTGTTTGGGTTTCCTCACCATCCGAACATTCTCCCAAGTCAACGTCAGTGAAAATGATGGCCGTTGGGCTGCCCCCTTGCTGCGGGGACCCTCTGTGCTCTGTGTACATACTCCCTGGGTTGGAATCCCCCCATCGATAACTGGTCAGGTCCCCAGACCACAACTTCTTACCTGCTTTCTTGGGCCATTCCTAGTACTAGCGTGTCAGGCTGGCCCTCCCGAAAGAAAGAGTTGAGTCAGAGGTTGGGGTATTAGAGGTTTCTTTTTTTTTTTTTTTAAGTTTTTATTTATTTATTTTTGAGAGAGAGACAGAGAGCAGGGGAGGGGCAGAGAGAGAGGGACAGAGAGAGAATCCCAAGCAGGCTCCGCACGGTCAGTGCAGAGCCTGACGCGGGGCTTGAACTCACAAACCATGAGATCATGACCTGAGCTGAAACTGAGAGTCGGATGCTTAACCGACTGAGCCACCCAGGCCCCCCCGGGAGGATTAGAGGCTTACTGGGGGTAATGACTGTTGAAACTACAAGAGGAAGGAGCAGGAATGGGTGGGGGAAGACTCCACACCACAGGGCAAATCTGAAACCTGGGGAAGGAGGTAGGGAAGGAGACTAGGCAAAGACAGACGCAGACTGAAATGCCTACCTGAAGTCTTAGCCAACCCAGTCGGTAGCTGTCGTTCAAGGATGGCCCATTAGGGGCACCTGGGTGGCTCAGTTGGTTCAGCATCTGACTTTGGCTCAGGTCATGATCTCACCGTCTGAGTTCGAGCCCCACTTCGAGCTGTGCGCTGACACCTCAGAGCCTGGAGCCTGCTCCGGATTCTGAGTCACCCTCTCTGTCCTTCCCCAACTCACGCTCCGTCTCTCTCTCTTTCTCTCTCTCAAAAATAAATAAACATTAAAAGAAAAAAGGACAGCCCATTAGGAGAGGCCCCCAGTGGGCAGCAATGGCCGGCTGCTAGGACCCTGGCACGCTTTGTCATTAGCTGAAGGCTGCCAGGGAGGAACATGCCCTTGGCTTGGACTCTGGCCGATTCTGAAGGCTCAACGGCAAAGGATCCCAGCTAATACACTCCCCGCGGCAGACTGACACACTCTTTGTGAAGGGAGTTCTGACAGGCAACGTCCCTGCTGGCCACACCTGGGGTGCCCTTGTCTCTTTGGTCCCATAAACTCCTTACCCTTAGTGTAGGGATGGAGCCAGAGGAGAAGAGAGCGGGACCCTCGCAAGTGGAGGGGACACACTGCTCTTGCCCTGAACTGAGGATGCTACTGCGTAGACACAGCTCAACTTCTCCTTGGCGAAAGCTCCCACACACCCACAGCCACTAGAGCGCCACCCAAAGTGGATAGAATGTAGTGCAAAGGAAGTCTGAGCGGAAGGAGCCAGCGGTCGTAACTGAGCGTAGTTTTAAAACGTCTGAACCTTTGCATGTTTTAGAAGAACACGAGTCCATGAATCCATTGCTTGGGTCTCTTCCAAGACCCTTGAGAGTAAGGGACCCTGAAACGTAAGCCTCATTAGCTTCGAGGTCGTTCCGTCTTTGCCTTAACTACTATCATTTGCATTCTGGGAAGTTTCTGGAACTGGAAGTTCTTTTTTTAAAAAATTTTTTTTACATTTATTTATTTTTGAGAGACAGAGTGAGACAGAGTGCGAGCGGGGGAGGGGCAGAGAGAGAGGGAGACACAGAATCCGAAGCAGGCTCCAGGCTCCGAGCTGTCAGCACAGAGCCCGACGCAGGGCTCGAACCCACGGACTGTGAGATCATGACCTGAGCCGAAGTCGGACACTTAACCAACTGAGACACCCAGGCACCCCAGGTTCTTCTTTTTCAAAGGGTAGCTGAGGCTTCCTACCCCAGGGAAGGGAGACCACAGGCGAAGGCAGACCACCGAGAGGGCAAGTCTTGGTTTGAGTTTTTAATTATTTCCACGGTAGAGAGTAAAACAAAGTTTTTGAAGAGAAACGGCCCCGGGTTGCCCAGATCTAGATTTTGGAGCTTCAAAACCCTAATCCTTAAATGACTTAGAAGATAAAGTCGATCCACGAACAGTATATTTGGAAACAGAAACATACCACGTCCCTCAGAGCCATTCTCCAACACCCCAAAGTATTTGTTGCTTCAAGACTCCACAGGCCAGAGGACGATGGCCGAGAAGGAGGTCGGCCAAAGGGAGGAGAGAAGGAGAAGCGAGAGGGTTGGGTAGATATTGCCATGTGACCCCAAGAAAAGGATCCTAGAGCAGGCCCCCAGGGGAAAGGGCACAACAAACACTCCAGATCCATTTGGGGACATGGCTCCGAAGAGACCTTTAGCCTCGCTTCCGGAGTGGAGCCCTGACGTGGCACGTCTCAGGGGATTCCCCACGGATCCAAACGAGAGCAGCAGATCGAGAGGGCTGCACGCGGACAGGACCGAGACAGCCCCTAGTGACCAGGCCCCCCCATCACCAGCAGAACAATGGGACAACAGCCAAGTGTTTTTGGGCTTTCCAGAGGTGAAGAACGGGACCCAGAGAGATCCTATAGTTGGGACAGGCCTGCGTGCACCTGATCGAAGGACAAGAGACCAGATGGGAACAAGGATGCCTTGCGAGATGCGGGTGGGGAAGCAGGGAGAGAAACCACTATTGACCGGGCATTCTGGGAGTCACGTGGGGGTACGCGAAGGCCCTGGGGCAGGTGTCTCAGGGCCTACGCTGTGCTGGGGTCCAGACCTGGCTGAAGAAACCACGAAGTGGCTGAGATAAAGTTTCTGCCACGTATCAGAAGAATGGAGACTCCGCATTGAAATGAGACTCTAGAAACACGGTTTTGACTTTTACACACATGCGTTGGCAACCTGAGGTTTCATGTCCACCGCACAGGGTCACAGCGAGGATCAAGTGCAACGGTCACAGACGTCCCCTTGGACGTTTTCTGCCGCGTGATAAGCGCACCGCAGGTCACAGCAGGACGTTTTCCGTCCCCCTTCTCCATCCTTCTCCACTGGCCCTCGGCTGTGGGAAGCTGACCCCCGGGACGGGAGCACCACACGGGGCGTATTTGCCCTCTGGCTTCCAGTTGGGTTTGGCCCACGGGAGGCGCCAACCAACAGGAAATGGGAGGGGGTGGGAGGAAAGAGCGATGGGGTGTTCTTCTGCGCGGTGGCCCTCTCCCGTGGGCACGCTCTCCCCAAAGTTCCACGCTCCCTCTCCTCACCCCTGCAGGCCTGTGGGTGGCAAGGGCTTTCCTGCTCTTGGTGGCCCTGGGCCTCTTCACACTCTTCCACACCGTTGTGAACAGTCCCCTTCCTTATGCTCCTGTGAGTCACCTCTTTGAAGAGTGCCATCTGTTTCCTGCGGGGACCCTAGATGCTGCAGCTCTTCCCGGCATCACTTTCAATTGAGAATCAGGTCTGATTTCCTGCGGGTGTGATCCCTTCGGAGCCTCAGTCCCTTCAACTGCTAAATGAGAATATAATACCCCAGCCTTCCCTACTTCCGAGGGACGTTGTGAGACATCAGAGTATCGGCGAAAATATTCGGGAAAAAAAGAAGATGGTAACTATGACCCCGATCATTAAAAATGACAATAGTCGTAAAGTTCCTGCCCGTAGCTCTCCTCCGCTCCCCCCTCTTCTCTCCAGCACTGGAGGAGCAGTGACCCCATCTTTGGTGCCCGGCAAAGCTGTTGTCCTTTGTTGTGAAGTCCCGTGCCTGCGGAAAGATGACGCTTTGTGACCAGATACGGCACACAACTCTCAGGGCTGCTGCCACCGCCTGTTGACAAACGATGGCCGTGGGTCCAAGGCTGCGCCGAGGCCCCTCTGAGCTCTGTCTCCCACCCATGCAGCCTCTGGCTGTGTTTGCTGGAAGCTTGACACCCCCGCTGAAGCCCCGTGCGCCCCACGGTCCCTCCCGTGGGAGCAGAGGGTGGGCCGGGCCTGACTCGGTGAGAGCTGGTGGGAATTCAGGCTGCTCCAAGCTCTGTCAGAAAGAAAACTGCCAGTGGTATCTTCATGGTCAGGTGGGCTGTGACTGCCCCAGGGCTTTTAGTTTGCCGTACCCGTTAAAAAATATATATTTATGTTTCAGAGAGAGACGCACAGAGTACGAGCAGGGGAGGGACTGAGAGAAAGAGGGAGACACAGAATCCGAAGCAGCTCCAGGCTCTGAGCTGTCAGCACAGAGCCCGACGCGGGGCTAGAACCCATGAACCGTGAGATCATGACCTGAGCCGAAGTCGGACGCCCAACCTACTGAGCCACCCAGGCGCCCCTCCCACACCCATTTCAAAACAAGAGCATATGTTCCTGGCTTCTCCTGCCCCTCCTTCCAGCCTTTTACTCCATCAGGCGTGTCCACTGGTCTTTCTAGAAAGCCCGTCCCGTCCACCAGGCCTGATGGGCAAGGGACACCAGGGTCGGCAAGGCCAATAGAGGCCTCCTCGCGATCAAGCGATCATGGACCCACCACGTTTACAATCCAAAATCAATACCTCTGGAGCTACAGAAGGAACTACCATGACTCAGTTGAGGACTGTGTTCTGCTGCATGAAGCGGACGCCTGCCTATAGTGGATGATTCAAGGAGGTTTATGTTTTTCCTTTTCCTTTTTCTACTCGTAAAAAGATCTAGAGGCAGGCAGCCCTGGCCTGGTGCAGCTACTCAAGGAGGTGTTCTGAAGGCCACTCACCTCCGGGTATCCGTCCCATTTGCCTCCGAGACAGAAAGAAGAGGGTGAGGCCAAGGACGAAGGGCTAAATGAAGATCCGGTCAGGTCTACTCCCCCTCCCCCCAAAATCTGACTCCCAAATGCTCACCCAGGATATCACTAGCACATCTGGGTTGCATGGGCTTCTCTGGTCTAGCCTGGGAATCTACACCTCATTAATTCCAGGGTGCCCATGGGAAAGATCGTTCTGGTCTCCAGCGCTGTGATGTACTTGAGCTGCTGGACGTGGACCAAACTTACACTGGAAATGCCTGGGTCCACTGGAATCAGATGTGTCAGATCGGTGGCCAGGCTGGGCTTGGAAAGCTGGAGGGGGGTGGGGGGCGTGAGAGGGAGGGGAAGG
>CM053576.1:124742106-124755704 GCA_028646485.1 Cryptoprocta ferox | reverse complement strand
GCTTCTAGATTTAAACCAATCCCACAGACATGCGACAGAACCGCCTATGGAGGATTTCATTATAGCCAAGCGCCTGGGTATATATTTATCCGTGCCTGAGGTTCTCATCTCTTTTTAAAGAAAAAGCCACACATTTGGCCAAAAGACAAAGCGGAAAAAATGTACTCTTGAACAAATATTCAGGATGGTTGCTCAGAATGTTTGAAACGATGAACTGTGTGGAAAAAAAAAAAAAGTGCCTGTGGCAAATTGCTAGCAGGCTATATTTGGGGGTCCAAATCCAGGGCCCCCCGCCAACCGAGTCCACCCAGCCCCAGTGTTTTTCCATGTCTATTTATAACTATCCACACATTCACACACAAAAAATGCAGTGGACATTCGACTCAGTTTCTAGATGACTAAAATGTTCTCGTGTATCGGATTCCAGCACGTGAGAACGCTCGGTGCCGCCCGCGATGAGCCTAACTTACTGGAGAGGGGAGTCATCAGTGTGCAGAAAACAACGAAACACGATCCTTTGGGAGTTTGAAAGTATGAAAACAACTTTTCCTTTACTTCCTTTTTTAAAAATATAAGTGACTTCAACAACACTCGATTGAGCCCCCGCCCTGTGGACGCCTGACTTGAGACCCGCGTTTGAGGAAGTCACAGTCTCCAGTCCCAAGGAATTGCTGGGCAGGTACAGGTACTGGAATAGAATTCATTCAACGGATGCTCGGTGCCTTCACACAGCTGTGGACAAGGGTACCGGGCACACCGAAGAGGGGGTGTGTGTAACGAGCAGGTCACGCCTCCCAGCATCCTTTCCTTCCGCTCCCCCTTGGGGGAGACCCGGGGTTCGAGGAAAGGATGGCGGATGTGGAACACATGACCTGGGTTGGCCAATCAGAGCTCACCATCCCCCTGGGCACGGTGATTGGCTCCTGAGTGATCACGCTCTCTCAGCTGGACCAATCAGAGTGAAGGTCAAGGCTTTGGCTGGGAAAGCGACTACAACCTCTCCCCTTTTTTTGTTGGGGAAGGTAGGGGTCTCAGGAGCTGCTGAAAGCTATTTTGTATCTTTGAGGTGAGTCAGCTCTCAGAGGGGGTTGACTGCAGAAGATGAATGAAGAGACAAAAATAATCTAGTCCCTGAATCACCAGAATAGTCCTTACCTAACACCATTTTTATTCTTGATCAGTCGCATGAGGTAATAAATTCCTGTCATTGTTGAGGTCAGCTTGAGTTGGGTGTTTTTGAACTTCCGGTGTAGAGCATCCTTACTCATACAGGATGTACTTCGTGGAGGAGGTGGTACATCACGGCAAACTTGCCGATGAGTCGGGCTCGGAGCGGTGAGATGGGAGAGGACAGGGTGATTCACAGTGGCTGAGCAGTTGTGTGCGGCTGGATGAGGGACGAGCCCTGTTCCGACGAGGCCGACCCTGGGGAGATTGGGCCGGGCCGGGCACGATGAGTCGTGAAGGACACAGTAAGGCATGTCGTCGTAATTGTGCCCGCAGTGTTTGGGTGGGTGTGATGGGTCGTTCCCTGCTTTCTCAACCAACCCCTTCCTGGGTACCAAGAGTTCCCACATTACATTAGCATTTGCCGTTCAGAGGACTGAGGCTCAAACTTTCTAGCAAATGTAAGAAAGGAAAAAAAAAAAAAAAAAAAAAAAAAAAAGAATGTTCCAGTGAAAAAATCAGAGACGTGTTAGTTTCCTGGGGCTGTCCTCACAAATTACCACAAACTGGGAAGCTTAAAGCCACAACAACAAAAAGCAGTGGTGCACATTGCTAGCTCCTCGGGCCTCCCGGGAGCTCACCTAGGAGTCCTCCCTTAATACTTAGAACAACTAATTTATGGAGACCTTGACAATGTAAGATCACTGCACTAAAAGCTTCCTCTTCAAGTGCAGGCACTCCCTTTGGCTTCTAACAGGGCAAGGATGCACTTGACAAGTACAGTGAGAAAATAACCCAGGAGGGGCAGCCAGGGAGGCCTTAGAACCCCACCGTGCGGGTTCGGCCCAAAGAAGCAAAGCGACTTAACTCAGAAGGGAAGGAGCACTCTTTTCTTTCTTTCTTTCGTCTTAAATTTTTCTGTAATGTTTATTTATTTTTGAGACAGAGACCGAGCACGAGTGGAGGAGGGGCAGAGAGAGGGAGACACAGAATCCGAAGCAGGCTCCAGGCCCCAAGCTGTCAGCACAGAGCCCAGCGCGGGGTCTCGAACTCAGGAACGTGAGATCATGACCGGAGCCGAAGTCGGACGTTCAACCGACTGAGCCCCCCAGGCGTAAGGGACATTTCTTTCTAACTCCACGCTTTTGTTTGAAAGCTCTCTCTTACCACTTTTTTGGCTCAAGAAAAGTAAAAGCATGAAAGTTGAATGAATTACCTTGACTCTTGCTATTCTGATGGTCAAGCAAAGTGAGAAAAGGAGAAAGCCACTGAGCAGTATATTTGAAGTCCTTTAGGAGCCTAGTGCCAGGGAGGAGTGAGCCAACAGGAGGCTGATCTGACGCCGTCAGGACATGTTGTTTCTGGGCTGATCCATGGTGCAACAGCAGTGGGGGGGGGGCAGTGACAAGGAAAGACTTTTAGGGGGACATCATTCAATTTATAAATATAAAAAAATTAATGACTCAATTTTTGAGAGGGACCCAGGAGAAAGACTTTGGATAGAGTCAGTATAGATTGTTCTCTGAATCCACTAGGCTAATGTGTTTTTATGGCTCAAAAGGCTAAACCAGGGGCACCTGGGTGGCTCAGTTGGTTAAACATCCGACTCCTGACTTCGGCTCAGGTCATCATCTCACGGTTCGTGGGTTCGAACCCCACACCAGACTCTGTGCTGGCAGCGCGGATCCTGCTTGGGATTCTCTATCTGCCCCTCCCCCACTTGTGCTTGCTCTCTGTCTCTCTGTCTCTCTCTGTCTCTCAAAATAAATAAACTTTAGGGCACCTGGGTGGCTCAGTTGGTTAAGCGTCCAACTTCGGCTCAGGTCATGATCTCGCAGTTTGTGGGTTCGAGCCCCACGTCAGGCTCTGTGCTGATAACTCAGAGCCTGGAGCCTGCTTCAGATTCTATGTCTCCCTCTCACTCTCTGTCCCTCCCCCACTCACATTCTGTGTGTCTCTCTCTCAAAAATAAATAAATAAATAAACAAACTTAAAAAAATTGCCATTGGAACCAGTTGCTGTGCATTTCTTAAGAGGATCTTTCTTAAAAACAAAACAAAACAAAACAAAAGGCTAAGCCAGTTGGGACATGATTTCTTAGGGTTTTGGAAACGAACCAGAATATATTATCCTTCTCTTGTGCAAAATCCCAGTGCATTTGCGCCTGGCATCCTATGTGCGTCTCTGGTGGTCTGATCTCAAGAAAACTCCTGGAATTGCTCATTTGTTTACCTGATGGGAGATGAGATCTCCCATCTTCCACCAGGATTTTTCCACCAGGAATTTTCCAGGTAATTGAAGATTAACCAATTGAGAACTAACTAAAACATTTCAATGTTGACCATTTGGGGAGGACCCTTCCCAAATGGTCCCACCCCTCTTGCACCTTCTGAGACTAGGAGATGAAACGATGGCTCGGGTCACTAGTAGGAACGTCACTTATCATGCCGTCATGTATGGCGATGCTACAGGGGCCAGACAGCATGGTGGGGCCGTCTGGGCTTTTGAGTCTGGCTGACCCGGGTTTGAATCCAGCTGTGCTCCGACCAGGCCAGCGCTCTTAATAGAACCTCTCGGCCAGCTTCCTCCGACACAAAGTGGAGGTAATAATTCTTCCCTCCTGGGACTGCTGTGGGGATTAAATGAGATCGTGTATGGACATAATATTTGAAAAACTTTTAGGAGCACACCTAGCAAATAGAATGCGCCTATAGCATCAGCATTATCACCGATGCACTAAAAAGTCAACTGTTACTATTGCCCCCGGGCCGGCTACCCCAAGACTGTGGTTTTCACTGAGTTTTATGTCTGTTTTGTGTTTTTTATGTGTTTTTCTGAAGCGGGGAGATGATCTGCTTCTGTCCTTACTGCCAGACCTCTCCCTGCCAAGCGTGCTTGTCAGAAATGGCCTTCCTCGTACTTCCTCATTCCATTCGCTCATGGACATCCACTGGTGACAAAATACAAAGAGGAAAAGTACATGCCAAGAAAGCTCCGGATGCGGTGCTTTGAGAACTGACGGAGAGAGATGAATACAGGAACAACGAAATGAGTGTGAAGGAAAAGAGAAGGAGGTCAAAAGAGCGAGAGGACAATGACAGAGTACATTCCATGAGCCCGACAGACCCCTCCCAGAGCGCACACCTGATTTCCCAGTGTCATCAGATACAGCGTCATAGGGTTTGCTTTTGGCATGAGCGAAAGGTCTGGAAGAATCTCAGAGGTCCTCGGGGCCATATCCTTCAGGGTGCAGGTATGTGCACTTTGGTGCCTCAAAGTCAGCAAATCCAAAATACTAAATGTATCACATTCACAGCCACAACAGCCCGTCCTCCTTCCGTGCCTCTTTCGTCTGTCGAGGGAGTACATCCAGCAACACTGTGGGCAGTCTGGGAGATGTTGGGGGTCTACCCCTACGCTTGCCCCCCAGCGCCAGTAGTCCCAGAGAGACTCTTATCTCTGGTCCCTCCTCTGTCCCCGTCTGTTTCCGCTCCTCCCCTCCGGCCAGGGTTCCTTTGATCCTTTTACTTAAAACTTGGCTCCTTCCTTCTAGTGAACGCAATGTGTTCCTTTGGGGAGGAGGGACCCAGAAGGTGGGGCCACGGCATCAAAGGTGCAGAGAAGAATGAGGGCTGGGGAAGGTGGATACACATGGCCACTCCGTTTGGTTGTGATCTACATTGGTAATTTTCGTGGAAAGTGCAAGTGGAATCAGGATTGTACTGAAATATCTACGCACGCGGTGACCGAGCATCAGATCTGAGAGGATTAAGTCTCCAGCCCATAGTTTCATTTTGCAGAAATGGAAATTGGGTCCAAAGAACTAAGTGTCTCTCCCAAGACACAGCAAAGTCTAGAATCTCAGGCTCCCCGAGTCCCACAGAGCGTAATGTTTTTTTCCCACTAGATCAGGGGTCCTCGGCCTGATTCATATTAGAATCACCTGGAGAGCTTTTTACAGAAATACCTAAGTCTGCCTTCCCCCCCAGGGATTCTGATGTAACAGGCCTTGGATAGAGCCCAGACCTCTTTTTTTTTTTTTCCTTTATTTTTAACCTCAGTTGAGAACAACTGGACAAGAGCTGCACTCACCCTTTTTTCCCGGCTAAGCCTCTTACCTTCTGATTCGGCTCCTTGAAGGGAAGTAAAGAAAATAAAGCCTATTTCCATTCAGGTGAAAAGCAGCCTGTAGTTGGTGAATCAGAAAACATTCAAACCAAAATGACATTAGAGATAACATAGTCCAGCGGATTTCAAAACGCTTTTAACTGTGGATCCCTCTCCAAATGAATTCTGAAGAGGTGGCCCGGCTATTTCAACAGTTAAGGCTGGAACTCATTGGGTTGCTGTGGACGTGGGGGCACCAGAACAGGCACTGGGGACAGCAGGTAGAGGCCAGAAGCAGCCCCCACCCCCTGTTGCAGGGGTGAGTGGAGTGCGTCAGCACCCGAGTGTCCCTGCTCATGGGTCCGGGAAGCCGGAGAGCCTCGGGGAGAAAGGAGCTAGGAGGGCCTGAAATTACCGTTCTTCCGTCCTCGTGTGTTGGAGGTTGTAAAATGCACTGTTGACTTAATCACAGCTTTGCGGGGACCGAACCAGTGTATGCTAATGTCCACAATTTAAGAAACATAGATGGGTAGGAGCATACATTTCTCGGTACAGTTAATTACATGCTACTGTCTTTTTTATTGTTATTGTGTAGTTAACATTTTATTTAAACATATCTCAACTTTTTCACTGGCCAGTAAACGTTTTTATGTCAGCACATCCCGACTTTGGAGATTTTTATGATTGCTGTTGGCAGGGCTACACAGCACCCAGAGGACATGCGACCTCTATAACCCTGACCTTGATGACCACCTTCGGAATTGGCCAGCATATTGAGATTATATATCTGCATTTCTTTTCTGGTTAAACTCCTCGTTTAATTTTTTTCCCCTCTCAATCGAATTACCTATGACTGTTGTTGAAACAATTTTCTTGGTAATCAGTCAGGAGCTTTTTTATTTTTTTAATTTTGTTTTTAATGTTCATTTATTTTTGAGAAAGAGACAGAGCGTGAGCGGGGGAGGGGCGGAGAGAGAGGGAGACACAGAATCCAAAGCAGGCTCCAGGCTCTGAGCTGTCAGCACGGAGCCAGACGCGGGGCTCGAACCCACAAACCGTGAGATCATGACCTGAGCCGAAGTCATGACCCAGGTGCCCCGTGGAGCTTTTGATTGACGGTTGTTCTAACACCTGAGAAAAAGTTACCTTTCTAAGCTAACCTGGCTTAGCTTAGAAAAATCTAAGATGGGGTGGCTGCTTGGCTCAGTTGAGGGAGCATGCGACTCTTGATCTCAGGGCTGTGGGTTCGAGCCCCATGTTGGCTGTAGAGATTACTTAAAAATGAAAAAAGTTATTTAGAAGAAAATCTACAGGACGCCTGGATGGCTCAGACAGTTAAGCATCTGACTCTTTTTTTATGTTTATTTTTTATTTTTGAGAGAGAGAGAGAGAGAGAGAGAGAGAGCACAAAGTCGACCGAGCCACCCATGTGCCCCAAGGGTCCAACTCTTGATTTCAACTCAGGCCATGATCTCACAGTTCATGGGTTCGGGCCCCACATCGGGCTCTGCACCAAGAGTGCTTGGGATTCTCTCTCCCTCTCTCTCTCTGCCTCTCCCCTGTTCATGCTCTCTCTCTCTCTCAAAATAAATAAATACACTTAAAAAAAGAGAAAAATCTAAGATATATTCTGAGAGATCTGGTGATTTCGATTCCATTGTATTGCACTGGTATGTGAGGGTTAGTCTTGGGCATAGAAATAACTTCCGTCTCCACGCTGCGGTGCAGTGTCACATTCCAGAGACATTTTCGATAAGAGTTCGGATCCACACTGAAATGAAGACTGCAGTGTGGGACGCCGCCAACGCAGAGGACCCCGCTGCAGATGACGGGCTGCAGGGGTGCGTCCCGGGAAGGACCGACCCTGCGCACAGGCGGGTGAAGACCGTCACACTGCTGGTAACAACCTGTGCCCGGATATTCCAATGGTCGTGTTTTCCCTGTTGGCGTTCCTTGCGGGATACAGCCTCTCAGTGCTGTAAGTTATGGTAAGAACATATTAGGTGAATATGGAACCTGAACAGGGAGTCAAGGGAAGGAGCTTGGACACGCTGCGTTTGGGGCGGGTGGGGGTGTGGAGTCATTACAATTGATGTACGTCCTTAGTTGTCTGCTTGGAATGGAGGACACATCAGATACGGTGACATCACGTGTGTAGTGGGGATGGGGCATGAGGGGGGATGAGGGAGGGGGATGAGGTTTTTCGATGCCTTTTTCCACCGACTGTGTTATTGGTCTTTAAGACTGTGAGCGGCAAGTCCAGGAAATCACAAAATCGAAAAGGAAATGACGACCCCCCCCTGTGCGGACTTGCCTTTGGAGGATTACACGATCCCATCACTCTTGAGCAAGCATCTGTTCCTGCCCAATCTGTGCAGGGGAGAGCGAGCACTATGTCTAAGACTCAACACAGCTGAGACCAAGATGAGCTCCTACCCCTTTTGTGAGATTGTAGAGGACTGGATGGGGAATATGACTATTTCCATTTTCAAGGGTTGCCCCAAAGGACTGGAGTCAGAGAGGAAGCAGAGTCTTTTTAATCCGCAGGAAGGAGCGGCTTCACGAAAGTGGGGTTGCCATTGTGAAATTAGATGCAAGATGAGAATTAATTCTGACCCCGTGATACGGTCATAAATAAACTATTAATAGAATGATTTCCATTTTGTTCAGTAACTTTATATCTCTGAACAGAAAGGTCACATTGTTTGGCTCTCCAGTGGCAAGAGGCAAAGTTCTGGGGTTCTCTTGATAAACCCAAAGGCTTTCTGAGTGATGATGAGCGCTGGCTTTTTTATGCGTTTCCAGGCAGCATGTTCAAGAGTGTGTTTCTTGGGCATTCTTTGCCATCGTTTGGAGCCACTATCTTGGTCGGTGTGTGGGGACATCCAAACAGATGCATGAAGAGAAAGTGGTCCCAGAGTTGACATAAAATCCTGCGTTGTATGGGCTGCATGAACCCAATGTGACCACTTGACATTTTGAGTCTAAAGAATCTTTCAGTTTCTCAGATTCTGGCAGGAATAGGAGAACATCTTGGATGTTTCTAAAATTCAGTGACCCCTTTAATTCATTCCACTGGAAGGAATACTTAAATTTCTGGACCTCAGTTTTCCAAGGCTTTCCAGAATGGACATGTGCCACCAGCTCCCCCTGCAGGTCTGAGTCTTTCCTGCCAGGAAATTCCTGGAGGTCCGCCATGAAAATGGACTGGAGAGAATCTAAATCGCGTCTCACAGATGGAACTCTTCCACTGCTTATAACTGGCCCACCTTTCTTCTGGGAGATGCATGTTCTGGGAAAACACGTAGGCGTGAGCTCACAAGTACATAATATGCAGCAGGAAAACACAGAGCCAAACAGCAATTCCAGGACCCAGTTAATGTGTTCCTTGCACAACATGAATTTTTTAACACTCTATTCTCTCTCTCCTTTGTAAACACCATGGCCTTTTGGTAGATTCATTACAGATAAAATTCCCCCTGTAAGAACCATGTGGTAAGAAATGACACGAAATTATCAACAACAGCCAAACTATGGAGAGACCCCCAAATATCGATCCACTGATGAATGGATTAAGGAGATGTGTATACATATATATATAATGGGATATTACTCAGCCATCAAAAAGAATGAAATCTTGCCATTTGCAATGATGTGGTTGGAGCTAGAGTGTATTATGCTAAGTGAAACAGGTCAAACAGAGAAAGACAAATACTATATAATTTCACTCATATGTGGAATTTAAGAAACAAAATAGACGAACATATGGGAAGTAGGGGGAAAAGAGAAGAGAAGGAAACAAATCACAAAAGGCTATTTTTTAAAATGTCTATTTATTTATTTATTTTGAGAGAGGGAGAGATAGAGAGAGAGAGAATCCCAAGCAGACTTTGCACTGTCAGTGAAGAGCCCAATGTGGGGCTCGAACTCACAAACTTTGAGATCACGACCTGAGCCGAATCAAGAGTTGGACATTTAACCAACTGAACCACCCAGGAACACTAGAGACTCTTTTTTTTTTTTTTGTAAGTTTCTTTATTTGTTTGGAGAGAGAGAGAGAGAGAGAGAGAGAAAGAGAGAGGCAGAGGGAGAGAGAGAATCCCAAGCAGGCTCCGTGCTATCAGCACAGAGTCCAATGTGGGGCTCGATCTCACGAACCATGAGATCATGGCCTGAGCGAAATCAAGAGTCAGACACTTAACCAACTGAGCTGCCCAGGTGCCCCACCACAAGGGACTCTTAATGATAGAGAACAAACTGTGGGTTGAGGGAGGGAAGTGGGTGGGGGATGGGCTACGTGGACGATGGGTACGAAGGAGGGCACTTGTGATAAGCACTGGGCGTTGTACGTAAGTGAAGAATCACTGATTTCTACTCCTAAAACCAACATTGCAATGCATGTTAACTAAAATTTAAATTTAAGAAAAGGGGAAAAATAGATAAAAAAAGAAATGACATGCATGTTTATGGTGTGTTAAATCCACACGTTGTCTCTCAAAAAGTTTTGGATTGTCCCAAATTTTACATGGTAGTTTTTTTTTACTCATTCATGTATCCATTCAGCTAATATTGTGGTTGGCGTTGTGATATGTGACTGATACGTGGTAGGTCTTGTTTGAGATACTCGACAAATAGTCGAGCCCTTAGATAAAGAAAGGACTAAGACAGACTAAGGTTCTATCCTCAGAGAGTTTAAGTACCAGTAGGGACAACACTTCACAAATAAGTACATGAACAGATGTGTGATGGGGGGAGGTGATGCTATAAAAGAAAAGGAAAGCAGGCTAAGGATCGGAATGACTGGTGGGGTATTTGAGAGAGTGGTCAAGGTTGGTTCAATCAGAAAGGTGGATAAGGTGGGACGACAATCCATGCCAAGATGTGGGTGAAGGGCATGTCAGGAGAGCAAACAGCAAGCGCAAGTGGCCTGGGACAGACAGGAGCTTGCTTGTCCCCGGAACAGCAGCAAGGCCGTCGTGACTGGAACAGAGAGCGTTTAAGGACTCAGTGGTAGGAGATGAGATCCACGAAGTAGGCAGGGCCCTTTAGGTGGGATCTTCTAGAATATGGTAAGGAGTTTGGATTTCATCATGACGTGAGCAGCCACTGGAGCCCTTTGAGGAGGGGAATGATGGGGTCTGCTTTGTGGCTTTAAAGCTTCGCTGTGGGGAGAAGAGACTCGAGGAGCGTAAGAGCGGAGATGGAATCTGGTCGGGGAGGTGTGGCAGAGAGAGGGAATGGTGGGTGGGTGGTGGTCGTTGACATGGTGAGAAGCGGACCAATTCTGCATGGGTTTTGAGGGTAGGGCCGTGGGACTTGCGGGTGAACCGCACCGGGGAAAGAAAGACATCAGTAGGACTCTGAGGTATTTGGCGCCAGGACCTGGGCAATTAACTGACTGGATAGGCTGGGGGAGGAACAAGTGTGAGTGGGTGGGTAGAATCGGGAGTTCTGCTTAGACAAGTCAAGTTGCAGACACTTATTAGTCACCATCTGGAGACGTGGAGCAGGCAGCTGGGTATGCACGCCTGGGAGCACACGCGTGACACAGGAATAACGAGGGGAAACTATTTATGGGACGAGGAGCTCCAGTCTGGGAGATGTTGTGACATTGCCTTGTCAGTCTGCTCCTTCCCCGCGGCTCCGTTTCCGTGACTGTCCAAGGGTGGGCTGGCCTCTAAGGGTCCTTTCTGCTAGGCAAGTGTAAAATAGAACCTTGGCATTTAAGCCACTGGGCAGCAGGAGTGGGCCGAGCCTGCCATCTGGGGACGGAAGACCCACACAAGGTAGAAACCCAGTAGCTTATCTGAAGGATCGGAACTGGAAATGAGTCTTTGCAAAGCAACCATAACGGCTGCCAGTTTCGCAAGCGGGGGTGTTGGGGACGGAAATACTGTAGCAGCAGAGGATGAACTTGCTCAAAGCAGCCCAGTACAACACTCAGGGGGGTACACCGGCTCCGCGGCGAAGGGCAGGGAAGGGTGCCACGGTCAGTGCCCTGTGCCCTTACCACTGTGACCTGTAGATAGCACAGGTGTGTGCTGGGAGCATTGCAAACCAAGAAAGAACAGGTCCACAGAGATCTTTGTTCTGCCTTTTGCTTTACTTTCTTCGATGCTGTCCTAAATCGCCCAGAAACTTTTCCGGTTTGTTTTGTCTCTCGTTTTTCGGAAGGAGCCCTCTATAAAGTGGAAAGAGACAGCGAGCATTTGTATGTTGTCTCACAGATTTCCAGAGCGCCATCCCATCTCTCCCCACATCAGAGCATCAGCAGAGCAGCCCCAGGGGCTGGGACGGTCATTGCCTGATCCCGTTTCGGAGATGGAGAGAGCCAGGCGCTGAAAGGTTAGGTAGCACACAGACAGGATGTGGATGAACTCATTTTCGACCCCAGGTTTTGCGAATCCCCGATTCTTTCCTCTTTCCATCTCTCCTTTCAATGTTCCAAACCAGGAGGCTTGATGAAGGTGACTTGGCCACATTCTCGAATGCTGCTGTGACACTAACGACTCTTCGGGCACTTTCGTTTTTGCGTTGGATCGGGATCTAAAACGACTCTGGTCTGGTTTTCCGTGTTGCCTTATTAAAGCTTTCCATACACTGTTGATGCAGGGAGGCCCGTGGCACATGAGACCGTGTTTCTGGAGCACGTCAGGGAGAACCCGTGGTCACTGCACCACGTCCAGAAGTGCCGGCTTTCTCTTCCGCAAGGACGCTGGGCAAAAGGGAAGATGGTCACAGCAATGTCGCCTGGAGAGGGAAGACTGCAACCTAAGTTCATGCATTTCAGCGCACAGGAGATGTAGGAAGAGGCGGCCAGGGGATTCTGATCCAGGACTGGTTTCCAGTTTGTATGGCCACCTAACAAATTATCCCCATGTCCCTCCCCTGCAACAAATTCAGATTAAAATGACTTTTTTGACGACTCTCACAACGGCTCTGCAGCCTCCTGAAGTCCGGGAAGATTTAAGGATGGGAGGTGACTCAGCAGGTGGAACTGGAAGTCCTAGAGACCGTTCGCTCCCGTGTTTGGTGGGGCCTCAGCTGGAGCTGGCCTTTGGGAAATCCTCGTGTGGCCTTTCCGAGTGGTTGGGTTCCTCTCAGTGTGGAGACTTTTTTTTTTTTTAATTTTGTTTATTTTTGAGAGAGAGAGGCGGAGTGCAAGTGGGGGAGGAGCAGAGAAAGAGGGAGACACAGAATCCGAAGACAGGCTCCAGGCTCTGAGCTGTCAGCACAAGGGCCCGACGCAGGGCTCAAACTCACGGACCGTGAGATCATGACCTGAGCCGAAGTCAGACACTTAACCGACGGAGCCACACAGGTGCCCCATAGTGTGGAGACTTCTTACACGGAGACTCGTGGCTTCCCAGGCGAGTGTTCCAGAAAGCAAGGACGACGCTGTGTTGCCTTTAAATTAGCCCGAGGAGCCCTGCGTTGCTGCTTTTGCACATTCCGTTGGTTACAAGCAAGTCACAAGCCTGCCTCGAGTCAAGGGTAGGGGACATAGAACCTGCCTCTTGATGGAAGCGTGTCAAGGTCACACTGCAGGAAAACACGTAGAATGGAAAGCATCATGGAAGCTATGTTTGGAAAATACCATCTGCCATTCTAGTGAGGATACGTTACCTTTGGGCTTTACCAACGATAGAGACGGGACGTGCTCACCAAATACCATGAGATTATGACTGGGGGTATGGCTTACGGCCAGTTACAACTGGTTGGGTTTGAATCTTCTCTCCCAACCAACCAACCAACCAACCAACCAATCCAGGAGCCGGTCCAGGAGAAACCTGTCTAAAGCAACACCTAGTGGCAGATACTGGGCTAAGAGACAAGGATACAACAGTGAATCAAAAAGGTTTCTCTCTTCAAAGAGCTCCTAGATCTTGAGCCAGCGTCCAGAAAGCTAGCTGGGGCAGAAGCTTAAACTACAGATTCATATCCCCCTTCCTGTTGGGAGCCATTTCTGAACTAAGTTGAGAAAACTCCTTGTGAGGTAACGCGGGTTTGCAAGGCCCCTTGCCATCAGATGGTGACCGATATCCACCCCCCACTCAATTATTTTTGCTTGAGCACCGACCCTCCCAGGCACCTTGCTGATTGGTATTGGGAGTGACTTGTCCCCTTATCCTAAAATATGCTGATTGCACCTTGTGAAGGAACTTATTGTAGGAACTTCTTCTTTTGTGATTATGGGAGCAAATATTACATTTCCTGAGAAACCTGTTTTACTTCCCCTCAAGAAAACAGGCTATTGACCCCTGCTCACAAAGAACTAACTTTCACCTTTGCTCTGCTAAAAACATTGCCTTGTATTTGAACGC
>CM053576.1:124714309-124741606 GCA_028646485.1 Cryptoprocta ferox | reverse complement strand
TCATTCCCTCCCCCTTTGGCCGACACCGTCCATCCTTCAGGGAGCCCTGGACCTGCTGGAGCTGGACTCCGGCACCTTCCCCTATTCAAATTCAGTTAGTTCCAATGGCATCTAGGACTCGGAATTGTAACAAGGCCTCTGGGTGGTTCTGGTGTAACGAGTCTGAGGAGGGTGCGTTGAGACACAGCAATATAGTGGCTTCTACGCCATCTGGTAGCCACAGCTGAGTAGGATCTGACTAGGATCTGACTGTCAGCCCTGGGGGTAGAAGGGCCTCTACCTTGAACTCTCCTAGTCCCAGGTGTAGTGGCTGCTCCTTACATCTGCTATTCCTACAGTTTTTAGAGTTTTTTTTACTTGTTTCTAGCCAATCCTTTGTAACTTCAATCTCCTGTGATAGTTAGTCATTCTTTTCATTTAGCTTTGTCTGTTCATATTACTCTGTGATTCCTCTATGACAGTCCAACAAATATTCATGCCTTCTTCTCCATCTTTATGGGTAAGATCTATTTTCCTCCCCGACTGACGTTGGGTTTGGCCATGTGACTCGCTTTGGCCAATAGGATGTGAGCAGAAGGGACAGTGTACCAGTTCCCAGCCTAGGCCTTAAGAGGTATCAGATATACCTACTTTCCCCAAGGACCAACCACCATCCCTCCGGCCTGGGCCCCCAAGTGAGACTGTCCAACCAATTCAACAGACCTGTGAGCTTGAGGATAAATTATTAAAATTTTATTTATTTATTTACTTATT
The DNA here is from genome assembly GCA_028646485.1 of Cryptoprocta ferox. Taxonomy (NCBI): domain Eukaryota; kingdom Metazoa; phylum Chordata; class Mammalia; order Carnivora; family Eupleridae; genus Cryptoprocta; species Cryptoprocta ferox. The sequence continues at coordinate 124,740,853 of CM053576.1, read as the reverse complement.
CATTTATTAAAGTTTATTTTTGAGAGAGACAGAGACAGTGTGGGTGGGGAAGGGGCAGAGAGAGAGAGAAAGAGAGAAAGAGAATCCCAAATAGGCTCCAAGTTGCCAACACAGAGCCTGACGTGGGGCTCAAACACACAAAACCCTGAGATCATGACCTGAGCTGAAACCAAGAGTTAGACACTTAAGTGACTGAGCTACTCAGGCACCCCACATTATTAACATTAAAAATTTCTTTTGTTTAATGTTTATTTAATTTTGAGAGAGAGAGAGAGAGAGGCGGGTGGGGGGAGGTGCAGAGAGAGAGGGAGACACAGAATCCAAAGCAGGCTCCAGGCTCTGAGCTGTCGGCACAGAGCCTGACGTGGGGCTCGAACCCACAAACTGTGAGATCATGACCTGAGCTGAAGTCAGATACTTAACCAACTGAGCCACTCAGGTGCCCCGCCAAATTATTAACATGTTTTTAGACCACTGAATTTGAGGAGGGGAGGGGAGGGGAGTTGTTACACAGCATTATTGTGGCAATATTTGATCAATATACTCTCAGGAGTAGTTGCCGCAAACATAAGATTGGAGATATGGGAGGGGGAAGAGTAAGTGGGCCTCCAGGAGGTTGGTACCTGTCCCAGGATGGCATTCCAGGACTAGGATCATTGTTTTCCTTCCTGACATCATAAAATGGTCAGCAAACTTTTCAACCAATAATCCTTCAACAACGAGACTGCCTCATGTAAAAAATGGATCCAGACACGGACCTTCCACCTTTCACAAAACAACTCAACACGGATCATAGACTTGAATATAAAATGCAAGACTATGAGCCTTCTAGAAAACACAGGAGAAAATCTAGATGACCTCGGGGATGCGATGACTTTCTAGATACAATACCAAAAGCAGGAGCCATGAAGGCCGGATAAGTTGGACTTCGCTGAAATTTAAAACTTCTGCTCTGCAAAAGACACTGTTAAGAGACAGAGAAGACAAGGGGTGCCTGGCTGGCTCAGTCTGAAGAGCGTGCGGCTCTTGATCGTGAGGTTGTGAGTTCAAGCCCCACGTTGGGTGTAGAGATGACTTAAAGACAGAAACGACAAGCCACAGACGGGGAGACTGTGAGTGTGCCAACGAGACCAGACGCCGGTGAGGCTGCGGAACAGCACGAAATCTCAGCCACTGCTGGTGGGAAGGCAGAATGGGACAGCCTCCTTGGAAGACAGTTGGGGGGCTTCTTACAAAGCTAAGTCTGGGCTTCCTGTGAGATCTGGAACCGTGCTTCTTGGTACTTCCCTGAAGGAGGCAAAACTCAGGTCCACATGAGAACCTGTACGTGAATGTTTATAGCAGCTTTGTTCAGAATTCCCAAAACTTGGGAGCGACCAAGATGTCCTTCAACAGGTGAATGAAGTAAACAAACTCTAAGGCATCCATACAATGGAATAGTACTCAGCAATGCAAAGAAATAAGTTATCGAGCCAAAGAAAGATAAGGAAGAACCTTAACTACAATACGAGCTTAACGCTTATGAGCTTAACGCTTACACTGCTACGTACGGTGTGATTCTAATATAGGTCGCGCTGGAAAACACAAAACTGTAGAGACGCTAAGCGGATCGGTTGTTGCTGGGGCTTGGGGGAGGCTAGACAAGGAGGCGTGGATACGTGGAGCAGATGGGGTTTCAGGATGATGAAGCCATTTCGTATGATACCGTAATGGTGGCTGTAAGACATGAGCCATTTGTCAAACTCCCTGGAACACGACCACACAGAGAGTGAATCCTAATGTGAACTTAAGTCTTCGGTTCATAATAAGGTATCGCTGTTGGCTCATCAGCTGTAACACATACCACACTCACGCAAGACACCGATCAAAGGAGACACTGTGCAGGAGGGGCGGGGCATGGGGCTCTGTCCTTTCGGTGTCGTTTTCCTGTAAATCTAAAACTGTTTCAAAATAGGAGGGCTGGTTTGTTTGTTTTTTTAAAGTCATTGAAAGGAAAAATAAAAATTTAGCAAACATAGATTTTAGAATTTCAGGGGTACCTGGCTGGCTCAGTCGGAAGAGCATACAACTCTTGATCTCGGGGTTGTGAGTTCAAGCCCCAACTTGGGCATAGAGCCTACTTAAAAAATAAAAACAAACAAACAAACAAAACTTGTGATTTCAGAATTTTAGACCCCCTCTCCCCTCCATTCTGCCTAGTATATTCGATGATTTCTTTTCATATTTACAATGGCACCAAATGTAAACAATGCACACGTCACATTTTACTTAAAACATTTCATAGTTACATGTAGAGATATTGACATTTCACGGTACCACGTTCAGCCCGTCCATGGAAAACACTGGCGTGAAGAATGGCTGTCGATGTTTGCACTTTGCGAAAGGGATTTTATGGAGGGGGCACTACATCAGCTTCACGGCAGAGGACGAGTTGGTGGAGAACTTAAATTTCCCCTTTCCAGATCTGTCTCCCATGTCGTGGTGGCAATAGCAGTTTCTAGAAGAAAGGTCCTGGTCCCGCTGCCAAATTGTAGCTTCAGGAACATATGCCAAGTGAGCTGCTTTCCACGGGGACGACTCATCCAGTTGGCGTCACCCTACATTGTGAGCCACTAAAGATATCACGGCTCTCAGTGCTGACGTCAGGCAGGATGAGACCTCTACACAGCTGATTGCTTGCTCTGCGTCCCAAATTGGAAACACGAGCTTACCCGCAAGAGAAGCGCCAACGACCCTGACAGACGAAGCCTCAAATGCTCCTCGTGATCACTTGTTTAAAAAAGCTCCAGTGATTTTTCATTGTCTCGGGCCGCTGGGGATGGCTGCCTATTAGAAAAAAGAAATGGACAAAAATCAAGTGGAATATTTCCCAAGGCAGGGTAGAGAGACCCAAGTACAAAAAAGGATAAGAAGCTCCAGGGCTGAAGAGTTGGAGATTCCTGATCGAGAAGCCACATTTTTGAGAAAGTAGGTTGTGTGCTGTTTTATTTTTAAATTCGAGATGCCGTAAATGACACACAGCGCACAGCAGGAAGTGTGTGCTAACCTCCGTCCCCGGGTTTCGTTTTAGTTTTCTCTCCCCTCATTCGCCCTTTGCCCCAATTCCGTAACTCTTTAAAAAATGTATTGCGTATTTTCCTAAAATGTTAGAAATACGGTTTGATACAATGTGAAGGGCAGATAAGTAAAGATGACATATTTCAAAGCACTAATTACTTTCTGAATTTGCTGTGACAGGTTGTTTTAGGTGAGTCTGCATAAAATATCTCAAATCGAGTTCCTTAATTGAATATAAAAATTCCTGTTCCAGGTTTTAAAAATCAAGACCTTGGGGTGCCCGGGTGGCTCAGTCGGTTAAGCATCTGACTCTTGATTTCGGCTCAGGTCATGATCTCACCGTTCATGGGTTCGAGCCCCACACCCGGCCTCTGCGCTCAGATGCAGAGCCTGCTTGGGATTCTCTCTCTCCCTCTCTCTCTGTCCCTCCCCCGATCTTGCTTTCTCTCTCTCTCAAATAAACTTAAAAAAATTAAAATGAAGATCTAAACAGTTATACCCCAGTTTTCTCTACCTCCCAGTATACATACATACACCCTATCTATGTAGCTATGTATCTATCTATCTCGTTAAACATATGATACAAATTTCTAACTACACTCTTAGGGGTTCACTGCTCAGCTAAAATAGCCTTATTAGTGAATTACAAAACCAAACCCAGAAACCAGCCCTAGTGATGTAGTCCAATAGCTTCTCTTCACCCAATGTCTTGACCCTGCACGCATTCATACCCATATGGACTGGCCACGGGAAGAACTATCAGCGGTAGAAAAATGGAACTAGGCGGTATGGCTGTTGCAGTTTGACAGCTAACATGTGCCCCAGCTTCTGAATAGTTGTCCCCAAATTAAGACATGTTCTTGTGGCTACAGCATGAGCCCAGCGAATTCTAGAACTTCAAATCACGTAGCCTGAGAGGGGGATCACCTTTGTTTCTTAATATCTGATTTTTTAATGTTTATTTATTATTGAGACAGAAGAAATAGAGCATGAACGGGGGAGGGGCAGAGAGAGAGGGAGACACAGAATCAGAAGCAGGCTCCAGGCTCCGAGCTGTCAGCACAGAGCTCGACGCGGGCCTCGAACCCACAAACCGTGAGATCATGACCTGAGCCGAGTCGGATGCCCAACCTGGGCGCCACCCAGGTGCCCCAAGGATCACCTTTGTTTCTAAAAGGAGTCTGGGACTGACTCATACTGTCTTGGGTCTGGACCCGGGCTCTCGCCCTGACTAGCTGTGCAGCCCTGGGCAGGCATGTCGCCAGCCCGCCGAAACCTCCGCCTCCCCATTTCTAAAATGAGGACAAAGATGCCCACCTGACAAGATAATGCGGAGACTAAACTGTTTCTATCTTGTACTCTAGTGAGAAGCGTTCAAGAAAAGTAGCTATGAGGAGTAGCTGATAGTTATAAGACTAATGTAACGTAAGACGACTCATAAAAGTGTGACAGATCTGGGATTGCTACAATTCCCTGCCAACTATGACATAACATTTACCCACAACCCAATTTTCCTTTTGCGCCGCGTGAAATCCACCAGCGCCAGGGAGCAGGACGGTTCTCTGAAAGGACCGGGATTCCATTTTCAAAGTTAGATATAAAAGGAGAGCCTGTCGACAGGCAGCCAAGCTGGCTGGGTTGAGATTTTCTGCCGAAGTTATCATTAGAGGATTCGAAAGAATTTTGCAAAGTACTGGACACGATGTTCGGCTTCTTCGGAAGGCCGACAAGTACTGAGCAATATAAATAGCAAGTCAGCGCCATGACCTTAATCTCCTTCCCCAGATTATGATTTGAATAAGTAACCATAGGTTAAATGAAACAATTTTTCAAAGGCTGTTAACGAAAGCAACATTTCAATGTTTCTTTCAAGTCTGAGATTTTCCCCCACCACTGACACATTTTGGTTAATCCTAATATTATTGCCCACGTCAACCAGAGGCGAAGAAAGAGCCAATGGAGGAATATTTTCCCAATCGGGAAAAGAGCTCAAAGTATGGATTCTTTATATGAGCTAGGCCACAATCTTAGAAAAGATAAAAGATATTGTGGATACTCAGAATTATTACCCATGTTTGTTTTATTCACAGGAAGAGGCAAAGTTCTGTTTCTTCAAAATTGTAATATATACTCTTTCCATCTCATAACACGTAAGGATTATATGATTTCTTCTTTTCTCACCCTTTTTTTTGAGGAAAAATGAGTCGAGATTAAAAAAAGAACAATGCCAGTTTAGTGAAATGGTCATGACACACGTTCTATGATAGACTTACTGAGTCAATCGCCCTTTGGTCAAACAGCAAGTTGAGTCCCGAGTTTATATTTCATTTACCGCATTCCCTACTTACCGGAAGTACAAAGTCATGGCTAATATGCTTTATGGATGACCATGCAGCTAGATAAATCAGCTTAATTACTTTAATAGCTCAACTTATTATTTTTTTTTTTATTTTAGAGAGAGAGTGTGAGTGGGGAAGAGGGGGCAGAGGGAGAGAGAGATCATCTTAAGCAGGTTCCACACCGATGTGGGGGCTCGATCCCACAAGTCTGGGATCATGACCTGAGCAGAAATCAAGAGTCTGACGGTCAATGGACTGAGCCACCAGGCGCCCCTAAATATTCTAAATAATGAAACATAATTGGTGAGGTTTAGTTATTATGTATTAACATGGGGGGTGGCTACTATAATAAAAAGTTTATAGAACTTTAATAGAACTTTCCTTGAGACAGAAGCATTCTCTGTGCAGTATGGGAGTTATACCTGCCACATTGGCCTTTGGGTGTACTTGAAATGTGACGAGTGTGACTCAGGAATCGGATCATACATTAATTACACTTTGAATAGCCATATAGAGCCTAGTGGCTCCTGAATTCGATGGTGAAGGTTTACAGAGTGAGGTTTAAAACCGAAATAAAAGTCCCATTATATAAAAAGTATTTCGTCCTATACGAATTGGAACTTTAGTCTCTCTCACTGAAATTCGGAACTTTGTAAGAAATAAGGGACCTGCTGAGACCGAAGTACCAAAATGATGCTTAACTTGTTTTCATTCTAATGTGATTTCCAGGCACATTAGGCCAACCAAGAATGTCTTCATTTTCTGCTACAAAAGGAAGAGATCACCTAAGAGTAGCTCATATTGCTTTAACTCCCATGTAGTTAGTGAACTATTTTTAAAAAAAATTTTTAATCTTTATTTGTTTTAGAGAGAGAGAGAGAGAGAGAGAGAGAGAGCGAGCAGGGGAGGAACAGAGAGAGAGGGAGACAGGGAATCCAAAGCAGACTCCAGGCTCTGAGCTGTCAGCACAGAGCCCAATGCGGGGCTCGAACCCACAAACCTGGTCATGACCTGAGCCAAAGTCAGCTGCTTAACTGACTGAGCCACCCAGTCACCCCAATTAGTGAACTGTTACTAATCTCAGACAGCCTGAACATGATAACCAGGATACGTATGAATATGTTTTGTGTTTGTCATTTATTTCTTTGTAATTATTTTATATTACTTAAAAATTTTTTAGTTTATTTATTTATTTTGAGAGAGAGAGTAGGGAAGGAGCAGAGAGAGGGAGAGAAAGAATCCCAAGCAGGCTCTGTGCTGTCAAGCAGAGCCTGACTCAGGGCTCGAACCCACGAACCATGAGATCACTCCCTGAACCGAAACCAAGAGTCAGAAGCTTAACTGACTGAGCCACCCAGGTGCCCGTCTTTGTAATTATTTTAAAAACTTGAGGTTTGAATTCTTTAAAAAAATTTTTTTTATGTCTTAATTTTTGAGAGACAGAGACAGAGAGTGAGCGAGGGAGGGGCAGAGAGAGAGGGAGACACAGAATCCGAAGCAGGCTCCAGGCTCTGAGCTGTCAGCACAGAGCCCGACGCGGGGCTCGAACCCACGGACTGTGAGATCATGACCTGAGCCGAAGTCGGACGCCTAACCGACTGAGCCACCCAGGTACCCCAAGGTTTGACTTCTTATGTTCCTGAGAAAGGGACATATTCCTTTTGAGAATCACTCCTAGCCCCAAGTTAAACTGTCCATTCTTCGTGGGAAGTCTACCCCCGCCCGTTTTCTGTGTTACTCTCCATTCCAGGCATGGAAACAGCTTTTCAGGAAGGCCTGTTTTGGGCCATTATCAAGGTGACAATATTAAAAGCCCCAAGCAGGAGTTTGGTGGTTGGAAATGAGCACCCAGCCTCCACTGCCCCTGTGGCTTCGTGTCTAGGCTGTTAGACTTGAGCAGACCCTTGGGGACCATTGTCTTGCTTGCCCCACACCTCTGCCATCCTCCAACAGAATGACTTGAAGTCAACAGGGAGACGCACAGTGACAGCCTCAGGTCCTCATCTGTCATTCCACATTGGGGCTCTCCACCCAGACGTAAGGAGATCTGCATCCAGCTTGCCTTCTTGATGATGGGCCTGGCTTGGCTTTGAATGGTTCCCCTCCCCCAGAAGGACCACATTTTCCCCCGGAGATTTCTGGAGGCAGCCAACAGGAGCTTTCACGTTCAACTAGGTCCGCCTGGGTCTTGTGGATCGAGACAACGGACGCAGTGCACTCCCCCAGAGTGCGTTCCCTGCTCCCGAGACGGCTGGCCAGGAGGCCCGGGGGCACACGCTCTGGTACCGAGAAAGGCCTGGGCCTGTTCAGAAGCCTCAACACAGCCTAGCGGCTGCCTCTCACTGGCAGGACTGTCGGTAGAGCCACAGGAGGCTCAGGGCACAGAGTAAGGACGTGCCCTCGGGGACACAACAGTCACAGCAAAGTGTACTTATTATCCACAAAACCGGCTCCAACCTATCCACCTCTTGGTCATCATGTTAGTTATAAAGTGGCTTAACAGAACGGACGCAGAGATAAGGACAGCTCGTTAGGTCCTCCTGACTGTCCTGAGGTCAGCGTGTCACGGAACAGGCTACGGCAGCAGATGCGTTACGGATTTTTCCTAAGGGGAACATCTACTTCTTGGGGAGTTGAAACTCATTTGGCTTTGGCCAGAGTGTTCACTGAGCAACGGTGTGCAGGGGTGCCGTGGATGGTTCCGTCTGTCCCCCGCGTTAGCGCCCAGCTCAACCCAGGGCCTCGAAAGCAGTGTGCCGCCTACCATGTAAGGAGACCCTCTGACGGACTGATAAATATCCATTCAATTACAGCCTCAACTAACACAGAATTCAGAGCAGCCTCATTTCTCTTAGATTTGTTTTAACCGATCAAATACTTATATCGTTACGTGCCAGGCCCCGGACATTAAAAATACTTTAAAAATAAGTAGTTAAAAATATTAATGTGTTAAACATTTTTTTAATGTTTATTTATTTTTGAGAGAGAGAGAGAGAGAGAGAGAGAGCACAAGCAGGGGAGAGGCACAGAGAGAGGGAGACACAGAATCTGAAGCAGGCTCTGCACGGAGCCGTCAGCACGGAGCCCGATGCGGGACTTGAACTCGTGAACTGCGACATCATGACCTGAGCCGATGTAAGATACCAAACTGAAACAGGCCACGTATGTGTTCCAAAGCATGTCAAACCACTTCTTGAAATTTAAAGGTTTTAACTTATTTTTAAGTTTATTTATTTTGAGAGAGAGCGAGAGAGAGCACACATGTGGACAAGCAGGGGAGGCGCAGAGAGAAGGAGAGAGAATCCCAAGCAGGCTCTGCGCCCTCAGCACACAGCCTGACATGGGGTTCAAACCCGGGAACCACGAGATCACGACCTGAGCCGAGATCAAGAATTAGATGCTCAACCGACTGCACCCCTAAAATGTGAAGTTTTTAGAAGCAAAACATCCTAGTCAAACACTTCAATACCATCTATACGTTTTCCAAAACGACTGACCCAGACGTTAAAAATAATCTTATTTCCTTGCCACTTACTTCCCTCTTTAAGTCCCTCCTACGAGGAGGGAGAAAACGGGTATTTACTGATGTTTATTTTAAGCCAGGAACTATATTCTCCCCTCACACGAACGACACTTCAGTGGGTGTTAAACCTGAGCTCAGAGAGGTTAGGTAAAGGATGCTCGGCTTACGCCAATAAACAGAAGAGCCAGGATCGAAGCCGGTTGGCCCACCTCTCTGAGCGTGAGGACCTTGGTTATCTTTGCACACCTTCTTCTGTGCTCGGAATCACTGCATGCTGCTTATTTGCTGGCGTCCGAGAGAGCTGTGGTTAAAGGCAGGGAATATGCCGTATTTGTCTTTCAGAAACTGAACTTGGTCTACAGAAGGGACTCAGATGTTCGCCGTTTTATAGACCCCTGCCTGCAGTTAATGTTTGTTGGACATAAATCCATCACATAATATGTCTTATAATTTCCAACTCCTGAAAATTCCATTTTGAGCTTTTATTGTTATTATTTATAGTTTGTTGTCAAGTTGGTTTCCATATAACACCCAGTGCTCATCCCGACAAGTGTCCTCCTCCATGACCATCACCCCTTTCCTCCTCTCCCCCTCCCCCATCAACCCTCAGTTTGTTCTCAGTATTCAAGGGCCTCTCATGGTTTGCCTCCCTCCCTCTCCGTAACTACTTTTCCCCCTTCCCCTCCCCCATGGTCCTCTGTTAGGTTTCTCAAGATCCACATATGAGTGAAAACATATGGTATCTGTCCTCTGCCTGACTTATTTCACTCAGCATGACACCCTCGAGGTCCATCCACGTTGCTACGAATGGCCAGATTTCGTTCTTTCTCATGGCCATGGAGTATTCCATTGTATAGATGAACCACATCTTCTTGATCCATTCGTCAGTTGATGGACATTTCGGTTCTTTCCATGATTTGGCTATTGCTGAAAGTGCCGCTATGAACATTGGGGTACATGTGCCCCTAGGCATCAGCACTCCTGTATCCCTTGGGTAGATCCCCAGCAGTGCTATTGCTGGGTCCTAGGGGAGTTCTATTGTTAATTTTTGAGGATCCTCCACACTGTTTTCCAGAGCGGCTGCACCAGTTTATATTCCCACCAACAGTGTAGGAAGGTGCCCGTTTCTCCACATCCTCGCCAGCATCTGTGTCTCCTGACTCGTTCATTTTAGCCACTCTGACCGGCATGAGGTGGTATCTCAGTGTGGTTTTGATTTGTATTTCCCTGATGATGAGTGACGCTGAGCATCGTTTCATGTCTGTTGGCCATCTGGATGTCCTCTTTGGAGAAGTGTCTGTTCATGTCTTCTGCCCATTTCTTCACTGGATTATTTTCCGGGTGTGGAGTTTGGTGAGTTCCTTATAGATTTTGGATACTAGCCCTTTATCCAATATGTCATTTGCAACTATCTTTTCCCATTCCATCGGTTACCTATTAGTTTTGTTGATTATTTCCTTTGCCACGCAGAAGCTTTTTATCTTGATGAGGTACCAATAGTTTATTTTTGCTCTTGATTACCTTGCCTTTGGGGATGTGTTGAGTAGGAAATTGCTGCGGTTGAGGGCAAGGAGGCTGTTTCCTGATTTCTCCTCTAGGGTTTTGATGGTTTCCGGTCTCACATTCAGGTCCTTCATCCGTTTTGAGTTTATTTTTGTGTATGGTGTAAGAGAATGGTCTAGTTTCATTCTTCTGCGTGTTGCTGTCCAGTTCTCCCAGCACCACCTGCTAAGAGGCTGTATTTTTTTCCATTGGATATTCTTTCCTGCTGTGTCAAAGATTAATTGGCCATACATTTGTGGGTCCAATTCTGGGTTCTCTATTCTATTCCATTGGTCTATGTGTCTGTTTTTGTGCCATATTATTATTTTTTTAATGTTTATTTTTGAGAGAGAGAGAGAGAGAGTGCAAGTGGGGCAGGGGCAGAGAGAGAACAAGATGCAGGATCTGAAGCAGGCTCCAGGTTCTGAGCTGTCAGCGCAGAGCCCAACTTGGGGCTCGAACTCACAAAAACAGATCATGACTTGAGCCAAAACCAAGAGTCGTATGGTTAACCGACTGAACCACCCAGGCGCTCCCCAGAAGAGGCTTCCTAACCCCTGGGAGAATAAAGAAAAATAAAAAGATTGGTAATACTTAAAACTTTTGAGTTGAAATGGAATTTCTTTCTTTATAAATAGATTGGTTATGGGCACCAATGGACACTTAAGGGAAACAAGCCCCATGATAGTCTGGTGAACTCTGAAAATAATTCTTCTCCATCAATTTTATTGATGTTCTTTGCTTTCCCATTACAACAGCTGCCTCTGGGAGCACCTAGAATAAATTCTAGAAGAAATGTGCAAAATAACTCGGTTACAACCTGATGTAGACTGAATGGCTTTCTTTTCTTTCCTGCCTACACAGCACCTACGCTGCGTGGCCGAAATCGCCTGGGATTTGGGATCCCAAGCACATACCCACTCCACTCACAAGTGTGGGGGGTTCCGTGTTGGAACACGTTCAGCTTAAGGACCAGGGGGCTACATTCTCGGTCTCAAATTTCAGGGCAGGGGAAAGAGTGGAAGTTGCTACCTTTGTGGACACCACTCCCACATTTTAAAAAGACTGCAGGGGGGCGTCGCCTGGGTGGCTCAGTTGGTTAAGGGCCCGACTCTCAATTTCAACTCAGGTCATGATCTCACAGTTTGTTGGTTTGAGCCCCGCGTCGGGCTCTGCGCTGACAGTGCAGATCCTGCTTGGGATTCTCTCTCTCCCTCTCTCTGCACCTTCTCTGCTCACTCACTCACTCTCAAAATAAATAAACATTTAAAAAATAAAAAAAAATAAAGAGACTGCAGGGGCTTCGCCTCCTCTTAGCAGAGTTGTGGGCTATAAATAGATAAACGAGAACGAGGTAAGAACATTCTCTTCAGCAGGGGATCCTGACAAAAGGCGCAGAGAACATAAGGAAGCTTTGGGGATGAAAGAGCCATACATCACTGCGACACACCCTTTTTTTAAACTTCTCAAAAATGTTTATTTATTATTATTTAAAATTTTTTTTAACATTTATTTATTTTTGAGAGAGAGAGACACAGAGAGAGAGAGAGACAGAGCACAAGCAGGGGAGGGGCAGAGAGAGAGGGAGACACAGAATCCGAAGCAGGTTCCAGGCTCTGAGCTGTCAGCACAGAGTGGACATGGGGCTCGAACCCACAAACCGTGAGATCAGGACCCGAGCTGAAGTTGGATACTTAACTACCTGAGCCGCCCAGGCGCCCCGCTGTCCTGATCACCGGAAAGCACAGTGCGGATGAGTGAAGGTGGGAGCCCCCAACGGGGTCGGCTTGGACCCACGCAGTGCAAGCGCACCATCCGAATGCCAGTCTAAGAAACACCTCCTCTCCTGGGCATCAACTTGCCCTGAGTGTTACCTTGGAGTCAGGTATCAACCGAGCATCACAGACTATGAGAACTACAAAGGGCTTTGACGATAGGCTGCGGAGGAGCAAACGGGCTGACCCGAGTCGGCCAAGGGCAGAGCTGGGGCTGCCCCACCCCGGGGCCGCTGCCATTACGTGTTCTGCTGGCGATTTGCTCCCTCTCAGATCCAAGCCCTACCTTCCTTTCTGTTGTGCCACGGGGGGCCGGGGTCTGCAAACTCCTCGACCTGTGTCCCCTGGCAGCTGGATGGGTTCTGAGAAAGAAGCAATGGAGAACGGCAGGAGGAGAGGAGGGACTTTCTTCCTTATTCTAGCGCCGGCCACTGTCCCTATGGCAGCAGGGGACAGCAGTGGCTCCGGTTTCCGGATTCTTCTGGAAGTCCCAGCAGCAGCCATGGTTGTCCCCCCAGAAGTCCCAGCACTGGTGGCTGTAATCCCGTCAGGGGTGTGCACACCTGCCAAGTCACACCCCAATTGGAGGTTTGGGTACCAACCATCTGCTGGGCGTCTCTGTCCCCCCCGCCTCCCCCAGAGGCCCAACACCGGTGTGGCATCTCTTTCGGAGACGTGCGCACCCTCTCCTCTGAGCTCCTACGTTGTGACAGCCCTGCTTTACCCCAGGGGTGGTAGCTACTTCCTGAGTTATTGACATCTGTGACATCAGTGTCCCTTTTTTGCTACTTCAACCTTCCTGTATTTTTAAAACATGTTTATTTATTTTGAGGGAGAGAGCGAGTTGGGGAGGGGCAGGGGGAGAGGGAGAGAAAGAATCCCCAGCAGGCCCCATGGCGTCAGTGCGGAGCCCGACGCGGGGTAAATCTCACCAATGGTGAGATCTTGACCTGAGCTGAAATCAAGAGTTGGATGTTTAACCGACTGGGCCCCCCAGGCTCGCCGGCCTTCGAGCATTAACTCACCTCTGTTGTAATGGTTTCCAACAAGACCTACCACGGCAGTTTTCTTGCTGGACCCTGACGGACCCAGTGCTTAGTATCAAGAGTTGGCCCGTCTGGCTCCTGTGTCACACTTACATCTTATACCTGAGCTACGTGCTGCTCCTGGATCAACAGGTCCGACGTCACGGACCACTGTGATGCGCTGAGGAGCACCAAGAAAAGCGAGATCTCTGTAGGCGAGGTTACCACTAGAACAGAAAGACTGACATAGCCTGGATGTTACGCTGAATTCTTGAGCTGGAGGCTGTTCATTCCTCCTTTCCAAGTTATTCTCTGTAAATTTTAACATGTAAAAACTGGTTATCAATTCACTTCATCTACCAGAATGGGGCCTGAACATTTTAAAGTGAAAGCAATTCTTGGGGCGCCTGGGTGGCTCCGTCGGTTAAGCTTCCGACTTCGGCTCAGGTCATGATCTCGCTGTTTGTGGGTTCGAGCCCCGCGTCGGGCTCTGTGCTGACAGCTCAGAGCCTGGAGCCTGTCTTCGGATTCTGTGTCTCCCTCTCTCTCTTCCCCACCCCTGCTCACTCTCTCTCTCTCTCTCTCACTCTCTCAAAAATAAATAAATATTAAAAAGAAAAAGTTCCAGCAACTCTCTAGCAGCATCTGCTTTAACTGAAAGCAAGTGAAGAAATGTGAACAGTTGTGGATTCTCCACTAGATGGCAATCATTACATAAATTTGAGGTAGACTCCCGTTCCGCCAGGAGCAGACAAATGGAGTCTGTGTGGATTATAACAACTGACGACAGTTGGGAGTGGGCCAAACGTACAGGACACTGGTTTGACGCGAGGCCGTTTTGACAACATTCTCCTTTCGCCCCCCGACCTGTGGCAGAGACTGCTAGCGGTCCCCACACCTGCGAGCTTGCATGATCTTGCTTCTGTGGCCGTGACTAGCTAATTAATTCCAAATAAACCCCAGTGACATGATGCGTTTCTTGATGCCCGCAGAGCCCTACCCACAGTCTCTCGGGGCCCCCGGCTGACAGAAGCACCCGTATCTTGGAACTGTGTCATGTGGCCGTGGTGGCTTTCGTGGCCGCTGCGGCGGGAAAGAGCTGCTCAAGAATCATGCCTGGCTTTCTCACCGCGTGTCACTTCTCACAGCCACCTGGCTGGAATTAGTCGCGTGGTGTCACTGGGAGGCACAGTCTTTCTGTGCCCAGACAGGAGGATGGTCGGATCTCGGCGGACACCAGTACTGCCTCCCGCACCCTGCGTCCTTCCTTCCCTTCTTCAACCCCGTTCACATCTGGGGTGCATGCCCATCTGTCCCCCAGTAACGACCACATTTTCTCAGTCGACATGGTTAGGTTGTCGGGGCGTCCGGTTAAGTGCCTGACTTTGGCTCAGGTCACGATCTCGTGCCCTGTGTCGGCTCTGTGCTGACAGCATGGAGCCTGCTTGGGATGCTCTCTGCCCCTCCCCCACTCACACTTTCTCTCTTAAAATAAATAAGTAAATACACTTACATAAATGGCTAAGTCGTCAAGCGTGAAGAAAACTACCTGGAAGGCGTCTCAGTCCAAGGCAAAGTCTGTTATGGGTTCCTTTTCCAGGAACACCCCCCCCCACCCCGCCCCTTCTATTTTCAGCATTAACTGACAGAATCCCCCAGCACCGCCTGCCTCGGCTCCAGCTGTCCCACCAGGGTGCCCTCCGTACCGAGCGTCCCTGGACCTCCCAGCCCGCACCCGCCTCAGCTCCTGTCATCCCAGCAGAGCAGCCCCAGAACAAAGCACCCCGGGATCCCCCAACCCACACCGGCCCCAGCTCCAGCCGGAGTCACCAGGCACAGTCCGCAGCGGGCGTGACCAGCCACGAGAGCGTGCCTTCGAGTTTAAGGGAAGTAGCTGTTCTGCCTAACTCATTAAAACAAACACAGAGGGTCACGCAAAATGGGGCAGAGAAATATGCTCCAGGCAAAAGAACAAGACAGAACCTCAGAGAAGAACTACATGAGATGGAGATAAGCGATCTGCCCGATGGGAGTTCAAAGTAACGGTCCTAAAGATGCCACCAGACTGGAGAGGAGTGGAGGAACTCGGCGAGAACATCCATAGAGATCACACGTATCAAGAAGAACCAATCAGAGCGGAGGAATAGAATAACTGAAGTGAAAAATACACTAGAAGGGCGCCTGGCTGGCTCCATCGGAAAAGTGTACGTACGACCCCCGATCTCGGGGTCGTGAGTTCAAGCCCCACGTTGGGCGTAGAGCTTACTTAAAATACGCTAGAGGGAATCAACAGTACGTTAGCGGGTGCGGAACAGACCAGTGATCTGGAAGACAGGCTAATGGAAAGCACCCAAACTGAACAGCAGAAAGGAAGCATTGCTAGAAACGAGGCTGGTTGTTAAGGGGTGTCATGAAGCGAGCATCGTTAATCGAGCAAACATTCGCATCGCAGGGGTCCCAGAAGACGAGAAGGGGGCAGAAAAGTTATTTGAAGAAATAATGGGTGAAAACTTCCCTACCTGGGGGAAGAAGCAGGCATCCAGGTTCAGGAGACACAGGTTTCCACACAAGAAACCACGCACACCACACCGTGACACCTGACCGTCACACCGTCAGAGATGAGAGAGGAGTATGGCGACTCGTCACCTAGAACTACAGAGTTAAAAGCTCCGAGAGCAGGTGTGGAAATCTGCATTAAACAAGCCCTCCGTGGGACTTCATGCTTACGGTGCTACTTGATTACCAGAATGACAGATCTTAAATTCCTTCAGGTGGCTTCATGCAAGTCCCAATTTATGATGAAGTGTGTGTGTGTGTGTGTGTGTGTGTGTGGTGGGGGGGAGCGGCAGACGGGGCAGGAGGCGTGCTCAAGTTTGACGGGCCCCATCGTCTGGGGACTGGTCAGGAAAATGACAATTTTCTCGAGGGTGGAGAGCGCGGCCATCGGCCAGGGCAACAGAGGAGGCGTGTGAACAGCGCTGGTGACTGTCTTGCGTTTGTGGTGCCGGATGCCTGCGGTTCACCACGCAAGTCCCTCTGCGAACTGAAGCCTGGCGTGGGGACAGTTCTCAAAACCTACATGAGGTATCAACTAGACAGACTGAAGCACGTAAACTGTGTATTTACACTTGACCGAAACCGGCGCTTCCAGGACTGTGGCACCTTGCAGAGCCCAGATAGGTCATGACTCATCATTTGGGGTAACTTTTATCACCACCAATCACTCTCAAACCGATATGGAATTTGAACTTAACGAACCAACCAACAGGTTAAATAATGGGAATAAACTAGCAGTTTACTTTCTTAAATGTCCTATCTTCAGGGCACACTAGTCTTGGAACTTTTCTCTTCAGAACGAGAAACTTTAAACATAGGACCAAAAAAGCGTTTCCAGGCTTTGCCAGATGTCTCCGGGGGAACGACATGTCCATGTCCCCCAGCTGGGAGCCGCCGGCCTCACTGAGCACCTGCAGGGCTCCCCCGGGGCAAGTCGGGAAGCCCCTTCCACAGGCAGGAAAAGAGAGGAAACCCAGGAAGGCCTGAGCCTTTCACGCCCAGTTTTCCAAACTCATTGGCACAAAAGGCACCCTTTTCTCCTGGGGGGCAGCAGAGGCCAGGAGTGGTGGTGTTCCAATTTAGAGTCCTCCCGGAGGCCGGTGCGGTGCTCCCGAAAAGCCTTCCTTCCTTCCTTCCCTCCTCATCGTTCTCTGCTTTCTCCACCTTCTCTCAGCACGACTCTCCTTCTGCTGAGTGCCCACCTCCTGTCCTCCGCAGGGCCACCCAAACAGCCTGTCCGGCTGTGGGGACAACGGGGCCTGAGACAAACAAGCTGCCATTCTGTCCTCCGTGGTCGGGGAAGATGCCAGAGCAAGGGACAAAAGCCAGAAACGCCAGAATAGGGCGACTTGCTTTAAAGACGTGACTTTACTCTGATTTCGAGTTTTAATTCTGGTAGACAAGGGGATTTCTGAAAAAATAGATTTTTTTTTTTTTGAGAGAAAGAGAGGGAGCAAGTGAGCATGGGGCAGAGAGAGAGAAGGAGAGAGAAGCAGGGCTCATCCGAAGTGGGGCTCTCGTGCTCGCCCGACGCGGGGCTCGAGCTCACAGCCGTGAGATCGTGACCGGAGCCGAGGTCAGATGTGACTTCATCATGTGACTTCAGATGTGAGATCATCCCCGGAGCCGAAGTCAGATGCTTCACCGACTGAGCCACCCAGGTGCCCCCGGATTTCTTAGATTTCAAGACATGACTTTTTCACTCATGTTCCCAAGAGAAATGCAGGTTTTGTCTTAAGGCCCTCAAGCCCTTAGCGGGATGACCATTCACTCGTGTGTCCTCGACAGCAGCTGACACATGCGTCCCTGGTGCCAAACCCCGGGTCCAAAGGGAAGGACGGGAGAGGTCACAAGTGCCTCAAGGTGAAAGCCCCCCTCTTGAAAGCGGTGTGCTCACGCCACAAGGGTCTTCCTCTCCCGAGGCGACGGACACCTCGGCAGACGTGCTGTGAGTTAACAAAATGCAAAGTTGGTACCGAGTGGTAATTTCTTTTCTTTCAGCGAAAATTCGGTTTGTGGGTCGGTGACTTTTTGCAAAATCAAAAAGTTTGTTTTAAAATTCCTGGGAGTTAGGCTGAAGGAAATCAGGTCATTTTTCTTACCAACCAGCAACAACCTGTGGAACTGTACATAAATATGAGAACGACCCACCGCTCCGGGAGCACGAACACACGCTGGGACGACCTGAGAGCAGCCGGATGCCCTGTACGGACTGGGGGCGCCAGGGCAGAAGCGGAGGGAGGGGGTTGGGCCGGGTCCAGGGTGAAGACGTGATCTGGGGACGAGGACGACAATTCTGGGCCAAAGGGTGAGAGCAAAGGCACAGCGCAGAGAAGGAGCAGCACGCGTCTGAGGCGCAGCAGGCGGACCAGCTGGGCCTGGGTCGGGGCCTGTCCGACAAGTGACCAGCTCCGGAAAGCAGGCAGGGGCCGGCCGGGAGGCCTTCCGCACCGCGAGGGTGGACCTGGGCCTGAAGGAGACAGGCGGGCAGGCCTCAGCCTCGAGCCGGGCAAGGGACGCGGAAGTAAGCGGCAGTGTCCGTGCAGACGGGCGGCCGAGACGCGGGGCCTGGGGCCGGTCCTGAGGACGCCCGCTTGCGCACCTACGGAGATCAGAGACAAACGCCTGAAGACAGTGATGGACAAGACGTCGGATTCTAGAACGTGCCTCCAGCTGACGAAGGACTTCCGCTCGCACGATCGCACTGCACCGTCGGAACAACAGGTAGAGCGGGGCGGGGTCACGCCTCACAGGAAAGGAACCAACTGCTGCCTAGAAACGGCTTGGCAGCGCCTCCTGGGGCAGCGCCTTCTCCCCCCGCCGCCCGTCACTTCTGCTCAGGAGAGGCTCGGTATTCCGGATGTCCTCTAAGCAGAGGTGTGCACGGGCCTCCCCTCTTCGCCGGCTTACCCCCTCGTCAGACTGGCCGCCCAGTCTCCCGGGGTCCGCCTTCACGCGCGAGCCGACGTCCGCCCCGTGGCCCCCCAGAGCTCGCAGGAAAACCGATCCTAACACTCGGGGCCATTTTTCAGTATTTTGAGTTGTGATTCCTTTTTAGTATCTTTTTGTTACATGGTTTTAATTTTGACTTCAAATCCCTTTCTTGGAGTGAGACAAGTTTAAAGTATGAATCTGAACGACACTGACAAGAATCCTGTATGACAGACAAGTGTTTTTCATCTAATATTACAATTCACTCACTCACTGATTTGTTCAAACATTTATTGAGCACTTTTTATGTGCCAGGCATGGTGCAAGGCGCTGGGCAGAACAATGATTAAGACAAAGTCCCTCAAGGAGCTCACAGTCTAATGGTAAACTACGGAGTAAACTGAGGCACAGAGTGGTAAATGATTTACCCAATGAGGTAGAAATAGCTAGGTTCTTGGAAACGTGAGACTAGAGCTGGAGAGAGGGCAGGGTACAGGGAAGTCATCAGAAGTAAACCCCTTTGATCGAAAAGCGAGGCTGCGTACAGAAACATTACAAAATCTGCCTGCAAAAAGGTTAAAACAGTTTCCAACGTTCATCATGATTGAATTCATGTCTTGCAAAGAATGAAGCCGTTACCCGATAGTATTTCATACTCGCTCCGAGAGCCGTAGGGCACGCAGTGCCCGCCTGCACACAGTACCCTGTAGGGAGCTTGAAATCAAGAAGTATCAGATTTCAATTTCAGCACTGGGAACCATATTGAAATACTTTAATTAAATCCATGATGTTTAAATGTATAGCATATTCATGATACTTCTACATGTAGAAGTTTGGAAAAAACTTTCCTCTAACCCCCATTCAGAGGATTCTAATAAGTTATAGATACCACAGAAATTAGAGAATTTGTCTGCTACTTTCCATATTTACATTATTTTGGCTGTACAGGGCTGGAAAGTTTTACTTAGACATATTACGTAAGTAATCTAAACATTATACAGATATATACAAAGACATCACAGTTAGATGCCTGTGTACACTCATCCAAGAGCTAACTGCAGACATGAACCCGCATAAGGCAATTTCCTGCGTGATAATGACACGTGATCCTTGAAGGGAAGGCCAGGGTCCGCCAGGCACGGTCTGCTTCAGGCCTGACCACCTGTCTCACGGATGCTCTTCGTGATGGAGTTATTTCAGTAGGGAGGGTGTCGGTTTCACTGACAAAAAGCAGTGAATCACTATAAAAAGAGTTGTTTTCAAATGCAGAAACCATAATTATCAATAACCTAAGTAGGGAACTACTCAGAGACTCTACGGGCCTTGATGCCGTCCCGGAGAACGAGAGAACCTCATGGATGATTTATCGCTCTGAGAATCAAATTTGATGCATAATTCTTCCAGACAGGACGTTCCCCCAAAACTCCATACACGAATCTGCAAATGCTATCAGTTGCTCACTTCAAGCAATTCTTCACATTGCTGTGGAGGATTTTCTTCTGGAAAGTAACAAACATGGAAGAAAGTCTCCTGAGTGAGGGCTTGAAAGGTGCACAGGTAACCGAACATACAATTCAACTGCTTAAAAAAAAACCCTGAGGACCCCTGGTCAAGAGCCACACTGGTTTGTTAATGGCAGAAGGCTGACGGTGTTAAGTCTTACAAGAGCAAAGTGAAGTCACGCTGAACGCCAGCACCTGTCACAACGGAGACAGCTTCTCCACACAGGGACCGGCCCGGGGGGCAGCACTGTGGGACCAACTAGATTCTAAGTTTTCGAGATCAAAACTGCATGGCATTTACCTTATAAAGTTGTTAGGAATAGTCTAAATTACCCTGTAGTTTAATAGTGTAAATTACCTTGTAATTCTTTCACTCGTGTTTTTGTGGCTAGAAAGAGTAAAAATATCTGTAAGGTCATAATATGCAATATTATGCAATATATATATATATATATATTTGTTTTTTCTTTTTTTAAAACATTAGAATCTCTTAAATTTGCCTAATCACAAACTAGGCATGCTTACCCTTTTCAGGGTGTTCTGGATGTTTGTTTTTAGATGAAGACGCGCCCGCACCTTCAGATACTTTATTACTCGAGTGATCGTTCTCCACCTCACATAAATAAACATCGATGGGGCCTTTGGTGCTTCTTATATGTACTGTGATAGAGTCCTGGCAAAACAAACATAAAACACCATGAAAAAGACATGTCAGGAGGAAGGAGAGCGTTCGTTAATTCTATTCTGTCACTCACTAGAACTGCGAAAGTTTGAATTCAAGGGCTACTGCTGAAAACTGAAATTCGGGTGGTGTTCTTTCTATCACGTCCCTGAGAAAACCACGTACAGGGCTTCAGGCACTTTGGCGTCAGCCGATAAGCCGCGGCCGATTCACGGAGCTGAAACAACTACTCGATCGGAGTCGTGACATGGCTACCCTGGCCCTCGAGCCGTTTTTCTCCGCTCGAGGAGTCCACCCCTTCTCTGAGTCTGTGCCTGGGCGACCAGCATCCCTGTCTGGATAGCAGGGAAAGCTAATCCCCTGCAGGCTCAAATAATAAGGGGGTGTTTAGATTTTCTGACCACTGAAGAGGTACTGAGTTAACTGAAAGAGGCCTTCTTTTGTCCACGTGAAAAAGGATGAGATCCAGACAAAAAAAGTACTGCATGTAAAGAACTATTAATTAATTATGATTATTCACATCTTTTGGCTTTGGCTTCTTAAATTCACCCAGGATTATTTTTTCTGTAAGGTATCAGGAAATAGGGCGCTTCTACTGAGAGTTATAAAAACTTGTTATTTTTGTGTGGGGGCCAGAACCCAGAAATGAACCAACTGATGCTAAATTCCTAAGAAAGGTTCCGGTTATAAACGGTCCCTTTGTTGTTTTGACTGGAAGGAGGGCTCAACTGTGCCAAAGTCGGGTCTCTGCCCCTTCCCCGCGCTGAGGCCCGGGCTGGGTACAGAGAGCAGGGCCCCTCCCTGTGACCACCTAATAGCGCTGGGGAGCGGCGGCCTATCAGGGGGGCTCAAAAGCTCATGTCAGCTGCTCTACGGCTTCTGGGGACCAGACGCGCAGGCCACAGAAAGTACATCTACGCTCAGGCTCTAGATCGCCAGGCCGGGTCAGGCTTGAACCGTATTATCTTGGACAACGCGAAAAACATTTCTAAACAAAAGAAACTGTGATGCTGCTCGGAACTGGCAGCCAGTGGAGGACTCCACGTTCCAGCAAGTCAGAGCCGACCAACGTTTTCTGGAAAGGGCTTTGCAGGCCATAGGATCCCGGTGTCACGATACAACTCTGCCATCACTGAGTGAAAGCAGCCAGAGACGATATCGAAACGAATGTGCAGGTGGCTGTGTCCCAGAAGATTACGTAAGCCTGGCAGCCGGCAAGCCAGCCCGGCCCGGGCGTCCATCCACGCTGGCCCCGCTCCCCAGTCTCGCCCTGGATCTCTGGGGGCGCTGGACTCCCCTGCACGCGGCGTGCTCCTGTCTACGGCCCCCGCTCCTCCCCTGCCGCGGAGAAGGGCTGCCCAGAGGGCCCGCGTTTCTCCGCCTTCAAACTGGACGCTCAGTCTTGGGCGTGACCAAAAAACTCAGCAAGATTTGGCAACTGCGGCCTGAAGCAGTTCGTAGCACAGCGGGGAGAAACCACCACCCCGTCGGTCCCTGCAGAACGGACTCTCATGTCCTCAGGTAAGGAGGTGCTGAAAGATTAGTGGTTATTTAGAAAAAGTTTAAACATCTCTCAAACGACTCCTATTAAATATAAATGTTTCTTAGAAGACTTGGAATATATCCAAACCTAAATAAAATAATGAGGAAGCGTCACTAAGAAGTCACGGTTTGAGTGTGACTACATTAAAAGCTGTCCCCAAAATGACTTGTGATACATTGTCAAGTAACAGCGTGGGTGCTCACTTGGACAGTGGTCTGGTGGGGATGAAAGGACAGACGAGTGGTAAGAATATTCTTCACCGTGAGGGAGGGAAGCCCCTACAGCAATGCAGAGGCATCACAATGCGCACTGATGGGTCTATCAGGCCGTCAGGACTGCATGGTCTGTCCCGAGAATGGCCACATTCCTCGGCTCTGATTCCATCTTTACTAAGCAACCTTCTGAGGACAATTATCTTTCAATATAAACTTTCCTGCAAGGGAAAGGGTGCTAAGCAGCTGCTAAGAATGCTTTCATTTACACACCAGTTTTAATTTCATATCAACTGTACCACTTAGGGTGCGCCTGGGGGGGCTCAGTTAGTTAAACATCCGACTTCAACTCAGGTCGCGATCTCAACGGTTCCTGAGTTCGAGCCCCGTGTTGGGCGCTGTGCTGACAGCTCGGAGCCCGGAGCCTGCTTCGGATTCTGTGTCTCCCTCTCTCTCTGCCCTCCCCTGCTCACGCTCTGTCTTTCTCTCTCGAAAATAGTGAAAAAAATTGGAAAAAAAAATCAAATGTACCATTTAGTGTTCTTGTTTATTCTTAAGTCTTTTATGAGCTTGGTTAGAGCGGATTTCTAGAGCCCTGACTGACACCCAGTGCGGAACTTCAACAGTGCGCCCCCTCCTTGAAGCCCTACGGGAGGCCTCGCAGTGGGTGAGAGCACAGGCACGAGGGCGCGTTACTCCGCAGCGCTAGCACACTTACGGGACGGTCAAGGATGTACTGTGGGTTTGAATTTGGTCCCGTCACTTACTGTGTGATCATAAGAAAAGTTAATCTTTCTGCGCTTCCGATTCCTCACCTTTAATGGGATAATAATCATGACTCCTTCGTTTGTCATGTTGTTCAAAACACGTTAAAACGTGCAAAGTGCCTCAGGCGACAGCAGCTATGCAACCAACACGCATGCAACGACTGCGAAGTTATTACAACTCAACACAGCAGCCCGGACAGTTGCCCGTGCCCCCCCCCACCCCTTCTTTAAAAGATCTTGACCGCGGAGGGACGCCTACTTCTCTGGGGGCCGGGACGTCCAGTCTGGTCTCCGCCGGGGCCTTCACTGCAATGACAATCTGTTCGTGGAAGGCCTGGATGCTGTGAATGTCCTGGTGCGTCACGTAGGCTAGTGTAAGCGTCGGTCAAGGGTCTCTAGGCAGAATGTGCTACTTCTGGAGGAGACAACTGATCTCTGACAATACGTGAGCATCAGTGTCATGTTTGAATCTCTGTAGTGTTTACGGGCTACAAACTCACGAGGAAGGAAAGGAATTAGCAAAAAAAATTATTTCGTACCTAATTCTTACTATTTCATAAACAGTTCTTGAAACTTTACAGAATGTTTTTACGCTATTTAAAACTCCCAAGAATTCCTTTAGAGCCTACTGCCGTGATGAGGAGGACAATTTCTGGAGAAACTGTTTGCAGACACAAAACACCCCCCCTCCCCCACACACACCCTCAGGTGAAGGCTTTTAACTGCTCCCTGCCCCCAAGTCCCTAGTCACTGCTAGATCTAACTATGAGAACCTTCGGGGAAAAAATACTCAGTTTTTGATGAGAAATCTTCAAAAACGCAAGGTGGAAAAAATCTGTAAAAAAAAAAAAAAGTGGAGGCATCTGGAGAACAGGTGTCCTGGGACTCCGATGTCCTGGTGGATCTCCCACATCCAAGAGGAGTTTCCATCTCACTACGTGAATGTGTCTTTTCTTGTTTCACTGGGTTACTGAAATGTTATCAATTATGTGATGTGCTGTCTCCCCCACACCTGCTTGCTTACTTCACAGCCTTTCTGACTGGGTAGGGGAACAGCATTTGCTTCCCTCGTGGTAACTGTACCATGAAAACAGGTTTTCACTGATGGAGTTTAAGTAAACTCGAAGCACAGAGCAGCTCAGCACCGACGCCGCCTCACAAAGGTGCTGTGACAGCAGTGGCGGGTCTGGGAGACCGGGAGATGATCGCCACCAAAGGTAAGTGTGCCCCGCTGGTTCCAGGGACACATGTAGCTACACTGGCTTGGTGCACCCGAATGGCAGCTGCCAATTCATCCACTGCCATTTCAATGGCAGTGTCATTGTTTCAGAAAGAAACCTCAGCGGGGCGCCTGGGTGGCCCAGTCGGTGAAGTGTCCGACTTCGGCTCAGGTCGGGATCTCTCCGTTTGGGAGTTTGAGCCCCGACTCGGGCTCTGTGCTGACAGCTCGGAGCCTGGAGCCTGCTTCGGATTCTGTGTCTCCCTCTCTCTCTGACCCTCCCCTGCTCACGCTTTGTCTCTCAAAAATGAACATTAAAAAAAAAAAAAAATTAAAAAAAAAAAGAAAGAAACCTCGGTTAACAATTAGGGAAAACCTGAATTTCACAAAAGCCAACACCTATTTTACTATCCTTACAGCATTCAGACTAAAAATCCAAGCAAGAATGTGGCCACTATTTTAATTTGATATGCAATCATTAACCTTGGCACATGGTCCCAATGCAGCTTTTAACCAGAACAAATGCCACACACAAGAGGAAACGGCAATTTTCTGTGTGTGTCTGAGGCCATACCACTAACCCTTTAGTTACTTTAAAACTTCCAAGGGTCTAATTTCGTATCCTGAATATATTAACTAAATTCCCAGGCTGACCCTACTATTTGAAGAAAGCTCTGTGTGGAAGGAGAATTTTTTTTTTTTAAAAAAAGGACAGAATTAAAGGATATCTTTCATTTTCTTTGTCATCTGTTAGCTCGAACAACTGCTGGGCACAGTCCTTAATCAACTCGTCCAAAGCATCTTCCATTGCTGATAAGTCAGAGAGCTCCTCCTGCAGCTTCTTCTGTTGAGGCGCTGCTCCGAAACTGCTAAGATCAGATCCTCTGTAAAGAAAGGCATTAAAAAAAAAAAAAAAAAGCTCCCCATCAGTGACCTCTAGGAGATTCAGAATGATACATGCTAGGTTATTGGACCGTCTCCCAATGATGACATCAGGCATTTCCCAAAATGACAGACAAAACTAGGTACTTAGCTTCACTCCTGACCTCCCTTTACTCCAGACAACCGTTATTCTTCCTACACACACACTGCTTTTCGTCCCCATTTCTAGTCTCCTACACGGGGATTTGAACAAACCCAACGGACCATCAGAAATCTGGAGATTCAGAGTAGGGGGGGAAAGCGGACCAAGTACACCAGCGTCAATGAGACCCAGGTTAGGTCCAGCTCTACCACTTACAGCAGGACTTCTGCTAAGTTATGATCTTTTAGTCCCTTATAATGAACAGGAGTTCTGACTAAAATGACAGTGACAGCTCCTCTGCTAAAACTGAGGATTGTTCCTAAGGCGCATATTCTATTTGGTTCCAGCTGAATACAATGCTTATATTCATTATTCTTAAAAGACAGATTTTCTTCAGTTATTACTGTCTACGTTATCACAGTGGTAGGATCTGACCTGAGCAACTGATGTTCATGGTTTTTCTTCTTTTTGAAAAATAAAGAGGAAAAAGGCTGTTATCACTTGACCTTTTGCTTGGTAGTTCTCAAATCTGATTCCAGTTAGCGATTCGGAATGCAATCTGATATTAACCCCTAAAGTGTTATTTAATGTTACTTAGCAAACATGTTCAGATTAGAATTCAATCTGCATTTCTGTATTGCTGAAGAATATAACTTCCTTTATGAACTCCTTTCCTCTATCGGCAAAGTTCATTACCTAAAGCCATTTCATGATCTTTGCTGGGAGATCTGTCATTTGCCGGAAATGAAACGCATTCACGTATACTTAGAAACTGGAACTGTTTCTTACTGTTCCAAAATATTTGCCAGTTGGAGGTATTAGCAGCTTTCTTCTCGTGCACGTATGC
>CM053576.1:124635235-124714209 GCA_028646485.1 Cryptoprocta ferox | reverse complement strand
AGTTAAGAAGGTAGAAAAGATTCCTGCCTCCTCTGCTCCGGAACAAATGAATTACAACCCCTGGGGCATGAAGCCACTAAGTGTTTATCACCTGACATTGTCTTACGACCTTAACGAATTTCCTCCTGATAGCAATAACCAACTGGAAGAAATTTCCTAAACAATCAGATATTTAGGATCCTCTCATGATCTTGAAAAGCAAAAGTCTGAAAACCGATTATTATTCCGTTTGACTTTTCCATACTATCAGAATGATATTCTAGGTCTATGGCTTTTAGTTAGTCCTAAGTAGGAAAAAAATATTTATGTACCTTGTGGGACAAAGAATGTACAAAATTTTTATAGAATTCATTTCTAACAAGAAGCCATATCTTTGTTTTCTCCTGTCAAAACACTGCTAACACCTAGTTTGTCTCAAACCTGGAATTGTCACTTAATGAGAAGGAAAAAAAAAAAGCCATGAAAGTTCTAAGCCAACTCACATCCATCGAATATGGTTCTTAGACTTTTTTTCAACCAGATCGATTCCATCTAAGACATTGGTGATGTCATATACTCTTCGTTTCCGCACGCCCAGTTTTGTGGCGACCTTGTTTAAGTCGAGAATCCCCCCAGGAGCCGATCTGACAAGATCCATAAATTTTCGAGTTAAATAAACCAGAGATACATCAAAACGAGGTCTCTTCAATTTTAGAGTTTCTGGGAAACAAAACAAACAAACTTGTAAAATTCTCTATAGCGTTTCTTTCTCAGCTCATTAAAAAAAATGCTTTATTTCTGAGCCTACACTCCCCCCCCCGAAATTCTATACATCGAACACATCAGATCTAATCTTTATGAAATAGATTTCTCACGCCGGATAAAAAGCTATCACCCTATGCCAGGGAAGCAAAGGCTTCAGACGTAACAGTATTTGAAATGCGGAGCCAGGTCCCCCAGACACGGGAATTTGTAGGAGTTTGCGGCACCTTCTCAACAAAGTGGAGACTTTGAGTTTGTACATCACTCTCGGGTACAGGACTAGAATTTTTTTTTTTTAAGTTTCTTTATTGAGAGAGAGAGAGAGAGAGCGCATGAGCAGGGGAGGGCAGAGACAGAGGGAGAGGGAGGGAGATAGAGAGAGAGAAAATTCCAAGCTGACTCTGCACTGTGAGTGCAGAGCCCAACGCGGGGCTCGAAACTCACAATCTGTGAGATCATGACCTGAGCCGAGGTCAAGAGTCGGATCCTTAACGGACTGAGCCACCCAGGCGCCCCAAGAAATTCCTCATAAAAGCAAAGGCAGAGACTTGGCTTTTTCTTTTCAATACTTAAACTGTCCCTGTACGTGTCAGTGTGACCCTGATGGAAGTTTCTGAAAGAGCTCAGATTAGTCTTCCATAGAACAATTATGATGTATCTTGAGGAAAAGCAGAAGTCTTTAAACTGATTATTATCCTATTTTTAAATATTCACTAGCCTATATTAACAGAGAAACAAAGGGGAAAAAGTCTCTTCAATTCCCTCCCTCCCTCCCTCACCTACTATGATTTTGGGTTTTCATACATGCCCTGCGCCCTCCGCACACACACACATACACACAAACACACACGTCAATATGTATACATGACTTTTAAAAACAAACGAACAGAACAGACCACCCTCTAACATGTTGTTTTAACTCAACACTGTGAACATCTTCACTTGCCAACGAATGTATTTCAACATTATTCTGAAGGGCTGCGTGGTATTTTGCTTCATGGAGTATTTGCTAAACTTAACCCGATACTGGAAATTCCAACGGTCTCCAACTGTGCTATTTTGCCCAATACGTCAACAAATCTCCCTGCAGCTAAATTTCTGTGTGCATCTTTGTGTCCTTCCGGTAAGTTCTGCGGGTTGGAACTGGCGGGTAAAAGGGCACTTGAAGGTGTGTGTGCAGGTGCTGTTACACCTATGGGGGGGGTGGGGGTCCTACTGATTTCACACAGTATGAGGGCCTCAGAACTGCCTATCATGTGCCTTTCATCTTCCCCTAATTTGATACTAAAAAACAAGTTCTTATAGTCTGGCCTGCCGAGTAGTTTTAGGAACCATGGAGCTGTCCTTTGGGTGTGGGGAATATGAGCTCTCCTTTTTGCTACTTCCACAGCATCCAGCAGCGAACGCGCTTCAGAAGACACAGTCATACTATCTTCAGTCGGAAATTCCCGTACCCAGAACCTCTACAAGGTCACATTCAGTTTAAAAATCACTGGTGGGATTATACGGGAATGAAAATCTCACGTACATTAGAGGTCAAAATTCTACCAAAACCTGTTGGGAGACTACAAAAGAAAAATTCTAATAACTTTAGAGTTTTTTTTAACGTTCATTTATCTATTTTGAGAGTGAGTGAACGAGAGCACGAGTGGGGGAGGGGTGAAAGAGGGAGAGAGAGTCCCAAGCAGACGCCCTGCTCGGTGTGAGGCCCAACACGGGGCTCGACCCCACGCCTGTGAGATCATGACCTGAGCCCAAAGCAAGAGTCGGACGCTTACCTAACTGAACCACCTAGGCGCTGCAGAAATTCTAACTTTAGAAAGCATAAATCTAACCACCCTGATTACTGATCAGGATGAGTACATTCCCAGCATGTTAGTCACTGTAGAGAGAAAAGATGTTAACTGAAAACCTGTACTAGGACAGCTGCTGAAGCAATATAACCATGATTTAGAAAGGTCTTCAAACTGAAGATGTTCCCTAGTCTATTAAGGAACTCTCCAGATGTCCCGAGGTCAGTGCTGAGAGAGGCGTCCAAGCCACCTGAGATGAGACGAAACTGAAGTGGGGCGGGAAGTACGGAAGTCCTCACGAAGGGGGCGCGGGGACAGAGGGCACGAAGGCGAAGAGGAAGCTGTCTCCCCTCTCGACAGAGGGCAGGGGGCTTGATGAGCCAGAGGAGACAGCACGTGAGATGACAGCGCTGTGTCTGAGAGCAGGTGCAAGTGGGGCCACCGCAGGCAGTTTCAGTGGTGGGTGAGGGCAGCGGCCGCAGGCCCAGGCTGCCGGCGGAGCAGGAAACGACGTGCAAGGGCCCTGGCCTCCCTTCCGGCCATTCTCTCCTGCCTCGAGCCTTTTAAGAAGATGAGGTGGGTTATAAATGTAACCCAAATAAATGAGGAGTCGGAGTTTTCTCTGTATGTAACAGAACACTGTGGGAGAATTCCAGGTTGACTGAGATCGCAAGCCCATTTCTGTGTCGGGAAAATCACGGCGGTGGCAGCATGAAGGAGCCCAGCGCAGACGACCCACGCGGGAGGCTACGCCGCTGCTGCAGGCAGGGGACCCAGGGCGTCCACACTAGGAGCGGGAGTCTAGCCCGGGGCTCACAAGTAGCAGGGAAGTCAGAGAGGTGTGGGGTTGAATCCTCACTGAGCAAGTTACACGACCTATCTGGGCCTCAGTGTCCTCAACGATAACAAATGAAAAATAACTTCTATTTTCTATACAATAAATCTAAACTTATAATTTAAAGTGCTGTGGTGATAATCCACACAGAGAGCTTCACGCAGCTCGCACTGTACCAGCTCGAGGTACGTGAGACATTACTGTGGGCCACGCAGAGGGCACGCTTCAAAGGTGAGACGGACAGACTATGGGTGAGATTGTGGTAGGGGCGGAGGAGAAATTAAGGCTGATACTAAGATTTATATACGGGATCTAAGCACCTATCCACTGCGGTTAGGACCAAATTAAGAGAAAATCAGGGGTGGGGCGTTCGATGGTTACAATTTCCAGAAGGACACGGAACTAGAGCAACGGGCACTCCATCTCCTTTAACTGACTCGGCGCCCTGGTCCACGGCAGAGGTGGGGGACAGCAAAAGGAATCCCAGGACGTCTGGAGGGCAAAAGACTGGCTCTCCTGCCTGTTGTCAATGGCCGTCATATTACAGCAACAAGTAATCGCTCTCACAGAACTTCGAGAAAACCCGCTTAAACATAGATCATTCATTCACCCATTCATTCAGAGTGTGTGCGCGCATGGGAGGCAGAGAGAGAGACGGGAGACAGAGAATCCCAAGCAGGGTCCACACTGCTTGCACAGAGCCTGATACAAGGTTTGCTCTCATGAACCGTGAGATCATGACCTGAGCTGAAATCATGAGTTGGGACGCTCAACCCACTGACCGCCCCCCACCCCCGGTGCCCTGGACCATTCCATTTTTAAAATTTCCCAAAGCAGCAAAGAATTAACTGACATTTGGGCACATTATTCAGCCCACAACCTCACAAGTTGTGCTGAAAATCAACGTACAAATAACGTATTTTACTTCGGTTTTGAATCAACTTACGTACACTTAAATCATTTAAACCATATGAAGTTCAAACTACAAAACCTAAAACCTATGTAGAAATCAACTTACTTCTCATGGACACATACTGTACATTGTCTTCTAAGTTAATCCTTATTTTTGATGGCTGGAAAAAAGAAAATACAGAAATTTAAATTAGTAATTTAAAAACAGGGATGCAAATGAAAAAATTCAAATGAACAGCATTTACTGGGTAATATAGAGGTTGTTATTCGCCCTGGAATCATAATTTGGGTCCAAGAAAAGCACTCCTTCTTCCCAAGCTGTGTCTACCCTAACTGTACTCACAACTGGCTGTGTTCATAGAGTTAAGTTTCAAACACTGCACGGGCTTTGGCAAGTACTGGGGGGAGGAGAAACATGAATGAGAAGACATCACTGAACAGGCATTGGTTTATCATCTGTATCAGAAACTGAGGACAAAAAGGAATACAAAGATGATGAGGACACCGTCTCCGACGCCGGGGAGCTCAGCAGAGCTGGAGGATGTGTCCAAACAAGCAAATGCCCACCCCTTGCTATGTGAGTGGAAGTGGCCCTAAAAAATTTGCTCACAAGCTCTCACAGGTGGCCACGCGTTCCTGTTATAATTACTATAAGAACAGTTTCCTTAGTTAACAATTACTTATATATTTTTTTTTAAGTTTGTTTATCTTAGAGAGAGAACATGCGTGCATGGGAGGGGCAGAGAGAGAGAGAGAGAGAGAGAGAGAGAGAGAGAGAATCATAAGCAGGCTCCACATCTAGTTTGGAGCCCGATTTGGGGGCTGGATCCCACGACCCTGGGATCATGACCTGAGCCGAAATTAAGAGTTGGACGCTCAACCAACTGAGCCACCCAGGAGCCCCCAGAAGCATTTCTAGTAATGGGAAATACGTACGCTACATAACTAGCAACTTTGGTATTAAATTAGAAAAACCAACCAACCAACCCTTCCTTTAAATTCTTCAAACAACCGGGAAACGTGTACTCGTCCCACTACCAGTGCTCGCCATCCTAGCAGGTTTTCAGAAGCTATGACAGTTTCCGTAAACTGGTAGTAAAACATCCATAATACACTTAGAAATTATTTTCGCAAAAAAATAAATAAATGAAACGTTTAGATGAAGCCACGGAAACAGAAACCTGTGTCAGTCTCATGCTGACAACAAACTATAAGGACGACAGGGGCCTCCAGACAGGATGTGATCGGGTGTGGCTCTTGCCTAAGTGAAAAAACTCGCCCCCAAACTGGCTGCAGCAAAAGTGGGATAAGGGAAGAATCAGCAGGGACACTGCAGATGCACCCAGAGGGGGGCATCACGAGGAAGGGGGTCCGCAGCCGGGCCTTGAAGGACGAGCCAGATTTTGCCTGACCCTGCGGGAGCTTCACAAAGGAGGGAAAGGACAGGGCTCCCGGGGTAGGGCACCAGACAAACAAAGCTATGGAGACATCCACTGCATGGCACCTCCCGCAGAGCCACCTGTGTGGTCGGGGCAAGCCTGGCTCGACACTCAAGTCGCAGGGCGTGCTGAACCATCCGCAACACAGACAAGGAAGTCATGCCAAGGGGTCCGCAGTCCGCGCCATCGCCGGTGAGGAGTCACCGCAGATCCTGAACCAGAATACAACGCGCCCAAGCTCGTGGTTTAGGAATGTGAGCGTGGCGGCAACGGAGCACAAAGCCTGGGGGACAAGGAGCCAAAAGGCACGCGAGCGGCTCATAAGCTCTCCGTTCACCTCAGCGTTAATAGCAAATCTCTGGCCCAAGGAGTTCCCCATCGCCCAGGACGAGACTGCAGCATCTCTTAGCAAGTTCGCTTTCTACTGAAACGGAATTCTGCTGCAAAGTGACCTCAGCTGCTAGAATTTAAGGGCGAACCTCTGAGACCCGCCGGGGCGGGCACACCCACAGATGGGAAGGCCTGAGTGCGGGCGGGACGATGCTCTGCCAAACAGCAGTGCCGACGACAGCGACTTGCACACACGGTAGCCGGCACGGCAACACTGCCGGGCAGTCCTGTTATAGTCAGACACATAGGAGGGTGGCCCACGGCCACCACTATTTTTACATTCAGCCCTTCGGCTACTGTCGTACGACGCGGGCTTTACTGCGGCAAGATTCTTAAACGGCAGATTATCCATCGTCACCACGCTGCTCTGAAACGTATAAACAAATCCCCACGGTTGTTCTACGTTCCTAAGCAAGTCCCCAGACAGCACCGAAAGGGTTAATGCCGCCGAGCTCACGGCACCGCGCTACAAACAGACTTCTGTTCTTAATTTAGAGCAGCAAGGCCAAGGCCGAGTCCGACATGCTCGTACTCGCCGGCATCCTCAGTATCTGCTTGCCACACGTTCCGGAAGGGCCTCTTCCCCGCTCCGCACTCTCTCTCGCCCTCTTACGGGGGCTGCTGCCGCCCTCAGGCTGGCGCCGGGACCAGGCCTCAGGGAGGCATGACAGCAGGACCCCGGCTGGCCCTCTCACCACACGTACAGCTGCACCACCGGCGTCTACACCGAGACCCGGGGGAAAGCAGACCCCCAAAGCATCCTTTTTTTTTTTTTTCCCCCTCTGACTGTAAAAAACACCACCTCTTTATCTCGGAGGAATCACAACAGTATCGTGGCCCCTTGGGGGCAGGCATCCCAGGACGTGGAGACCCTCCAGGTGCACCATTCTGGAGACTTCCAGAGCGTCCACAGTGATGACACTTTCATCTCCTTTCCGTTCAGGACAGTCCTCGGCTCAAGACCGGGTTCAGACGCTGAGAGATCCCAGTGTTTATCCGTAACACCGTGTGCTGATGGAGCTTCATGGCCGATTTCCCAAGCTGCTGCGAAGATTAAGAGACATTCTGTAAACTGCACAACCCCCTGCAAGCGTAAGAGATGTCTGTCGTCTTGCGTTCTGAGCCGGGACAGCGCCTGGCCCATTTGAGCTCTCGGCAAGTATCTGCTAAGACCTGAAGTTGAAAGAGCACCCTGTCCCGGATGACTTCAACTGGTAAGCACCTCCAAACCACGAAACAAGGAGTATTTCGGACACGGGGACACAGGGCGAAGACGCCCTCTAGCGTCTACAGGTCGCCAAGAGATGCCGAGGGGCCGATTCTGTTTCCTAACGCGACACCGGTCGTCCGGCGACCTCAGCCAGCGACTCCAGCTTTGGTAAGGAGGCAGGAGCTCCTCAGGAGGAGGAGGGACTTGACAGGACTCCTTTTGAAGTGGCTTTAAAATCAGAACAGACGTCTCCACACAGAAAAGTTAGGGAGCTGTTTCAAAAAAGAAAAAAGTCACTGAAATGCCACCCCGGCCCTTGGCCCCAAGTTACTGAGGGCCCCGGGCCTCGGGCCTGGACGGAGACCGACGGGGCTCAGCTCTCTTGCACAGAGCCTCGTGCGGACCCGGGCAGCGGAACCAGGGGATGGACCGGACGGGGCCCCCCGCAGGGTGAGGGCCCACCGAGGCCCCCCTCTCGACAGGAGACGGTCCAAGCTCCTCTCGGGGACACCCATTTCCTTTGCATTCTGGAATCGCCTCAGCCTTCATAAGAGAGACTCAGGAGCACCGAGAACTGCTCTGGACCCCGAGGGCGCGTCCCCCAGGGGCTCGAGTTTGGCTACATTTGCTTTACCGCCTCGTGCTCTGTGGACGCGCCATTTTTTCCCTCGAGTCATCGGAGAGGAAGGTGCAGACCCTCAGGTAACTCCACGGTCTCTCAAGGATATTCTGACATCGCTGCCGAAAAGTCCGTTCAGACCTCACAGCTCTGAAAGCGACCGGCGGGAAGACCCCGGCCTCCGAAGGCGCTGCAGAGAAGGTTCAAATGGCTGTGAGGACCGCGCCGTCAGACACCAGGAGGGAGACGCTGGTCTCGCCGGGACAGGCCGCTCAGCGGCCACTGCAGCCACGCGGGGAGTGGGAGAGGCCAGCGGACCGGGCACTCTGCGACCTCCCCACACCGTACTGACGGCGGCGCCTGTTTCTCCCTGCAGCGCGTAGGAGGAGGGAGAGAGAGGGATCGAGAAAGGGACTGTGCAACAGAGGGCAGCCGGGACTTAAAGGCTTTAATGACTCTCGGCTTCTCCAGAAGCTCAGAGCAAGAAATGACTTCCGAGAAAGACCAGGTCAAAGGCATAATCTACCGGGGAGAGTGTGACTGCGCAGCTTGGGGGCGGGACGGCAGGCACTTCAAGGCCGGCGCCTCCGAGTCCCGTGCGGTCACACACTAGGCCTCGATGGAGATGAGGGATGAGGCCCACCGAGCCTCCAAATCGAAGACACGGCCTCTCGGGAGACCTGGGGCACCGTGCACCTGCCATGCTAGCAGGAGCCCCGGGCAGGGAAGGGCTTGTCGTGAAGAAAGGTGGGACTTGTGTCTGCTGAGCGGGCCGCAGCAGGATTCACAGAAGGTCCGCGCTGTGTCTGGGAGACCTGCATCAGCGAAAACCCGGTCAGCCTGGACTAAAAGGGACACAGACTGGTTACGTCGAAGAGACGTTATTCAACACTCCGACTCTACTGCCAGGAAGGAGGCTGAAAAAATTCCTCTGCTACAAATAGGCATTTCCTTTCATGGAAAAGAAGGGAAGACACACAGTGGAACCAAATAGCCCAGAGAGCCGAGCTGGGAGCACCGAGAACCGTCCCCAGGCCCCGGGACTTCACCAAGAAACTTCTGACACTTGTCAAGCTGACTTTCGGAATTGCCCTGGACCGGTTACTCGCCTGTGACTCCCGTCTCCTCCGCCAGGGACAGGAATGTCTGCAGCAGTTACCCTGTCTGTCCCACCAGTGTGGGCTGGGTGTGGCCGGAGGAGCTGGACTGAGCTGGGTTTCAAGAACTGGATTCTGATTTTATTCCGGGAGTTTATAAAACTGTTCTTTTGAGGCTCAGCTTGTCTCAGATTAGGCCAATGGGAGCCTTTTCAAAGTGGTTCAAAGTGGTGCAGGATGCTTACTTCGGACCTTGTCAGCACCTTTATGATGGCAGTCCTCACATTTCCATGGGACTAAGCTGCCCGGGCACCAAGCACGGAGGCGGCGGCTTCTAGTTCCACCCCACGGTGGGGGGCGCTGTCCGTGTTTCCACTCCTCCAAGTGTCACGGAGAGCTCACTCCCACGTAATTTCCCTGAGGGATGTCTAGGGACAGCTCAGTAGTAGTCACATCTCAAGACTGGGTGACCTAAGCACTTTCCCTTTCAATCCCCAAACTGTCTCTGCCCCATTCGTTCAGACTTAATGCCTGGCCTGTTCGTAGCTGAGCTAGGAAGCGACTGGAGATGGCAGACGCCGCCACACTTGAAAAATCAGTACGAGCGCTCTGGGCGCGCACAGCGTTCTAGAACCTGAAGCTGCGGACAAGCACGTGAGCACACTCGAGGCTATTTTACTACGGCGCCAAGTCCCGCATCTGAAGACTGCACAGTAATTTATAATTTGAGATCTCATAGGACAAAGAAAAGAGAAAAAGTCAGTTTTAGGGACTAAAATCTTACAGTTGGTTAAGAATTTCTCTATACAGATGCCTCCTTGTACTGACCGCCTATCGGAGGGGAGTCCTATTCCTTTAAGGGCTCTTTGGAATTAGACCTTTATCCAAGGGGTTTGCATTCACCTCACTCACTCAAATTTTCCTTACTTTTCAGTGTGCAGGCTAAGTTCCACCTCCAACCAACCCTACCTTCTCCCTTCTCTAAATTCAGACAGTTTTCAAGCCATTTACCTGGGGAACATCAGACACTCAGTCGGATACACAATAACTAATTTTCGCAGAGCGATACAGTTCGTTAAATACTTCCAGTCACTGGGCAGTTGAAAAAGGAGATAGTTGTTTACACCACCATTTTACAAGCAGAAAAATAAACAGAAATAAGCTTTAAACATTTAAGAGCACCTGCTTCATCCATCCAAGGACTACTTACCCAACCTTTCTTGAGAGGCACCACACCACTGTGGACGTAACACTGAAGTGGACAGAGTCACTGCCCTCAGGCACCTGAGAACCACACTTTGAAAAGACAGGGTAAGCACAGGGTGCTTTGGGAGCACAAAAGGAGTGCCTAACCTGGTCTTGAGAAGTCAGGAAAGGCTTCAGACAAGGGACCTATACGTCTAGACCTGAAGACCATGGCAGGTAACAGGGAAAGGTGGGCTTTTCTGGAAGGGGGAGTATGGATGTGTAGGGGTCCAAAAGAATATGGAAATTTGGAAATCTAGTAACTACATGCAGTTCCAAAAAGGTAAAAACAGGAACCTGATTATATTAAGAAGCTTCTACTCTTTTCTGAGAACACTAGGGAACCATGATCGATTAAGCCAAATGACATGATCAGAAATAAGCTTTAAAGACCATTCTAGATAGTTACTACATGGAGAATATATAGAAAAGCCTGGGGGGTAGACCAGAAGCAGGAAAACACTGCAACAATCTGAAAGATACATGGTTAGAGGTGACAAAAATTGGGGATTAGTTTTAATTAGATCGGGAGGATAGAGGGGGTCAGTTTGGAAAAAGGGGAAAGGCAAGGATGATGCCGAGAATTTTAGTTCGGGCAATATGGTGGGTGTGGTGACACTGATGAAGCTAAGAAACAGCAAAGTTGTTGCCTGCTTAGGATGATAATGAATTCAATACTGGATGGGAGTCTGAAACCTAAGCAGAGATGTCTAATAGACAGTTGGAAGGCTCTGAGCTGGATTTATAGATTTGGAAGTTATTACGATATGGAAACCGAAACTACCAAAGTAGATAAGAATATCGAAGGCTTCAAGGGATGGGTGGATCTTCTGATACTAAATACAAAATTAAGTGGTTTTTCTATGGTGAGAGTTCAGGGCTTCTATCAAATTCTCAGAGATTAAGACGACCAACATAGACGGTACCAGAAGCCCTGGGAGTGGTGAATGACGTCCCACACGAAGAATGTGTAGGGAGGGTAGAAGAAAACCCCAAATAACACCTCCGTGGAAGGAATACGAAGAGGAGGAGGAGTTTGGAGGGGAACACAGGAGCGACCAGATCACTACACGGAGCACCACGAGAGCGCGGCATCCAAGAAGCCATTCAAAAGTGAGTTTCCAACAAAAAGCAAGACATCGGTCGTGTCAACACTACAGAGCTAAGGAGTCAAACAGCTGCTTGTCGTTGGCGCCAAGGTTCTTGCTGCCAAGGTTCTTGGTGCCAAGGTTGTTGGCGACCTTGGTTAGAACAGTCTTCGAGCTGTGCTGAGGCCAGAGCTCCCCCCCCCCCACAGTGGTAATAACACCGAGCAAGCCGGACACACTGAATGCAAAGGTTTTTGGAAAAGTCTGGAGAAAAAATGCAGTAGATGAAAGGGCAGCGAGAATGAAGGGAAGTCTCTTTTAAGAAGGGGAAATACTTAAGGATGCGGTTTCAGTAGTCAAGATTTCATCACCAGGGGTCGGACCGTGTGAGGTTAAACCCAGGCTTTCCCAGGTCCTATCTAACTTCAGGCAAGTCACTTAACGTCTCCAAGTCTATTATGAGAAACGGAGGACAAGAATAGTGCTCTCCCCGGGCTGCTATGAAGAATTAAGTGAGCCTACGCTCACAAACTATTTTTGGGGGCTGAGCCGCCACGGGGACTGGGCATGTTAACTTCAGCAAGTGTTTAGTCATTATGGGAAGAAACAAGCAGAGAAGCTGAAACTATGCGGGAGAAACAGAAAATGGTGAATTCATCAACGCCTCTGAGAACCAAGGAGAATCCACTGCTTCTAGTCTGGAGCAAGAAGAGAAAAATTAACCTTTGCCGGGAGGGAGCACCATCTTCCTGAATTTGCTCAACGGGCAGCTGTGGGGTGGGAAACCGTAGCGTGGACGAGGTTTCAAATGGCCGCGGTTAAGTAAGAGAATGGGAGAGGAGAACGAAGAGGAAAAAAAGCCAAATACGCTGCAGAAAGTTAGCAAAGATCCAGTGCTGGTGGAAAAACATGACTTTATCACGCGACGCTGGGCCATATTCTCCAACAGTGCTCCGCGGCCCGGAGGTTGACAGCCAATCAGCCCGACAACCCATTTGGGAGCAAGTGTTGAATGGGAAGGTGAGAGAGTTTAAGTGAACCACCGATCCGCCTGCGGGAGTGAGCCGGGGACACCGGGGAGCAGCCAGGAACCTGGCCGGGGGCTGGCGGGGGCCTCACGACCCGGACGACCGCGGTCCGGCTCCCCCGCGAACGAGAGCACGCGCCTGGGCCCGAGACCCGCCCCCGCCCCGCGCCGGGGCCCCCGGAGAGCCCCCCCCCCGCCCCGGGGCTTACCAGCAGGCCCTCCACGTTGATGGGGTCGCGGCACCGGCGACGCACCGTCTCCTCCGCCGGGTCCACCAGCAGGCTGGGCAGTTTCCGCGCCGGCCGCTGCTGACTCATGCTGCCCGGCCGGCCGCCCCTCGCCTCGCACCCCGCGAGCTCTCCCGCCTTCTCGCGCTCCGGCCGGGCGCCGCCCCCGACGCGCCGCTTCCCGCAGGCCGAGCACGAACCGGGCCTCGCAGCCTGCTCGGAGGCCCCGATGCCTCGGCCGGCCCGCGAGCGGACGTGCCACTGCCCCACGACCTCGGGAGCTACAGGGCAGACCGGAGGAGAGCAGGGTGACCCACGGTTCTCAGGACTCCAGGCCCGCCATCTTCCCGCATGCGCAGTGCGCCGCCCCACAGTGCGCATGCCTGCCGCCGCCTTAGCGCCCCCGGGCCGTAGCCTTCTCCCGCGGCCGGAGCGCCGGAAAGCCCGGACGTGAAATCCACGGAGAGGATGGCAACGGGGAGGAAGAGGTGGAGCAGGAATTTCAGAAGAAGGGAACGGGGCCGGAGAGAAGGGCCAGCAGGTGTGTGTGTTCCGGGCGGGCGGAACGCAGTCGTCCACACCTCTGAGCGCACGGATGTTCGTTTAACCTTGAGTTTGCACACGGCAGGCACTTGCCCCGTGTGGATGCTTAGTAAATGTTGGTGACCAAACCGTGGTGCAATGGTCTACTTACAAGCTTCTTTCTTTCTTTCTTTCTTTCTTTCTTTCTTTCTTTCTTTCTTTCTTTCTTTCTTTCTTTCTTTCTCTTTCTTTCTTTCTTTCTTTTTCTTTCCTTTTTCTTCTTTCCTTTCTTTCAACGGATGAAGAAATGACTGTTGTGTGTGTGTGGATATCGTGGTGGGCACAGGAGGTATCCGTTGAAGTTTGGCACGGACTCAATCTCATATTCCAATGGAGGAAACAGATAAACAGAACATTTAAAACACTTAAAGTGTCCAGCTGGAGTCATAAAATGTGTTTTCAAATACTGGCTTCTCTCCTTATTAAGTTTGCAAGACCTTAAAACGTGCTTCGGTTTCCCCATTTGTTAAACGGGAATAATGACAGCAAGTTTGTTGTGCAAATGAAATGAATTAACTTAGAACAAGGACAAACACATATTTGAGATAAAAAGGCAATGCAAAGTGGTTCAGCAGAGAGTAGAGGGCAGCCTCTGAGCCTCGTGGTAGTTAGACCTGGGGAGGGGGGGGTTTCTACCCCCCTAAGGTGGGGCAAGGCAGGCTTCCAGAGGAAGTTGGCTCCCCACTAGATCATAAACTCCTCCAGGCAGAGGCATTCTACAGTCTTTGTATGTCCAGCATCTAGCACAATGCTTGGCAAATAGCTCAGTAAATGTTTGCTAAATGAGTGACTTGAAATAAAGATTAACCATAAGGACTGTCTAAAAGATTGGATTTTGTTGCAGAATGGAGAATTTCCCAGAGGGGTTAAAACATGCCTTTACCCACCAGAGTCCCTGAGAAGGCAAGCTCTGGAGACCAGAAATGAATGGTTTTTAAAAAAAATTTTTTTTTAATGTTCATTTATTTTGGAAAGAGAGAAAGAGACAGAGCATGAGCAGGGGAGGGGCAGAGAGAGAAGGAGACACAGAATCCTAAGCTGGCTCCAGGCTCTGAGCTGTCAGCACAGCTCGAGCTCCTGAACCGCGAGATCGTGACTTGAGCCGGAGTCGGACGCTTAACCGACTGAGCCACCCAAGCGCCCCCAGAAATGAATGTTTTTAATCCAAAGGCATA
This sequence comes from Cryptoprocta ferox, assembly GCA_028646485.1. Classification (NCBI taxonomy): domain Eukaryota; kingdom Metazoa; phylum Chordata; class Mammalia; order Carnivora; family Eupleridae; genus Cryptoprocta; species Cryptoprocta ferox. Next base: position 124,699,829 of record CM053576.1, on the reverse strand, counting down.
ATCCAGCATTTGCTATATGTTTGGCATTCTGCTAAATGTTCTGCGTACATTTTCGCATGTAAATCTTATATCAAAACTGAAAGGTGTTTTCCTGTCCAATTTATAGATTAGGAAAATGAAGACTAGCAGGATTGCAAAAGTTACCCAGGGTCCTGGGTAAGGCAGTGGTAGAGGCAGGATTTGACTCCATAGCTGATTAGTTAATTTAGTATCCCAACCCTCGAGAAGATAATTGGAGACCGACTAGATTTTCTCCAGCCAGAGGTGTGGTTGGGTGAGCAAAGGTGGAGTGTGGGTCAGGATGGGGGTGGCAGGCACCCCAGGCTGAAGACAGCATGAGAACAGTTGTAGAGGGCCAGCCAATGACACAGCCTTCCAGACACAGTGCCTGTGACTTGGCTTCAACCTGAGACTTAGTCATTGGCACATTTTAAAAAATTTTTTATTGTTTTATTATATTTTTGAGAGAGAGAGAGAGACAGCATGAGCAGGGGAGGGTTAGAGAGAGAGAGGGAGACACAGAATCCGAAGACAGGCTCCAGGCTCTGAGCTGACAGCACAGAGCCCGACACGGGGCTCAAACCCACAAACCACGAGATCATGACCTGAGCCGAAGTCAGACGCTTAACAGACTGAGCCACCCAGGCGCCCCAATCATTGGCACATTGTTTGAGCGTGAGCCTGGCAAGGAGGTGCTGAAGGGGAATCCAATCTGTCAGGGGCCTTACCTTGTGCTCCAGGAGTCCCCAGCCTGGGGAGACATGTAACTAGAACATGTAACTATCAGAATGTGTTTCACACGCTATGGGAGCACGGAGGAGGAAGAAAAAAGAAACTGAAGTTGGTGTAAATTACAAGTGTTTTTATACACCTCTCCCTATGAGGTAGATATTTCTAGAATACTTTGCAGATTAGATACAGAGGGGGCCCTGTGGGGACTCACAGGACTTCGGTCACCATATCCTTCCCTTTATCAACCACACCCCAGAGTTGTGCCCAGACATAGTTCCCCACATAGAAATCCATCTCCTGTCCTGTGGCTCTATGTGCTTCCTGCGGCAAAATGGTAGACGTTGGGACTTTAAAATCAGGGCTGAAATACAGGCCAAGTGCAAACAAGGCCTTTGGAGTACTGAAAGAACTTACCTTTCAAAGAATGTTGTATTTTCCTTCTGTAGTAAAATTTTCTCCCCGTGGGTCTGTGAGGAAGTGGCCATGTCCAAGAGGACTGCCTCTGATAATGGGAATGTTCTGCGCTGTCCAATATGGTAGCCACCAGCCATATGTGGCCATTGAGCCCTTCAAGTATGGCTAGTATGTCTGAGGAAATGAATTTTAATTTAATGTTTAATTTAATTCAAATATTAATTTCAATGGCCACGTATCTGGTGGCTACCATATTGGATGGCGCAGGTGAAGAAACTAAAATATATGGCTATTATCTAGTGCACTGCGATTCTAAGTGTGGTCTGTGGACTGCAACATTGCCATCACGTGGGAGCTTGTTAGGAATGCAAATTTTTTGGCCCTACCCCAGACCTACAGAATCAGAAACTCTGAGGATTTAGGCCTACTCTGCAAGGCACTGGTCTAGTCCAAACCCTTATTTTTCAGATGAAGAAACTGATCTCCAGACCCTTTTCAAGTGCCTGATACTCTGGCCAGATTGAAGCCAATGTAATCTTTCTAATGCAGTGTTTTGGGAATGAGGAGCAAATCCAAAGGTTACCATTGTGACCCAATTATTTGCTAGATGTTACAACTTTCTGCGTGTATCTGTCACTCCAGCATGGGCATTTTTAGATCTTAAACACAAGGAGTCAAATTGGAGGGAAGGAGAATGGACGAGAGGTTGTCATAGTCACTGAAAGGGCGACTGGTGATGGCCCCAAAGGTGCCAGCAATAGTAAAATGGAGGAAAGGATAGATTCAAGAGGTAGAAGGGACAGAGAGCTTGGAGGTTGATTGGGTTTAAGCAAAGGCTTGGACTGAGGGAGGCGATCGGGTACTTGAAGTCCAGGAAGAGACAAGATTTGTTCAGGGAGCAGGAAGAAGTGCAAGGTGGGCCGGGGCCAGAGGGTGGAACCAGGAAACAGCCAGGGGTGACTGACAAATACTATCACAGCTGTTGTTTTGTTGTTTTTTAATGTTTATTCATTTTTGAGAGGGGAGAGGGGCAGAGAGAGACGGGGGGACAGAGGATTCGCAGCAGGGTCTGCCCTGACAGCAGAAAGCCTGATGCGGGGCTTGAACTCATGAGCCAAAGTCAGAAGCTTAACCAACTGAGTCACCCCGGTGCCCCACTGTCACAACTGTTTAAGCATGTGTTGCTTTTGTTTTTAAACTAAACAACAACAGAGCTAATTAAGAGAGTAGTCAGGGAGATAGAAGGTGAATCTGGACTATGAGTGTTTTAGAGATTAAAAGAAGGGATGGGTTTTCTCCCCTTCGCCTTCCTTCCTTCCTTCCTTCTTTCCTTCCTTCCTTCTTTCCTTCCTTCCTTCCTTCCTTTCTTCTTTCCTTCCTTCCTTCCTTCCTTCTTTCCTTCCTTCCTTCCTTCTTTCCTTCCTTCCTTCCTTTTCTTTCCTTCCTTCCTTCCTTTTCTTTCCTTCCTTCCTTCCTTTTCCTTCCTTCCATCCTTTTTCCTTTTTCTCTTTCTTTTCTGTTTTCTTTTCTCCTTTGCTTGCTTGCTTCCTTCCTTTCCTTTTACTTTCTTCTTCTTTTTTAAGGTGGAAGAGACTTAAGTTTCTCAGTGTTGATAAGAAGGAGCTAGGAGGAAGGGCAGGGCTGAAAACCCAATGGGTGAAGGGGACACGTGTGAGGGCTCTCCTGGAGGGTGTGATACGGAAGGGAGGAGGGAAGCAGAGGCAAGAGGAGGGACCCCACTGTAGCAGGGACAGGAGGACGGTGTAAGAACAGAGGCAGGCACGCCTGGAAGGTTTTTTTGGCAGGAAGTGGAGGGAGTCCATGGTCTGCGAAGCCAAGGTCACCCCCTGGGAGTAAGGGGAGATGGCAGAATTGCAGATTTTAGAGACAGTGCCGGTGCTCAGCCAAACTGTAGAGGCGCCCCGGAGGAGAGTGGCCAGGGAAACACAGCGAGGTTGCGGATCGCACTGGAAACCTCTTCTGCAGTCTATGGCTGGCTCGCAGTTTCTCTGTGTCCGTCCCCTCCTGCGAGAGGTGGAGGAAGAAGGGGTCTGTGTACAAGACGGCAGAGGAGAAATGGTGCCAACAAGGACTGCTCCCCATGAGTTTTCCGTGTGTCACGGTTGGGGTCACACAGAACCTCAGAGCAGGAAGTAGTCCTGGAGATCATTTAGCAAAAGCCTCTTCTTTCACAGGAGAGCAAACAGAACAGAGAGTTTAAGTGCCTTGTCTAAGATCAAAAAGATGCAGAAGTGCAACTCCAATGCTGGCCTTTTCCTTTCCACACCAGTACCCTCTTGGGAAGGTGGGATGAGGGGCACCTGGGTGGTTCAGTTGGTTAACCATGTGACCTTGGCTCAGGTTATGATCACGGTTGATGAGTTCAAGCCCCGCATTGGGTTCACAGCTGTCAGTGCAGACCCTGTTTCAGATCCTCTGTTCCCCTCTCTCTCTGCCCCTCCCCTGCTTGCATATGCTCTCTCTCTTGAAAATAAATAAACATTAAAAAAAAAAGAAAAGGAAGGTGAGATGATGTGCCAAGAGACACACCTGGCAGGAGAGAAGCACCAATGAGACGGACAGATGGACGGACAGCGGAAGAGGAGAAGGTGAGCCTGGAAAAAGGGTCGGACAGCCCTAGGCCCATGTGGGTCCCGCAACAACCTCGACCAGCCCTCACTGGCAGGTGACTTCACTTTTAGGACCCTCAGTGCCCGTATTCGTAAGCTGGGGGCAAGCGTCCCTGCAATTCTGTCGTATGAGGGGTAAGGGACAGCCCGCCTCCGCCCGTCGTCAGCACCTGCAGGGTCTCTTCCCATCCAGTCTCCAAGCTCCCTCTCCAGTGACTGCAAATGGCTCTAAAATGACATCAAGGGGAACAAAGTGAGCCGCAGTTGACTCTTTGTTTTGAGGTTTTGTTCAGAATTTGACAAGCTTTACAGAGAGCTCCCAAGAAGACGCGAGCCCCTAAGAGTCTTGGCCCAGCCTCACCGATTCGGTCCCTCCGCTTAGCAACCGTATTTACCTCCAGCTTCAGAAAGGAAACAAAAAAGCCAGCGCCGTCAAATCCACCCACAAGGGCAAATCCCCATGAAGGCCTGTCACAAAGCTGCTGTGGGAGAGATGATCTATGGCCTTGCGGCTCAGTGAGCTCCAATGGGAAGCAACAAAGGGCAGGGGTTTCGGCTTCTCCCTCCTCCTGACTCCCACTGCCCCCCGGCTGCCCTCATCCACATTGTTCAGGGGCCTTTATCACTGCTTCCTAATTCGTTTCCCCCTCTTTCGTCCCCTCCACCTACAAGGGGCTCCACGCTATCACTGTCAAATCAACAACCGCCTTTTTTTGGGGGGTGACTTGACCCCACGTCACAGGAGAAATCAGAATTTCTAAGGCACGGATCTGATCTCCTCCGTCCTCCGCTCGAATCTGTCGGTGGGCTTGCTTGTGGGTCACTCGAGGTTGGTATTTCCCCCTGCAGGCTGGTCACTTGCCTGCCTGGCTACCTCCCCCACCGCACTTATGGGGGGCAGGACCCACTCGCCCACCCCCATCATGGGCCCATTGGGAGCACTGCTTTCGCTGACCACAGCCACAGAGATCTTCATACCTTTCCTCAAAAGCTTGTTCCTCCCTGCACTGCTGAGCCCCTCACCCCTTGTTTTCTTTGCCTTTGATGCTTTCTCTCACAAACTCCTATTCCTCATTGTAGACACTATTCCCTGACACAGCCTTCCCTGACCCCCCAGGTGAGGCTAGCACCCCAGCAGTGTCATCTGATGAGCCCTGAAACTGGGTCTGATGCTGCCATAGTATTTCACTCTCCCTAGGGTACATTACATTCCAAACAACCAAAAAGCACTTGGGAAAAACAGCAACTTCACTACGCTCACTTTGAAATGTGAAGTCTGCGGCAAAGCATAGCACCACAGAATATAATACCATGTCGCCGTGAGACTTCCAGGCACACTTTCGTCAACGGATTTGTTCTGATTCCGCATCATCAAGTTATTGATGAGTTGAGCCACTTCTGTTTTTCTTCCTGCTTGATTTTTGTATGAATAACACTAATTTTCTTAGTATTGCTTAAATATTGTAGGTTTAAATTAGTTTTTTTAAATTTTCTTTCTTTTTTTCTTTCTTTCTTTCTTCCTTTCTTCCTTTCTTTCTTTCTTCCTGAGAGAAAGAGGGCACTAGTGAGCAAGGGGCAGAGAGAGGGGGAGATGGAGGGAGAGAGAATGTGGAGCCCAGAGTAGGGTTCCAACCCATGAACCATGAGATCATGACCTGAGCCAAAGTCGGATGCTTAACCGACTGACCTACCCAGGCACCCCAAATTAGTTTTATTTTGGAGAAAAAATGTTATATCGTCAGGATTGGGAATTCTCATGAATTTAATTAATAAAGAATAAACTTCAAGAAAACCTATTCTTAAGCTGTCATATTTTTGATAATTCATCTTGCACGAGTCTGCAGCATTCTAATTTGTTAATGATCTTATCATAGTAAAGTTTCATTGGTAATAACTTAGAAGCAATATTTGAATTTTTCTTTTGCATATTCTATATATAGGGATATGCTTTATACATATCCATATGAATTAATTGTGTGGAAAAAAGAAATACAATCATCTCACTTGGAATCTTTTGTTAGGTGGTTTATCATATCATTTACATAATGAAATACATATTATATACGTATCATTTATATAATGTAAAAGGTAGATGATACCTTCCCTAAAAGACAAGAAAGTTGCTAAGTATTAGAGACTAACCACATTGGTTTCAGGCTTTTATGTTGTTTCCCCTGCCCCTTGTTTGCACACTAATAATCCTACTATTAATTTTTTCAACCTAGAAGAGTATCATGCAGATTCTTCAATGCAATAAAAGTTTTTCTCACTTTTTTTTTAAACATTTTTATTTATTATTGAGAGACAGAGCATGAGCATGGGAGGGGCAGCAAGAGGGGGAGACAGAATCTGAAGGAGGCTCCAGGCTCTGAGCTGTCAGCACAGAGCCTGATGCGGGGCTCGAACCCACAAACCGCAAGATCATGACCTGAGCAGAAGTCAGATGCTTAACCGACCGAGCCACCCAGGCGCCCCTTTCTCATTATTTTTATGTGTGTGGTATTGTCCTGTGTGTATGTGCCATAAATCCCCCCTGCTGTTCCCCACGGCTGGGCACTGAGGCTGCTTCCAATATTTCCTCACCGACACTTGGTACAAGTTAATCTTGTGCATGCTTCCTTTCACACAGGTGTGAGTATATCTAAAAGATAAGTGGCTAGGAATGAATTACTAGGCTCTCAGAGATGCATTGGTGATTTTTAAAAGAAATTTTTTTAAAGTTTCTTTATTTTTGAGAGAGAGAGAGAGAGTGCAAACAGGGGAGGGGCAGAGAGGGAGACACAGAATCCGAAGCAGGCTCCAGGCTCTGCGCTGTCAGCACAGAGCCCGATGCAGGGCTCGAACTCATGAACTGCAAGATCATGCCCTGAGCCGAAGTCGGACGCTCAACTGACTGAGCCACCCACGCGCCCCGGTGATTTTGATAGATATTGTCCAATGGTCTTTCAAAGAAGTTGAACCAATTCACATTCCCTCTAGCAAGAGCTGGGGGTATGAAAAATATGATAAAGCCGATAAAATTTTCACTTGGCCCTTAAGAAATAGCATTGTTCCCTTTGTATTCATACATTTCTCAATAAGGCATCCTTGTTCTTCTGAATAGAAAGAAGCTATACATCGAGAAGCTACCAACTACGAGAATAGGAATTTTTCTTTGCTGATGCTAAACCGTTTGGGCTAAAAGTCTGACATGTCAGTTCGGTGAGTTATACATATGAATTTTGGGATATATTACAACAATCTAGGTATGGTATATATGATACCATTACATTCTTGGAGGAATAAACTCCCAAGAGGTATTCTATTTTTTTAAAATTTTTAATGCTTATTTATTCTTGGGGGGGGGGGAGAGAGAATGAGTGGGGGAGGGGCAGAGAGTGAGGGAAAGAGAATCTGAAGCAGGCTCTGCGCTATCAGTGCATGCTCTACATGGGGCTTGAACCCACTAACTGCGAGATCATGACTTAAGTCAAAGTTGGACGCTCAACCTACTAAGGCACCCAGGTGCCCAGAGGTATTTTTTGGAGAAAAAGAGAATGAAGAAGTTAAGTGTGATGGGTACCAATATCTACAGTGATACTGTTTGTATCATTCACATTTTCAGTTCTATGTAGTTTCGTTCTGTAAATGCCATTAGTGACGATGATGGTGGGTTTTACACCTTGCTGCACACTTGGCAGAGTGCTTTATTTCTATACATATTTTGGAGCAGAGCATCTCAAACTTTCATATAATTTCATCTTTCCTGATTATGAAGGCCCAGCGTTACATTGTTAGTGCGTGCCTATGTTGCAACCGGATTTTAAAAGAAAGTCTCATCAAAGTTGAAATATTGCATTCTATTCCACCTGAATTCTATCTATATAAGCACAATCTAGTCTGCTTACTAGTGTCTTATGGTTAGCAGTGCTCTACTTAAATGTTCACCTTCCATGCACTACCCCCGTGAAATATATCAGTTGCACCAACTTTGTTTTGCTCCTCTGACTCTTCTTTATGTATCATGCATTTGATACCAACCAAGAAGACAGTAAGGCAGTCGCCTTACAAGCTGGTCTGTCATCTGCTGAAGGGTAGTGTCTCGACTTTCCACCAGGCGGAGCAGTTTCACCCTAGGGAGTGCATTGAAAAGGGCTTCTGAATTTTGCGTGTTCAATATCCCGGCTAAAATGGAGGTGGATGGGGCACCTGTAGAAACAAGACAAACCCTACTGTTAATGGTTGCGTTGTGTTCCTTATTCCTGCCCCTTTCCATATTCCTAAGTTGAAGTCCTAACCCCCAGCACCTCAGAACGTGACCTCATTTGGAGAAAGGGTCTTTGCAGAGGTAATCAAAACTAAAATGAGGTCACTACAGTGGGTCGTAATTCAATGACTGGTGTCCTCAGGAGAAAGGAAGTTTGGACATACATATGGGGGGAACACATCTGTCCACAAATCAAAGATGGTGGGACGGGAACTGATACTCCTTCACAGTCTTCAGCAGAAAGCCACCTGCACTGACCCCTCAACTGTGGGCTGCCAGCCTCCAGAACGTGAGATGACACATTTCTGTGGTTTAAGCCACCCAGTCTGTGGTACTTTGTTATGGTGACCCAAACAAACCAGTGCACCTAGCCACTCACATTTGGGAAGAATTTAAGCGAGCTGAGTTTAAGCTTGAAGTAATTTAGAAGCGCTCTTTATATAGAAGCACGTAGACGAGGGCTTCTAAAGGCTTCATCCTAATTCCACTCTGCGGCATTTTCCTTGGGCGGTTGTGACAGATGTGATCGCAAGTGGAAGCTGTTTGTACCAAGGCAGGAAAGGGACTGTGTATGTATTTGTACGCGTGGCTAGATAAGCAAATAGACACAGACATGAAAATGTGTGAGAGAATAAATGTGTCTGGGTGAAGTTGTGTGAAAATGTGTGGATGTTAGAAAGCACGAGGTATGCAAAGAGTTGGCTCTGAAACAGAAATACGGGCACGAGGAAAATGCCAGTACCAAGGGGAGAAATGTTTGTGTGACAAGGCATGTGGGTGTGCATTTGTGTGTGAAAGGGAGAGAAATATTTGGTAGCTCTGGAAAGAAACACATGTATGAGAGACATGTATGTATTTGAAAAAGAGCCATGGGTATGTCTGAAGCACGTGTGCTGTATGCATTTCAGAAAGCAGGTATGCGTAAGGGATACACGTGTTTGCACATGTAGAGACTTGTAACAGGGGAACGTGTGTGGGACAATGTGTGTGTGTGAAGGATAGAAGAATGTATGTGCGTGTGTGGGTGTGCGAGAAGTGGACGTGTGATTCTTCCGGATAATGCTGGTCAGAGAAACAAATGTGCCCAGAAGCCATGTCTAATTGCCTTCCTGACCCCATGGCCTCTTCCAGAACCTTGCTTACTGAATGGGCTTGCGGATTGACAGCTCCTTTGTAAGTTTCACGTTGGCCACCACAGATTTTTACCTCGCTCTCATTCTTCTCAACCCCATGTTAAACTAAGTTGATTCTCCTCATTTTCGAAAATATCTTGAAATTACTTTTTCAAGTTTTGGTTCAAGTTCAACAAAGACATATAAAGTAAGTGGGTCAGGTTCAGATCAGGAAAAACTAATCACTTGTATTTGTGTGCTAGTGGTTAAAGCCATAAACTGGGAATGGAGAGATGATTCATTAGGCAGCAAAACAACACACAACTTTTTCATCGGTTCTCTTTTCTTGTCTAATTAATTCTTAGTTGGGTGGAGCCTATGCATTTCTAAAATTTGTTGTAGATTTTAAGAATAGAATTAAATGGTTTCTCCAAAGTCATTGTAGTCATTCAGCTAAGGTATACCTCGTGCTTTCTAACATACGCACCTTACCTTTCTAAGACTTTTTCCCTAGTAGTGATCTCATATTCACTTTGATTCTTCTGATGAGCCCAATTATAATTTTGTCTTTATTAAAAGTGACTTCCTTTTTAATGTTGGATTTCAAAGAAAGGAATGACTTTATTATGAAAAGAGGTAGGCAAACTAACTATGGTCCATGGGCCAAATATACTCAGCTGCCTGCTTTTGTTTGTTTTGGTCCTAGAAAAAATTTTTTAAATGTTTATTTATTTTTGAAAGAGATAGAGGGACAGAGTGCAAGCGGGGGTGGGGCAGAGAGAGAGAGGGAGCCACAGAATCTGCATCAGGCTCCAGGCTCTGAGCTGTCAGCACTGAGTCTGATACGGGGCTCCAACTCACAAACCGAGATCATGACCTGAGCTGAAGTTGGACGCGTAACTGACTTGGGCCACCCAGGCACCCCTGGTCCTCAAAAAGTTTTTAATGGTCTGTGAGATAATTTTTTTTTCTTTTACATTTTGAAAAGGTTGTATTTTAAAGTACTTATATGAAAGATAGCATAGATTTTGCCTTTTGGCTGGCACAGCCTAAAATATTTACTTCTGGTCCTTTAAGAAAAAAGTTTGCTAACCTCGGTTCTGTAGGATTTTATTGGCTTGATAAACTGTAAGCTGTCAAAATGTAAGGGGGAAAAAAAGTAAGGGCATTTCTTTCAGTGATTATTGGTTTAGCAATTGCAGTGCGTCACCAAAACCATAGAGCAAACATACTGGTTAATGTTAATTCAACAGTTATTCTGTACATGTTTTTTACTGGAGTGGTTGAAAATGGGCTATACTCTAGAAATACAAATGCAATTTCAAGAATGTTCACTACAGTCTTGGTCTTTAGTTTTTATTTTTATTTATTTATTTATTTATTGTTTATTTTTGAGAGAGAGAGACAGAGCGCGAATGGGGGGGGGGCAGAGAGAGGGAGACAGAATCCGAAGCAGGCTCCAGGCTCTGAGGTGTCAGCACAGAGCCCGACGTGGGGTTCGCACCCACCAACCGTGAGATCATGACCTGAGCCGAAGTCGGTGGCTTAACCAACGGAGCCACTCAGGCGCCCCATTACAGTCCTGTTTATAATCATGACATCATAATCAACTCTGATATCTATCCACAGAAGACCGTGTATATAAATTGCGCCCTCGCCATACAACGGAATACCATTTAGTCGTTAAAATGAATAAAGTAGGGCTATGTGTATGACTCGATGGCTCTTACAACCATAATATTGAGAAAAACATTATAAAATCAACCCCCCTGGTTACAGAACATAATACCCAGCAAGTTTGTAGAGCTGGTAAAAATGTTGTAAGTGGTTCACGAACAGACGCCGACCCAGTAATAGTGTAGACACATGGATGGGATGTTGTAGAAGAGTATGGGGGCGCTGGGGAGGGAAGAACTGGGATCAGGAGGGCTGCCCAGGGCGCTTTAACTGTACTGTGAAATTGATTTTTTTACTTGAACATCTGAAGCAAGTGTGGCAAGATGTTAGGCCTGGCTGGTTCTTGGGCACCCAGGGAGGGCTCACGATGTTCTCTCTCTAGTGTGTGTTTGAAATGTTTCATAATAAAGGAAATGATGGCGCTGGCATTCAGGGTACAGATCTGCCGCCATCGATTCAGGCAACATCTTTACTGAGGACCCGCTGGTGTGCTGGCCTTTGCTGGGAGCAGTTCCCTCTTGGGTCATTTCCTCTTTGAACCGCCCAGCTCTGTGACTGTGACTCTCAAGTCCTGGAGGACACTGCCTCACTGATGGGGCGTGAGTGAGTTGCAGCGAGGGGACAGGGCAGGTCCTGGGACTCCAGGTCAGCACCTTACAGGGTCCTGAACTCACAGAGGCCAACTGCTGCACCAGCCACCAGCGAGGCCTACAAAGTCTTATTCGAGGTTCGTTCTTTTTCATTCCCTCCTTTATTCACTCATTCTTCTGACCCAGCACGGGGGGTGGGAGTCGGGGGGGGGGGGTTGTCGAGGGGCAGGACCACCTAGAGGAGCCTGTAGTTCCAGAATCTTCCTCTTGCTCTGCGGGCCCCTCGTGGGCCCCTCGCTGACTTGGGCTGTTGGGGACAAGGGTCCTCCAGTGGGCAGCGTTGCGCGAGACGGGGTGGGGAGGGGGGCACGGTACCTGCTGGGAGACCGGCCGAAAGGACCCTCTGCAGGGCTCAGTCCTGGCGCCAGGCGTTGGGGGTCCCGGGCCCTGCACGTGGAGTCACTGGGAGGTCTGGACTCCTCTCTCAGTGCCTCCCACACTTGCCTTGTCTCCTCCGGACGCCTGGTTCCCAAGCGACAAAATGACCTCTGTTCTCGGCGGGTTCTTCCCACTTCTGTCCAGACCCCCTGCCCCGCGAAGTCCGCCGTGGCCGGAGGGGCTCCAGGTCAGGGTCTCGCGGGAATGAGGGGAGGAGGCCCCGCGGGGCGAACCAAGAAGAAAGCGACCTTTCCAGAGCGCGGGCGGCGCAGCTGGCCCGGGGCTGGGCGCTTCAGGTGGCGAGTTGGTTATTTCCTCAAGGTGGGCGCCGGCGCGGGGCAGGGGCGTTCGGCTGACCCTCCCACCGGCCTTGCGGGGCGCGGGGATCCGGGCACAGGGTCGGGAAGTCGGGGGGGGGGGGACGAGGGGGCCGGGGTGTCGCGGGGGCGGGAACGCTCCCCCCCGCGCGCCGCGTCGCCCACACCCCTCGCCGGACGCCACCCACACCGCGACCCTTCCCCAGCCCGGGTCCTGGGGCGGCCGTGCCCACCGCGCGTCCCTCCCTCGCGGTCGGCGCGAAGACCCGGAGAAGTGGACTGCAGGGGGGGCGGCCGGGGTCAGGGGTCGCGTCCCGGGCGCGGGCCGCGCTCCGCCGATCCGGGCTTTGCCGCGCGCCCCCCGCCCGGCCCCGAGCCCGGCAGCTGGGGGTGGGACCGCGGCCCGGAGGCTGGGCCGGCGCTCGACGGCGGCGGTCGCACCGGAGCGGGGCTGCGTCGGCGGGAGGACAAAGGCCGAGGTGAGGGCCGTCCCGCCGCCAGGGCGCCGGGCTCCGGAGCGGGGGCGCGCAGGGCGCGGGCGGGCGCGGGCGCTTTCCGGGCCTGCGCCCGCGTGGGGGGCGCGGGAGGGTCGCGGTGCAGCCTCGAGGGCACGTGGGCCCTGGGTGCCGCTGCCGGGGGTGCGCGCGCGCGTGCGCCCGCGTGGGATCGTGAAAGTTGGAGAGCGCGCCCCGGGCGCTTGGCACATGGTGAGCGCTCCGCGGGCCGGAGCCCCTCCAAATGACAATGACGGCGGCAATCCCTGCTTTCAGGGTGTGCGTGCGTGTGTGTCGGTGTCCGTGTGTTTAGAAAGCCGGAGCCCGAGGTGGCAGCCACGGTCTCCCCAGCGCTTGGGACACGGCAGAAAATGGGGCTTCTTCCCCGAACGGCCCTTGGGACGCTCGGGGAGGCTGGTTCAGGGAAGGCGGGGGCTTAGTCCCTGGACCCAGTTTTTTGCGTCTTGGAAACAAAGGCTGGTTTCCCGAAGTCCGAGAAAATGTGCGCGCGCGTGTGTGTGTGTGTGTGTGTGGCCGCCGGGGCGCCAGGCCGGGGTGGAGGCCGGGCGACCCGCCATTCACTGGGTAGGATGCTGGGCCATTTTGCTGTCAACCCTTTTTTGATCCCTGGTCGTGAGGACCGGCAGGGCGGAGGGACTACTGAATTCGTACCCTGAAACTTTTCTTGACTTAAAACTTACTCTAGAGGTAAGTGTTGCTATGGGCTTGAAGGGTGTTCTTGGTGTGTCTTTAAAAGAGAAAATGGGTAAATTTCACTTGAATGAAAACTTTGATTCCCAGTGAGAGCATTTTAACTTGTGTGTTTAACACCAGGTGTTAGAGAGGTGGCGATCTGAAGAGGTTCTGAGCTTTGTCTGAAATAAATGTGTTCGGGTCGCCTGGGTTGCAGCACTTTGTAGGAAAATGTTACTGGAGGTTTTAAAGGCCAATCAGAACCCCACCTCTAACTACTTTCTTAGAATGTCTTAAATCTCTGGGCAGATTTGACCAAGTCCTTACAACCGATCCGTTGCTTCCAGAGCTCGGGTTTTGACTCGCTTCACAAAGTGTGTTTCTAGGAAACAACAACGAAATTTAAAATGCGAAACAATTCAATGAAGCACGGGCGAGGGGGTGTTTCTCCGTCTTTTCATGCTGAAATCTGGTTCATTTGAAGTTTGCGGTGTGATCTGTGACAGTGTCGATGCCCCACGGGAGCGGGTGAGGGGCGCTGCTGTGCACTGTAGAGCCAGGATTCTTCAGGGCTTAGGGAGGAAGCTCAGGTTGAAGCTGAAATTCCATCCTGGCCTTTCTCATTACTGCAGATGGTTTAAATGGTCTGTTTGTGGTTTCAGTGTTTTTAATTACTGAAAATAGCCAGCTGGACCAATACCTTTACTCTGACGAGGAGGGTTCTTAGAAGCTACACTTTAAATAGGTGTATTTTTGTCCTGGAATTAAAATTCTTTTTAATGTGTATTTATTTTTGAGAGACAGAGACGGAGTGCGAGCGGGGGAGGGGCAGAGAGAGAGGGAGACACAGAATCCCAAGCAGGCTCCAGGCTCCAAGCTGTCAGCACAGAGCCCTGCATGGGGCTCGAACCCACGGACCATGAGATCATGACCTGAGCCGAAGTTGGACGCTTAACCGACTGAGTCACCCAGGCGCCCCTGTCTTGGAATTTTTAATAGGAAAGTTTATAATCTCTTAGAGCCTGTCTCAAGGTTTCTGTGCTTCATAGGAAGGTGACCACTCTTTCTTTCATTTAGTAAGCAATGTAGTAAGCTCCTGTGGTGTGGTAGGTATTATTCTGGAGCTGCTCTTATGCTTGATATTAGAAATCCCCTTTTTAAGGAAATTGTGTCCATTTTGTGGATTCAACGTTTGAATTATTTAGCAATTTCAGAGGCAATCGCAAAGTAGCACTAGTAAAAGTTTAAACAGTCAGAATGAGAAGACAGACTGTAGCTTAAAGAGAGAGGGCAGGGCCCCTGCCCTCCCCCGTCCCGCCTCCCTCGTCCCCTGTGCCACCCCCCTGCACCATGCCCAGGCAGTTATCAGATTCTAGAGGGACCAGGACATGACGATAAAGACTGTGTGGCATGGATCCTTCACGCACCAAGTGGATAAAGGGAGCCTGCTTTTAATAATCACACCTTTCGCTGTCCCCAGGATTCACGGGTTCTGGTCCGGTCTGGGAAAGGAAGCCTTTAGGGATTTTGTGGGGACAACTATCCATGACAGCTGGCTAAGGGCAGCTCATGGAACTCCGGCCTGGCCATTCCAGAGGGCTGGTGGACCTCTAATCTCTTCAAAAAGATTCCAGGCTGTTAATCTTCTCAGCTCATACACTGCTTAATGGGCCCTCTTGGCTTTTTGGTTCAGTTTCTGGGTACACAGATAAATTGTTGTACTTTAAAGCTAATTAAAAAAATACAGGAGGGGGAAGGTTATTATAGAAGTAATGTATATTTGTGACATATAATTTAAGAATGCACAGAAGAAGTAAAAAAAAAAAAAGCAGAAATCTATGATCCCGATATAATTACTGTTAACATTTTGGCGTTTTATTTTTAATATTAAAACTAAATTTTATATGCGTCTAAACATTGTTCAAAATTATATGTTATATGGTGTATATATTATGTCACTTCGTATCTTTTTTCATTTAAAAGTTGTGGATATTACCTTTCATTTCCTTCATATTGTCATTTTGAGTAATTTTATATTCTATTGTATAAAAAACAACAGATTCTTGGCCTTTCCCTATTATTTCTACCTGATGTCTTTTCATTTTGATAGAACACCACCGATTGATGGTAATACACGTTTCTAAAACGTGACTGCCCTTAGGCAAAAAAAAGTTTAATTTCTGGGCTATCCCTTCCCTTTCTGGGAAAGGGTGCAGTCTTGCCTCGGTCCAGTTAATCTCGTAGCTCGCTCTGAATTGTCTCTGCCGTTTGTCAGTCTCTGGAACACAATAATGTGCATTTTATTTACTCCAACAAATGATGGGCTTCCTGAGGACAGAAGTGTGCATCTTAATTTTGTGTGAATCCCTCGAGCGCTCAGCCGAGGTTTGGCATGTCACGGGTGTTCAAAATATTCTGGGGGGAGGGAAGTGCGTTTCAGGGGCCGTGTGAGAAATCTCCGGCCTCTCCGAGATGTACAAAGACAAATCTTGATCCGACTGATATCCATTACCTAGTTTATTGTGGAAAACTTAAAAAAAATTTTTTTTTAATGTTTATTTATTATTGAGAGACAGAGACAGAGCATGAGCAGGGGAGGGGCAGAGAGAGGGGGAGACACAGAATCGGAAGCAGGCTCCAGGCTCCGAGCTGTCAGTGCAGAGCCTAACGTGGGGCTCGAACCCACGAGCCATCATGAGATCACGACCTGAGCTGAAGTTCGGACGCTTAACAGACTGAGCCACCCAGGCGCCCCTATTATGGAAAACTTGGGACATCTACAGAAGTGGGAGGATAGTACAATGTTCTCCTTTGTGATCGCCATTCAGCTTCAACAGTTGTCAGCATTTTGTCAGTTTTGATCCTTTTAACTACCCCACTCTCCACACTGCAGGCCACCTGGATGTCTTTGATAGCCCTTCAAACCCCTGTGTTTTTGACTGTGAGTTTACCGAATTATCCATTGAGAAGGGCATGTCCTCAGGGGCTCAGCAGAAGGAGAGGTTTTTGCCAGGAAGCTGTGCGACGCAAAGGCCGGTGACTCGAGAGTTAGAGAAACTGTCTAACTTGTTTGTTTTTTACTTTTTTAAAGTTTTAACCTTTATTCATTTTTTGAAAGAGAGAGACAGAGCGGGAGTGGCGGAGGGCCAGAGAGAGAGGGAGACACAGAATGGGAAGCAGGCTCCAGGCTCTGAGCTGTCAGCACAGAGCCCGACGCGGAGCTCGAACTCACGAACCGTGAGATCATGACCTGAGCCGAAGTCAGACGCTTAACTGACCGAGCCACCCAGGCGCCCCTGACTTGTTCGTTTTTGACCTTGAGAGGGTCTCTTCTCTCTGGGCTCATGCTCTTAGTCTGTCACCTGAGCAGCCTGACCTAGGGAATGTGGAAGAGTCCTTGAACTTGAACTTTGTTCACCATAAGGTCTGTCCTTTAGTCTGGTGGGGTAGTTCTCAAATTGTAGTTCCAGGACCAGCAGTTTCGCTGTCGCTAGGGAACCGGTACCAAATGCAAATGCTCAGGCCCTGGGGGTGGGGGCCAGCAATCTGTGGTTTAATAAGCGCCCTGGGTGATTTTGATGACCAGCTAAGACAGAGAACCGCTAATCTGTGAGTAAGCCGAGAGTCTGTAAGCTCTTTTAGAAAGACAAAAACAAAAACCTGCTGGAAACTGTGCACTAACCTATCGTCTGGCTCTGTAAGTCAATCCAGTGTCAGACTCTTCCCTTTGTGAGGCTGCTGTTAACTGTGGGGTGATTGCAGGGTCTTTTGTTGATCGGGAAATCTGATTGGTAGTTACATGTGCTTTTTTTTTTTGAGAGAGAGAGAGAGAGAGAGAGAGAGACAGTATGCACAAGCAGGGGAGGGGCAGAGGGAGAGAAGGAATCTTTTTTTTTTTATGTTTATTCTTGAGAGAGAGAGAGAGAAAGAGAGAGACAGAGTGTGAGCAGGGGAGGGGCAGAGAGAGAGGGAGACATAGAATCGGAAGCAGGCTCCAGGCTCTGAGCTGTCAGCACAGAGCCCGATGCGGGGCTTGAACTCATGGACTGTGAGATCGTGACCTCAGCCGAAGTCGGAGACTCAACCGCCTGAGCCACCCACGTGCCCCAAAGAGAGACTCTTAAGCAGGCTCCATGCCCAGTGCAGAGCCCAAGGCAGGGCTTGATCTCATGATTATGAGATCCTGACCTGCGTCCAAATCAAGAGTTGGACGTTCAACTGACTGAGCCACCCAGGCGCCCCAGGTAGTTACATGTTCTTGACTCAAAAAGATTTGAGAGAGAAATTATTATAAAATGGTTCTGAACTGGGGTGTACATAGGCAATTTTCATTAAAAAAATGGTTGAGGGGTGCCTGGCTGGCTCATTCAGATGACTGAATGATTCATTCAGATGACTGAATGATTCAGATGACATCAAGATCAGATGACTCTTGATGTCAAGGTTGTGAGTTCAAGCCCCATGCTGGGCGTGGAGCCTACTTTAAAAAGAAAAAAGTTGAAAACCACTTAGTGTGACTCACCACATTTGTAATTACACAAATATTTGCCTAGTGTCTTATCTCCCTGTGGTACTTGATAAGTGCCATGCAGGGTCAGGTCTCTTTTGCTCACTGTTGTGCCCCAGTGCCCAGCACAATGGATGGCCCGTAGTAGGTGCTCAGTAAATATTTGGTGACGAATGAGCTTTTGTTCTTTGGGGAACTCACAGAACTCTGGATAGAGAGCCACGCCCATTACTGATAGAAACAACTAGGGAACAATTAAGGGTTCTACGTTGAGGTTTTGACTCCAGATGTAGGAGAGCTTGAGCCAAAAAGTCAGTAAGTTTCATTTTTGTCAAGTAAAAGTATCTCTTACAAGCTTAGCTATGTCTTAAGACTCTGGGGAGAAGCATGAAGGCCCATACAAGAGAATCAGACAAGGAGCTCATGCATATGAGAGCATTTCATTGATTCATGACTCCCTTTCTTTCCATTGCTTTCAGACACCAGAGTTTGCTGAGTAATAATTATTAGTATCGACCCCGTAAAACTCTTAATATGCGAATTGGGTAAATATCTGTCCAAATCTGTCCAAATCTTCATTTGTAAAAATTTAAAACAGGCTTAGAGAGTTGTTTCCACAATTAAAAAAAAAATCTGTAGACATGATGGTCTGTAAAGGTAACGCATGTTTTAGCAGCACAATTCCATCATTTATTTAGTGTATACATAATTATTGAGTATGTACTATGTGCCAAGTACTAGTTTGAGTACTGGAGGTACAGGAGTGAGCAAAACAGACAGTCCTGCTCTCGTGGGGCTGACATTCTAGCAGTAAGATTGCCAGTGAAGAACCCGGTGCTGTGATTGTCATTGTCCCCATAGAAAATATGGTAACGATTCTTGGGGCGCCTGGGTGGCTCACTTGGTTAAGCATCCGACTCTGGATCTCGGCTCAGGTCACGATCTCAGGGTTCATGAGATGGAGCCTTACGCTGAGAGTGCGGAGCTTGCTTGGGATTCTCACCCTCCCTGTCTCTCTCTGCCCCTCCCCTGCTCACACACGCACGTGCACACTCTATCTGTCTTAAAATAAAAGAACCTAAAAAAAAAAATGGGAACGATTTTATTATGTAAGACCACAGTCTGGCCACACGTAAACTATAATGTGTTGCAGTTAGTGGAGAGCAGGTGGACAGGTGCAGGAGCTCTGACCCCTCCGCGGAGCCGGGGGACACCTCTCCGACCATCTGTGACATCCGCACCCATGGGGGCTGCCAGCGTCAACCCGTTAACCAGGGCTTAATGTATTTATAATTTTTTAAGAAAAGCTCTATGTACAGCTTTTTTAAAAAAAAGTATTTTTGAGAGAGCGGGAGAGCGCGCACGCATGCACAAGGTGGGAGGGACAGAGAGTGAGGGAGACAGAGGGTGCAGACAGCACCCAGCCCGATATGGGGCTCGGACTCGCAAACTGCGAGATCATGACCTGAGCTGAAGTCGAACGCTTAAGGGACCGAGCCCCCCAGGCGCCCCCCGACGTATTTATCATCTTTAAAGTAAGGGACACACAATAACAAGGGTCCCGTATTGCGTCCTTGTACCCTGCTGTGGTAGCTCAGGCTGCCCCAGTAAAATACTGGAGGCTGAGTGGCTTCACCAACAATACAAATTCATTTCTCCCTTCTGGAGGCTGAAATTCCAAGATCAAGTTTCTGACCGGTCTGGTTTGGACGTGAGAGTTCTCTTCCCGGCCTGCCGGAAGGCCACCTTCTTCTTTTGTTGCTGTTGTGTTAGGAGTAGAATTTAGCGATTCGTCACTCACACATGACGCCCAGTGCTCATCGTAAGAAGGCTGCCTTCTTGCTGTGTGGGACCTCATGTGGCCGTTCCTCTGTGGGCACCTGGGAGGGGGCGGGGGGCCCTCTGATGTCTCTTCTAATAAGGATACTAATCCAATAGGATCAGACCCCCGCCCCCCCATGACCTCACTTAACCTAAATTACCTCCTTTTGGCTCCAAATACAGCTCCCCTGGGGGTTAGGGCTTCAACATCTACATTTTGGAGGTGAGGATGGGGGGACCAGATCCTTCAGTCCATAACACACTCCTGAGATCACCCATGAGGTGAGCTCACTCGGTTTTGGAGCCTGCGGTTAGAGGATTGGTTTGCGGCACACACGGGAGCTCCCGGTACTGGTTTAGGGGACTTTGAGGAGGATGAGCACCCTTCTCATGGTGGGTAAGGCTGGGGCACACACAGGTCACGGCTCATTCCGGCACCTCTGGTAAGATTTAGAAACGAAGCCCCATTTAATTCCTGGAAAGCATGAAACTTTTTCTTTTGAGGGGCTCTTGGGTGGCTCCGTCGGTTGAGTGCCCAACTCTTAATCTCCGTTCAGGTCATGATCTCACGGTTCGTGGGTTCGAGTCCCACGTCCGGCTCTGCTGACAGTGCGGATCCTGCTTGGGATTCTCTCCCTCTGTCTCTGCCCCTCCCCACTTGCGCTGTCTCTGTCTCTCTCAAAATAAATAAAAACTTAAAAATTTTTTTCTTTTGATTCTACTTGATACATAATGCTACGTCAATTTCAGATGAATGACCTGGTGACTCAACATCTCTATATGTCATGCTGTGCGCACCACAGGTGTCTCTGCGGTTTCCTTACAGCATGAAAACACTTAAATAACAGAATAGAGCCCTGCAACGTTAGCCCTGGGCTCCCGAGTTTGGCTGCGTTATCAAACTGCAGGCATTACAGAGTTTTCATTTTAAGTGATATAAAGCGGCTCATTTGCGACAGCAGTAGAACTTGGTAGTTATTTAGTTGGACACGTGGCAATAATCTGTAGTCAGTACAGAATTCTAGGCTGTCCGATGGAGCGGTTCCTCTTAGTCATTACCAGGGGGGCGAAGCCAGGGGGAACCAAGACGTCCACGGCTGCTGGGGGCCCGGTTCCAGGTCGGGCGCTGCAGCTGTTACGCCACTCAGTCCTCAGGACTGAGGACTGTGAGGACTGGGCATTATCATTCCCATCTTATGTGCAGGAAAGCCAGAGCTCAGGTTCAGTGACCTGCCCAAGGTCGTGTCGCAGGAAGACGCCGTATCAGTGTTCGAACGCACGTCTGTCTGACTGTAAAGCTGTGCAACAGACGAGCCAAGTCTTGGCATCAGGAAAAGCCTGTGTTCATTTTGTTGACTTTCCAAATTTTCTTCTCCGTTTCAAGTTAATTTCTACAGGCCCTTCTCATTTGTCTGCCATTTGATTCCCCCTTCTTTTGGCCCCTGGGCTGGTTCGAGTAGCACTTTTTTTTCAGTTTATTTATGTTGAGGGGGGGGGAGAGAGAGAGAGAGAGAGAGAGAGAGAGAGAGAGAGAGAGAACCCCAAGCAGGCTCTGCGCTGTCGGCATGAAGCCCAACGCGAGGCTTGATCTTACTATCTGAGCCAAAGTCAAGAGTTGCTCTTGACTTAACCGACCGAGCCACCCGGGAGCCCTGGAGTGGCACTTGTATCTCAAGATAAATGCTCCGCCCCTTTCCTTTCTATCATCTTCCCCTGTTTCTTCCTGAGAACCTGCATTTTCTCACTGGCAGTTATGGAGGATTATTCTAGAAACTTCTTTGGTCCTCTTTTACTAAGATAACGTTTGTTGATTTTGCCTGGAGAATGAGACATTGTGACTTTCGTAGCTCCAGGAGAGGAGCTCTGCTGGACTGGGCCCAGGACGCTGGCTTGATTGTACTGTCACCTTCAAATCACAGACTTTCTCTCGTTTAATCCCGACGGTTTGCGGCATCCCTTAGAAGTTAGCAGAGAGGACAGGTTCTTGGTTGAGCAGAAAGCCAGAACTATACCGTATGCTCACATCTCTGAAGGTTACATTTTCTTCTCAAAATGGTAGTTTGACAGCAAATTCAACCTGTTTGCTTGATCTATAAACGCGCATTTTTAAAAAATGTTTTTTAATGTTTATTTAAAAAACTTCTTAACGTTTTTATTTATTATTGGGAGACAGAGACAGAGCATGAACATGGGAAGGGCAGAGAGAGGGGGAGACACAGAATGGGAAGCAGGCTCCAGGCTCTGAGCTGTCAGCACAGAGCCCGATGCGGGGCTTGAATTCACAAACCCTGAGATCATGACCTGAGCTGAAGTCGGACGCTTAACAGACTGAGCCACCCAGGCGCCCCGTTGTTTATTTAGAGAGACAGAGAGTGTGAGCAGGGGGAGGGACAGAGAGAGAGGGAGACAGAGAATCCAAAGCAGGCTCCAGGCTCCGAGCTGTCCGCACAGAGCCCAATGCGGGGGCCCGAACCCACGAACTGTTAGATCATGACCTGGGCCCAAGTTGGACGCTTAACCGACTGAGCCCCCCAGGCGCCTCGTTCTATAAACCCATATTGAATGCTTACTCTGTGCCCCGTATTGTGTTAGGTGTGGTGCTGGACACACAGTGTGTAAGCCGTGGGCCCTGCCCTCTTGAGGGAGTTGGAGACTACAGAGGTATGAAGTATTGATGCTATCCTTCCTGATGGCTACAGACATGAGAAAAACGTTCCAAAAAAGTAGAATCGGGGTGATGCGTTTGGGGAGTTAGGGAGAATGAATCTGATTGGGAAAAAGTGAGAAGAAATGAACAGTTACTGATTTTGTCCTAAGCTTAAGGACTTTACATAAGCCGCCTTAATCCTTACTTGGTAAGGAAGAGTGTTGTTCCCATTGGAAAGAAGAGAAAACGGAGGCATAGACAAACCAACGGACTTACTCTGGGTTACATGGGCAGCAAATGGTAGAGAACCCGTTTTTGTCTGGCTCCAAAGTAGGAGTGGGGGCTGGACAGAGCCAGACCGAGAAGATGGGCTTATGGGGGGAGTCGGTCTGAGGGTACCCCCCCCACAAAGACCCTTTTCCCTGACCTCCACCCCACAGACCCATGAGACTTTGGGGTTGTGGGATATTATCCGGATCCTGTAGTGTGTGGTCCGTGGACCCAGCTGCGTCAGCATCACTTGGGAAATCGTTAGAAATGTAAGTGTTTGGGTGCCCCTACCCCCAGATTTTCTGAATCAGGATTCCTGATGCTGGGGCCTGGGAACCTGTTTTCAGAAGGCCTCCGAGTGAGTCTCACGCGTGCTGACAGTTGAGAAGCACCCCCCATGGAAGTTGCCTTAGAGCCGCCCTGGTAAGAGGTCAGTGGAAGGGATCTTTGCTCCAGAAACCTGGAGTCCACACATCTGCTGACTTCTGGCTTCCTTAGTCGGCCCAGCTCTTCGATCATGATCCTTCTTCTATGTGAATGAGGGTGACGGTAGCGGGCGTGTAGTTATGAGCTGGTCGTCTGGAGTCCTGCAGACCCCGTGTCGAACTTGAGCCCAACTATACTCGGGCAAGATGCTTCACCTTCCGAGGTCTTTGTCCTCGTCTGTGACACGGGGTGAGTAATGAATGGCTCACAGAGTGGTGTGTAAGAGTTCAGCACGCCGCGTGTCAGTCAGGTGCTTAGAACCTGGCCTCTTATATGGAAACTGGTCATTATCATTGGGATCACCTACAACCTGGCTTTGGCGTCTGGCCTTAGAGGTGTTTCCCTGGTGGGGGCGGGGGCGGGGGCGCTCATTTTTCACCATCCACACCTCTTGCTCATTTCTGTGGCGATGGCATTGGGTCATTCTATGCCTTCTTGGGAAGAGGCCCCCCCTCCCGCCTGTGGGTGACATTGAGTGATCCGCATGGGAATTGGGCCGGTAACATCATCAGCTTACCTCGCCTCTTTTTCTTTAGCGATGTTGCTTATAAATCGTGTTCTTTGAACATCGCACCTGGGAAGTGGATGGGTGATTTTGCACAACTGGCTGCTGTCGTTTATTGAGCCCCCACTTTATGCCAGCATTTTACATTATCCCTAGGCCTCACGACAGCCTGGGAACGTAGGGGCGAGGAAACCCACATTTTACACGTGGGGAGACTGAGGCCCAGAGATTGACCTGCTTGGCAGACCCACGTAGAATTGCTATTCTTGTGGGTCAAAATCGTATGGTATTGGCAGCTTCGGGTGATTTAACCTAATCTTTTGATCATACCACAGAATTATTTTTCACAAACATAAAAAAAAAAATGGTCCCAAGGAAATAATTGTATTTACCCAAAAAGACACTTAAAAAAAATGTGTCACACTCAAGGGCCGAGTGTGATTGCAGAGCCCTGTCCGTCCTTGCTCTCTGATGGTACGGTTGCTGTAGAGATTGTCCTCGGGAATCCAGTTTCCTTCCAGAAACTGTCCGCATCCCGCGGTCGCTCTGCGGAGACCAGGCGCGGGCCACCGTGCAGTGCTCTCAATTCGCAGGGAGGAAGACGCCTGTCGGATTGGGGCCGGGGTCGCCAGTAAGATCTTCTTCCAATCATTTGATCACCTCGGAAGGAAACAAAAATGCCTCACTGGGATTTTAACTGCCTCCGTTTGTATTTTTCTGAGGTCATTTGCGTGGGTGATCAGACTCGGGCGCTTGGGTGCTCCTTCCAACCCCCATCTGTATCGGGCGAAGCTTGCATTCCCCGAGGGACTTCTCTGGCAGAGACAGAGGCACCTGCGCCTTCTCCAGCCCTGTGGCCGCCTTTGAATATCTGATTAACAAACTCTACAGTAGCTCAGGTGCCGGTAGAAGTTGCTAGCAAGAAGAACAGGTATATTTTTAATGCTGATTGTTATTGTTTATTTATAACCCACATTTTAATTTGGAGATAATTGTAGATTCACATGTAGCGGGAAGAAATAATATAGAGGTCTCACGTACCCTCTACTCATGTTTTCCCAGTGGTAATATCTTTTGTTTTTTAACGTTTATTTTTGAGAGAGAGAGCGAGAGCGAGCAAGAAAGAGAGCATGAGCCGGGGAGGGGCAGAGAGAGAGGGGGGACGGAGGATCAGAAGCGGGCTCTGTGCCAACAGCAGAGATCATGACCTGAGCTGAAGTCGGATGCTTAATCTACCGAGCCCCCCAGGTGCCCCCCAGCGGTGACATCTTGCAGAACTAGAGTTCGGTATCACGACAGTGGTGTGATCAAGATAGGAATTGTTCTGTCCCTGCAAGGAGCCCTTATGTTTTCTCTTTGAGGGACACAGCTTCTGCTTTCCCACTCCTGTCCCCCTGCAGTCCGATCATGGGTCTGTTCTCCCACTGTATAATTTTGTTGACTCACAAGTGTTTTATGAATGTATTCATACAATACGCGATCTCTCGAGGTTGGCTCCCTCACCGTGCTCACTTAGCACGATTCGCTGGAGATGCACTTGGTTGTTCTGAGTATCAGCAGTTCATTCCTTTTTTTGTTGTTGAGTTACGTTCCAGGCTACGGATGCACAGCAATTTATTTGAAATTAACCTGGTAAAGGATATCTGATTGTTTCCAGTTTTGGGCTCTTATGAGTAAAGCTAGGGTTAACATTTATGCATAGGCTTTTGTGTCAACATAAATTTTAATTTCTTTACATAATTTTAATTTTTTTTTGTTTTTTTAGTTTAGAGAGAAAGAGAGCAGGGGAGAGGGGCAGAGGGAGAGAGAGAGAGAATCCCAAGCAGGCTCTGTGCTCAGCTCCGAGCCCCACGTGATCCCAGGATCACAACCTGAGCCAAAATCAAGAGTCGGACGCCCAGCCGACTGAGCCACCCAGGCACCCCTAAATTTTAACTTCTATGGGATAAATACCCGAGGTGATAGCCAATCTTACGGTCGTTGCATGTTTAGCTTGATAAGAAACCGTAAAGCAGTTCTCCAGAGTGGCTGTACCATTTTCCATTCCCTCCGCTAATGTGTGAAGGCTCGGTTTCTCTTCTCTGCATACTTGACATTGGGTGTTGTCACTGTTTGTGTTTTTGCCATTCTCATGGGTGTGGAGTGATAGCTTATTGTGGTTTTAGTTTGTATCATCCTGTTGGCCCGTGGTGCTGGACATCTTTTCATGGCTTATTTGCCACACACGTTCTTCTTCTTTGGTAAAATGTCTCTTCATATTTTAGCTGTTGAGTGTTGAGAGTTAAAAATAATCCCAGATGCTCATAGTATGTTGGGTATGTGGTTTGCAGATATTTTCTTCCATTCTGTAACTTGTTTTTTTCATCTTCTTATTGAGTCTTTTGCAGATCCAATTTTTTACATTTTGATGAGTTCTAGTGTATCAATATATCATTAAAATTTTTTTAACGTTTATTTTTTTGAGCGACAGAGACAGAGCACGAGCAGGGGAGGGGCAGAGAGAGAGGGAGACACAGAATCCAAAGCAGGCTCCAGGCTCCGAGCTGTCAGCACAGAGCCCAGCACGGGGCTCGAATTCATAAACCGCAAGATCATGACCTGAGCTGAAGTCGGACCCTTAACCGACTGAGGCACCCAGGCGCCCCTGTCAATATATCATTTTAAGGATTGTGCTTAAGATGTTAAATCTAAACACTCTTTGCCTTGCCTTAACTCACGAAGATGTTCAGCTGTGGCTTTTTCTTAAAGTTTTACATTTTATGTTTTACACTTTAAGTCTGTGCTCCATGTTGAGTTGTACATGGTGTGAAGGTTTAGGCCAAGATATACATTTCTTTGCGTGTGGGGAATCCACACGCAACTGGGGAATCCAGTTGTGGAAAAGGCTATCTGTCCTCCACTTAATTCCTTTTACGTTTATTTCTTTTAAGAGTTTAAGAATTGGTGCTTTTTATTATCAAGTCAAATATATTTGGACCACAAGAGTGCGTAAAGTTGGCACAAGAACTTTGAGATGCTGATAGAATGGTAGGCTTCAGGGATCCGACAGGACGGTTCAGCTCAGGGACACCGTCGGTCAGGACTTACTGGCAGTGAGGTGGGGGTGAGTCATGGAGCCGGGAGTCCGGGGTGGGGGGGGGTAGTGCAGGGAGGCTGGTGTCCTGGAGAGTTCTGTGTGGCTGGGCGGCCTTCCTCTCCAGGGAGGGGTGGTGACACTGGGTGTCCCGGGTCAGTCTGGGCCACGGTGACCTTCGGGGTGGAGTTGGCCTTGTGGTAGGGCATGGGCATGACCCAGTTAGGCTCCCGCGTTGTCCCCTCTGCCAGTGGCAGCCCTGCCTGGCCTCTGACTGATGTCAGCTGTTAACCCCTGCTCCGTCTTCCCAGCCCCCTTCTGGCTTCCAGCAGCTGGCTGTTTCAAAACTGCGACACGCAGGATTCAAGTGCAGCTTTGGAAGTGTGAGTTCACATATTAAAAAAAAAACAACAACAAACGTTGTTACTCTTTTGAAACGTTTTCCGTAACACACTCCATTCATTGGAGAAAAGGGAGGTGGCACAGGTAAACAACATTGGTCTATACTGCCCATGCCCTAAGATAATCCCTGTAAACACAAAATTATTAATTTTGGAAGGAGGATTATAATAGTTATTGTTATTTTTGCTCATTTCTTTCAAAAACTCCATTCTGCAACTGGGCCACCGAGATACAGAGCTGTTTTGGAAAAAGAGAGGAAAAAAAGAAATCGTTTTCTTGTTTTGCTGGATGTGCAGTTTGACATGGCTGGCCACACTGCCCACGTGGCCCGAGTGGGGTGCTGTGGTCTGTGCAGGGCGGGGGGCATGCGGCCCCTCCAGAAGGTGGGTGCCGGGGGGTGGCCGGCTGCAGCCAGGACTGTGGGAATGATTTTTTGTTTCCACTGTTCAGTTGTCCAGGATGATGGCTGAGGACATCAAAGACGTGTCTAAACACTGTTATCTGCCTCTGTCCTTTGCCCCGAGGGTGTAAGGGATCTCCCCACCGGGATCCCCAGAGAGCCCGGTTTCCGTCATGCTATTAATTCCAGGCAAGAGCTGATCAATAATATTTGCATTGACCATTTACCTCAGTCTCTCTGTTTTGTTCTGAGGGACTACTTAGCCGATGAAAAGACTAGGAAACATTTTCTGTGCATTTCAAGTGTTGTATGTGTTAACTGCAGAAAACATAAAACAGATAAATGCAAAACAAAAAACGAATTCCTCCACCTAGAAATAAGTTTTCGTTTTAAAAAAAAAGTTAAAAAAATTTTAATGTTTATTTTTGAGAGAGAGAGACAGAGAGCAGGGGTGGGGCAGAGAGAGAGGGAGACACAGAATCGGAAGCAGGCTCTGGGCTCTGAGCTGTCAGCACAGAGCCTAACACGGGGCTCGAACTCGATCGTGAGATCATGACCTGAGCTGAAGTTGGACGCTTAGCCCACTGAGCCACCCAGTTCTTGCTTTTTCTTTTAAATGTGCATATATAATAGACACATTACCAAAACTGCTATCATATACTGTATGCATGATTTTCCTATAAATATCCAAGGGAGCTTTAAGCAGGTCATTACTGTAAATATTCTACCCCACACATTTTGATATCTATGTGCTATCATAATCCCTTTTTACATAATTTCTTTGCATTATAGAATTGTTGCTTTAAAAAAAATTAAAATGGGGGGCACCTGGGTGGCTCAGTCGGTTAAGCGTCCGACTTTGGCTCAGGTCATGATCTCGCGGTTCATGAGTTCGAGCCCCGCGTCGGGCTCTGTGCTGACGGCTCAGAGCCTGGAGCCTGCTTCCGATTCTGTGTCTCCCCCTCTCTCTGCCCCTCCCCTGCTCCTGCTGTCTCTCAACAATAAATAAATGTTAAAAAAAATTAAAATGGTTATGGTTGCCTTTTTTGGTTAGTAAAGAATTCTTATTATAGCTAAAAATTACCTGCTTTGCTAACAGGAACGTTTCAAAAGTATCATTCAAGTAACATATTGTTACTTTATTAGTTGAAACGGTTTCGGCCGCAGGGATAAGGGAAACCCTGAGGTTTAGGGAGTTTTGTTGAGCGCCTCGAGGGTACTTGACGTCTTCAGGGCAGGGAACGGATGCGGGTCAGACTTCTGCCCCCCACCGGGCACCTCTCTGGGAGAAAGTCTGCCTAAGGGACAGCAGGCAGGTCCCCGGCACATTTCCCTAGGCCAGCTTTTGGCTAAGAAACAAACAAGAGAGAAGGTGCAGAGAGTTCTGGCAAGCCACCTTTGTTTGGATTGCAGTGTGAGCCTGAGAAGCGAGAAGACGGAAGAGTGGGTGAGCTGCCGTTTCACCCCTGTCTTCGGCTGTGATGGGACTGGGCTGCCACGCAGGGCTGGGGCTGGAGGTCCCATCTGAGAGCCTGCAGGGACGAGCTCTGGCTCTGTGCTGTGTTACTGTCACATGTTCCCGGTGCCTCCCCACCCTGCTCGCCCAGCTCCTGGAGGGAGGGCACGGGGCTCCCTCATCCCGGCACCTGCTGGACCTTAGCAGGGCGCCGCAGCCTCCTGGAATCGGCCAATGAACTTGTTCAGGGTTTTCATGAAGGGACACTATTTAATCTTGTGATGCTCCCTAGTGACTTGGCATTTATTCATTTACATCCTGTGCGCCTTTGAGTAAATTGCTGCAGGGGTGACGAGGGGCAGAAGGATGTGCCTGGGGGAGGAGGGCATCTTGTTTCTGGGGCGGAGGGCGATTCTTTCCTTGATGGGATATCAAGGCTTTTAGACGTTTCCCGTTTATCTCTGTTACTACGACCCAGTTCCTTCCAGAGGGAAGGTGGTTTTAGGTTCTATTTTTTTTAAGGTTTATTTATTTTTGAGAGAGAGCAAACAGGGGAGGGGCAGAGAGAGAGAGAGAGAGAGAGAGACACACACACAGAATCAGAAGCAGGCTCCAGGCTCTGAGCTGTCAGCACAGAGCCTGACGCGGGGCCTGAACTCATGAGCCTTTGAGCTGTGAGATCATGACCTGAGCTGAAGTCGGCCACTTAACGGACGGAGCCCCCCAGGCGCCCCCGGTTCTATTTTGTATTCTGCTTTTTCGGAAGATAATCTTGAGATGTGTCAGCTGCAGACACACAAGTGCCCACTTCTTGCCAGGCCCTTGTTGCTTTTTATCTCCAGGAGTCCTGCTCCTAGGGTGGTGCCCTTTCATTTCTGTTTGCGCCCACCTGATTTTTAACTTGTTAGAGCCCGGATTTCTGTTCACGGTAACGGACCCAGGACAACACAGAGCCTTGCTCAGATCATTTGTGTGCTCCTTGAATACAGGCAACGATGACACATGAAAACACGTACTGGCCGCAAACATCGCACCAGGGCCTCCTCTGTCTCTCCACCTCCCTTATTATCTCCGTCCAGTGAAGGCACATAGGAGGCTGAATGAGTGCATAATTATTGTAACAAGCCCTCGGGGTAGGTTTTATCATCTCTGTCTCATACTTGAAGAGCAGAGACTGAGACAGCCGCACTGATGGGGTCATGCAGTGGGGAGGGGTGCGGTTGGCGTTCACCCCGATGCCGATCGGGTCTCAAGGCTGTGTTGGTGCCTCCGGGCCGTCCCCTTTGATTGCTATGGTGGAAGAGAAGGAACCACGGCAGACGGGGGCTGGTGATAAGGAAAGGTTTTCAGAGGATGGTCGTGTGGGCTCAGGAGACACTACCCTCCCTGCTTCGGCACCCCCCCCCCCCGACTTTGGATCGGGTTCCTCGTGTGCCTTAGGTCAGAGATGACTTCCCCAGTCCAGATACCCATATGGTCTTTAAGGTTTCTGAAAGACGTCATTTACTCTTCCGTGGGTTTCCTTAGCAATCCTAGTGGCCAGTTTTTGTGGGGGAAAACAGAATTAAAACAAAAAAAGGGATAGTGGTGTTTTGGGTGACTTTGGGGAAAGAGTGCCCGAAAGCCACTGTCAGGAGCTGCTTTATGTCCCCAGCGATTCCTGATGTGGCAGAAACAATCAGAGAGTCACCAGCAAGCCAGAAAATGTTCATCACTGCAGCAGCCGCTGCTATTCCTTATCTTCAGATTCTTTAGATCTTGATGTATTTTAACGGAATGATGTTTCCTTCTCACTTCTAATTTTGATTTGGTATTATTTTTGTGATACTTAATCAAAAACATTTCCAAGTCTATTGTTTTTAATACGTTTGGAGAAAGGTACGCATGCATCAAGATCAGGATCAATATTACACAAAGCATTAGAATATTGATCTTGTCCTTGAGAAAATCTGGTGATGACAAATCAATAAATTATAACAAATGGCGAAAGTGTTCGAACTTACTTGCAAACAGATACTGGAAGAAAAGCAATAGTAAGGTACGCCCTAATAACTATTTAATTAGGGAAAACGGTTATGTTTAGTGTTGGCAGACCTTCAGGGGTGGTGCAGGGGTGCAGGAAGACGGAGTGATTTACTTACAGTTCCACAATGAAAAAGTGACAGGCTGGCATTAAAGGTGTCACTTTTTACCTTTTTAAAACATGTTTTTGTGGGGGGGGGAGGGGCAGAGAGAGAGAGTCCCAAGCAGGCTGCGTGGTGGGGCTCTGACGTGGGGCTCTATCCCACAACTGTGAGATGATGACCTGAGCGGAAATCACGTAGTACTCTTAGCTGACCGAGGCCCCCCAGGGGCCCCTCACTTTTTACTTTCACTTGTTTCTAATTTTTATTGGAGTACAGTTGACACGGAATGTTACATTAGTTTCAGGTTGTACAACATAGTGATTCAACAAGCTGCTTTATACACTGGTCACCACAAGCGTAACTACCGAGTGTCACCATAAAATGCCGTTACGGTGCTGCTGACCATATTCCCTATGCCCTTTCATCCCCATGACTTCTTTCTTCCATAACTGGAAGCCTGTATTTCCCATTCTCTGTCACTCATTTTGCTACCCTGGCCTCCGGGCAGCTATCAGTGTGTTCTCATTGTGTAAAGGTCTGATTCTGCTTTTTGTTGATTTATTCACTTGTTTAAGAAAAAAATTTTTATAACGTTTATTCACTTTTGAGAGACAGAGGGTGAGTGGGGGAGGGACAGACAGAGGGGGAGACACAGAATCTGAAGCAGGCTCCAGGCTCCGAGCTGTCAGCACAGAGCCGGACCCGTGCCTCGAACTCATGAATTGCGAGATCATGACCTGAGCCGAAGTCAGATGCTTAACTGTCTGAGCCACCCAGGCGCCCCTATGGTTTAGATTCCACATGTAAGTCAAATCGAATGGTAATTGACTTTCTCTGTCTGACTTATTTCACTTAGCATAATGGACTCTCTAGGTCCCTGCATGTTGTCACTAATGGCAAGATCTCATCCTTTTGAATGTGAAGCCATCATGTTGACTTATTGTTAGGACAAATACCTGTAGTGTGTCAGGCACCAGGGACAAACTGGCGAGCCAGACCCACACGGTCCCTGTGCGCACAGGACTGCAGTTGAGTGGGGGAGAGCGACTGTCAAATGACCCCTGAATGGACAAGGAGGAATGTACTCAGCTGGGAAGAAGGTTCTAGGCAAGCTGCACAATCTGATCTGGACTGGGGCGTGATCTGCAGATAGTTGGCAGCGACCGTGAGGCTCTGGGGGAGGGCGGTGTGTCCTGACCTGGGAAACCGTGAGCATCCGAGGGCACAGACGATGGGGCAAGTGCCTGCAGGAGGGTGGATGCCGGGGGGCTGGGGGGGGAGGGAGGGGTGCAGTCAGGTGGGGGCCTGCCCAGGGTTTGTAAAGATGAGATAATCTCACTGCAAAGCAACAGGAAGCTGCTGTGGGGTTTAAGAGGGTGGGTGGGAGTGGGGTGCAGTGGTAGGGTTAGTGGGCTACCCCCCAACCCGTGTCCCTCCCAAGCTGCCTCTGAAAATCTGATGTTCTCTGTGACACTTCCTTCCAGGCCTTTGAATGCCCGGCCTCTGGTTTCCTAAGCTGGCTGGCAGGTGGCCTTCCTGGGTCCCCTCGAATGCCAGATCGTAGCATGGCAAGAATTTGAGGCACTGAGGACCATTACTGGGGTGGCCTCTGTTCTCTTGCTTATCCACATGCTCCCCATTTGGAAGTCCGGCAGAGTCCTAGTCTTCTGAGAAACCTTCCCTGTGTTTGCGGACATTCTCTGATCTCTTTTGTCTCTTCTGTTTGAAGTTTATTGTTCACACCACAGAACGGGGGGAAGGGGTGTTAAGGTAAAACACTGACGCGGGGAAACCTAAGTCCTTGCCGGCCGAGCAGGAAGGCTCTGCTGTGTAGTCCCCAGCTCCACACACTTCCGTGACCCAGGGCCCCTGGCGTGCACCTGCTACGTTACACGCACATCCCAAGAGAAGCCACGGGCTGCTTCTTCCTTTGCTTTCCTGAACTCGAGGTCCCCTGGCGCTAGCTTCTTCGATGAGTCAAGGAACCAAATCACAGGGTCTCCCTTTCACAGATGCCGAAATTAACTTCAGACTTTCCGACTCTCCATCCACGTTGCCAGCCCCTCGGGCAAGAGAGAGCTCCCCTTTCTTCCCCTCTTCCCTCCCTGTGTTGTGGGTGGGGGGCTGGGGGGACATCTGTGCGGTGCCCGACGCAGGGCAGTCCGGGATTCCCTTCCACGAGCAGAGACAAATGAGACCATTCTCGTCCCGCGTCCTGCTCCCAGCTGAGTTACAGCGGCTCGATCTTCCGACCCAGACGTCTTCTCAAGGCTGTGGAGTGGCTGCATGATTACAAGACCCATACCTGCGTCCTCACCTCTGGGGTCACTTGTTAGACTAAATGCATTTAGTCCTGGAAAGGCCGAGTAGGAGGGGCATGCGGGCTCACACGTAACGGCCGCACTGTCTCCACAAGCCTGGGTCTGCTGGGGGTGTGTCCAGAAGTCAATAAAAATGTTCCCCCGTTCGGTGCGAACATGCACACTGGGTATCTTTTATTTGCAAGAGAATATTTTCTGAAAGTGTAACATGAACACGTGTTGGCGTGGGCTTTCTTCCATATTCGATTCCTTAGTTTGGCAGGTGGTGGGAATCCGGGGTTAGGCGGGATTTAGTCACCGACTTCCTGGGATTCTTTGGGTGGGAATTCCGTCACCTGGAAGATGAGGGTGACACTGGGAGGCTGGGGTCCCGCTCAGCGATGCCATCCTCTGTGGCCCAGCAACGGTGTTTCCTGCCGTAGTGCATCAGCCGTACGTTCCTCCTTCAGTCTTGCTTGAGTGTAGACGGTGGGATCTCCTGTCGTTGAGAAGCATGGTTTGGGATGGGGGTGGGACACGCAAGCAGGTAGCTAGCATGCAGCCGAGCAGCGGGGGGCCGTGGCCATGCTGTGTGCAGAAGCTTTCTCTGGGCATTGAGCCCGTGCCAGTGGCCAGAGGGGCTCCAGTCGTGCCTGCTCATCAGAAGGGCCAGTGGAGGTGGCCCTCAGGCCTGCGAATCAAAGCTTCTCTTCTCATGATCGGTCTCCGGGGCTGTCCTTTCCCCACACCCTCCCCGATCCATGGTGATTCGTTAATTGTGTGATGGGAAACCCACTGTGGCAGATGGACAATGTGAAGGGTTTAGCTGCTGTATTGTGTTTTCACCAGACCAGACGCCTTTGCAGGCGGTTAGGAATCGGCGGTGGCTTTCTCCACAGGGGATGAAGCCCTCCTTCTGTCTCCTTCCTGCATTTATTAAAAGTTTGTTATGCTTCAGTATGTGCTGGCCAGGAAAAAAAGAATAAGGCCTGGGCTTGGAGTTTGGTTGGTAGTAGCAGGAGGTAAAATACCATAAACATATCATGGAAATGTAGGAGTGAGAAGGAGCCTTTTTGGCTGGAAATGTCATGGAGAGCTTCATGGAGGAAGGTCAACTGAGTTAGCGCTTCAGTTATTTATTTTTTTAAGTTTATTTATTTGAGGGGGAGAGAAAGTGTGAGTGAGGGAGGGGTGGAGAGAGAGAGAGAGGACAGAGACAGAGAGAATCCCAAGCAGGCTCCACACTGTCAGTGCAGAGCCTGACGTGGAGCTCAAACCCATGAAACTTGAGATCATGACCTGAGCCAGTCTGATGTCTAACTGACAGAGCCACCGAGGTGTCCCCTGAGTTAGCACTTTAAAATAATATAGTACTGGGACGCATGAAGAGAAACAGACATTCCCGATGGAGGGAGCTGTACCAGAACACATTTGAAGGTCAAGGTGGTTTTTTTTTTTTTTAATTGCATGTTAAGTATCTTCAGTTTAGCTCTATAGTGTCAACAATGATGTAGTGCTCTGGGGTCTCAATTTTCTTTTCTTCTTTCTTTCTTTCTTTTTTGGGGTGGGGAGAGAGCACGCAAGCAGGGGAGGGGCAGAGAGAGGGGGAGAGAGAGGATCGGAAGCAGGCTCTGCATTTCAGTGCAGAGCCCGATGCGGGGCTTGAACCCACAAACCATGAGACCATGACCTGAGCCCAAGGCAGACACATAACCGACTGAGCCACCCAGGCGTGGGGTCTTGTCTTTCTATACAAATGAGGTGGTTAGAGTCGGTGACTGTGACCACGTCCCCTGCCGGCCGCTGTTGGGTGGGTGTCCGATGCGCGGATTGAGATAGAGCAGGTTGAACCAGGAGGAGGCCAGCCCTGCTGTGGCTGCTGCTGCCACTGCCGCCTCCTGGGCCTCTGCCTGTTGACAGGGACCAGGCACAGCGCCGAGCACCTTCTACCTGCAGCTTCCACTTCCAGCAGAAAACTTAAGGATGGGACTTCATCAGCCCTGTTTTATGGAGGAGGTAATGGAAGCCTGGGGAAGGTTACGTAACTGGCTCAAGAATAGAGTGCGGGCAGCAGGTTCGAGTCCAGGGCTCCTGCCTCTCTAACCAGCCCAGAGGTGTGGAATTAAGCCCCATACTCTGGACACACTGCAATCGTGCTGTGGTAGAACGGGCCAGCCCCTAACACCTTAATTTTCAGAACTTGCAGGATCAGAGTTCCATGCACAGCAGTCATTCTCTTAAATACGAAGTATTTATGTTGCTTTCTGTGTTTTGCATGCATTAAATACACCGATTTTCATACACAATTACTTACAGTACATACAAAATTACTTACAAAACAATACAATACATACAAAATTAATTCTAATAATTAATAACTCATGTAGCCAAGAAATTAAAACAATGCATCCTAGTTTCACCGCGCAGGTAATAGGATAAGCACGGACATTTCCTCATGATAGGTCTCTTGTTCTAGAAGCCACAAAATAGGGAGAATGTTCGTAGCAACGAAAGTGGCCCTCCGGTGACTGTCCTCTCTGGTCTAGCCACTAGATCAGGTGCATTATGTTTGATATCCAGAAACAGTTAAAGTGAACATGCATCGTTTCACTTTTTACTATTGTTACTATTTCAAAGAACTCGTCCAGAACTTGGTGTTCCGTGAAATGGGTATAATTATTGCTGATGCAGGAGTCCCGTGGCCTGGAGCGCCCGCCTCTGCAGGGAGAGCCTCCTGCTTCTCAGAGACCCTCCTCCCTCCCCTTTGCAGCTCCTGGGGGCCACACCAGGCCTGTCCTTCCGCCCCTCATCTAGGAGGGGGTCCCTCCACAGAATTTGGGAACTGTTGCTGCTGTCACCATACTGGCCTTGGAGTGCGTGACAAAAAGGCTATTTCATGCTTTCCTGAATTATAATAAGTGGGGATTCTGGTCTTTCCCTAATTCTGTAAGTCACTTAAACCCGGGTTGTGTTGCTTCACAATAACGTGTTAAAGAAATGGTCCCGGGAGGGATTTATAACCTGGAAAGCACAAAACCGCATAGTAGAGGTGATTGTTTCCAGAGGCTTCTAGCCAGCTTCTAGCCCACTTTTCCAGTGTAGGAGGTCTGTTCTCACCTTTTTTTTTCCCCTAATGAATTTTTATTTTTATTTTTTAATATAGTTTGTTGTCAAGTTGGTTTCCATGTAATACCCAGTGCTCATCCCAACAGGTGCCCTCCTCCATGCCCATCACCCCCCTTCCCCTCTCCCCCATCCCCATCAACGCCCAGTTTGTTCTCAGTATTTAAAAGTCTCTTATGGTTTGCCTCCCTCCCTCTCTGTAACATTTCCCCCCCTTCCCCTCCCCCACGGTCTTCTGTTAAGTTTCTCAAGATCCACATATGAGTGAAAACATATGGTATCTGTCCTTCTCTGACTGAATTATTTCACTCAGCGTAATACCTTCCAGTTCCATCCACGTTGCTGCAAATGGCCAGATTTCATTCTTTCTCATTGTCAAGTAGTATTCCATTGTATAGATAAACCATAAACCACATCCTCTTGATCCATTTGTCAGTTGATGGACATTTAGGCTCTTTCCATGATTTGGGTATTGTTGAAAGTGCCGCTACGAACATTGGGGTACATGTGCCCCTATGCATCAGCACTTCTGTATCCCTTGGGTAAATCCCCAGCAGTGCTATTGCTGGGTCATAGGGGAGTTTTATTGATAGTTTTTTGAGGAACCTCCACACTTTTCCAGAGCGGCTGTACCAGTTTACATTCCCACCAACAGTGTAGGAGGGTGCCCGTTTCTCCACATCCTCGCCAGCATCTATAGTCTCCTGATTTGTTCATTTTAGCCACTCTGACCGGCGTGAGGTGGTATCTCAGTGTGGCTTTGATTTGTATTTCCCTGATGATGAGTGACGCTGAGCATCGTTTCATGTGTCTGTTTGTTCTCATCTTTGAGAGAGAGAGAGAGAGGGAGAGCGAGCAGCTCCTCCAGGCCTGTCCCCACCGTGGCCCCAATCCTGTGTACCAGGCTCGCCTCCTTGTCCTCTTGCCATCACTAGATCTTCCGTCTCCAGAGATCCTCGGCAGCTGGAATTTCTGATTCTTTCAGGGGGAACAAAACTCAGTCCCTTCCAGCCAGCCCTCATCTGGGACTCAGGAGGGTGACCCTGGGATACTTCCCAGAGCTCACATTCCAGCGCGGCCGGGCCCTGCAGGCTCTTCAGCGGAATGGGCTTCCCCTGTGTGGCCTCCCCGCTGCTCTCCACGTGGCCGCCCTGCGCTTCCCACCCCTCCTGGC
The DNA here is from genome assembly GCA_028646485.1 of Cryptoprocta ferox. Lineage (NCBI taxonomy): Eukaryota > Metazoa > Chordata > Mammalia > Carnivora > Eupleridae > Cryptoprocta > Cryptoprocta ferox. Next base: position 124,662,196 of record CM053576.1, on the reverse strand, counting down.
ATCTGCGGACTGGCACGGAGATACCTCTCTGGGGCCGAACAGGAACACGCAGTCACCGTCCAGGACAGTACAGTCCAAGCCTGTGTTTAGAATGAAAGAAAACAGAACAAAATAAAACAAAACATTCTTTTGAGGCCGATGTAAACCAGAGAGATGTGGCCTCCACCATGTCTCCTGGACCACAGACTATCTGGAAACTCAGTCCCGACTGATTTGCCATGGACTTGCCAGAGATGACCATTTATTTCCCCCCGGAGTTCCGGGGCCAAATCTGCCTTTTCTCTTTTTTCAGTCTTTTACTGAAAATGGAAAATTTTAAATGTCCGCAGAAGAAAGAAGAATGATCATAACGACCCTCCATGTAAGCATTTCCCATCTTAAAAAATTAGCAACCCGTGGAATCTCGTTTTATCTGTCTCTCCCACCTCCCCTCAGACAGCGTTCTTTTCTCTGCTGGGTTGTTTGAAAGCAAATGCCAGCTACATGGTCTCATCCCAAAGTACTTCTGCGGTGGCACAGGGTAGGGGGTATAGTCAGTGGCTTTGTAATGGCGTTGTAAGGTGACAGGTGACAACGCTTGGGAGCATCGCGTGACACAGAAACTCATTGCGTCGTTGTGTTTCACACCTGAAACTGATGTCACGTTGTGCGTCAACTCTACTTCAATAAAAAAAAAAACAAAAACCTGGAAGTACTTTCGTGGGTATCTCTAAAGGGATTCCCTTTTTAAAGAAGCCATGATCACACCTAAAGAAGAAATTAACAGTCATTCCTTATTATCCGAACTATCCAATTAGTAATCAGTTTCCCCACACGTATCATTAATATGTTTTTGCAGTTGGTTGGCTTGTTGGAATCAGCATCCAAACAAGTTCCGTATGTTGCCTTTTATTGATAAGTCTCTGAGGGGTCTTTTGATCTATAGCAGTTCTTCCTTTATGTATGTATCTATGTGTGTATGTATATATGTATGTATGTATTTTTTCCTTGGCATTTTTTGTTGAGAAGACCAGGTCATTCACCTCTTGCAGTTCCCCACTTTCTGGATTTTATTGATTGCATCCATGGGCTGCTGTTTAATATGTACCTTTCCCCCTGTGCTTTCAGTAAATTGGTAGCTTGATGCAGAGGTCCAGTGTTTGGCCAGAGATGTCCAAGTGATGATTTGGACCTTATCTCGCATCACAGCGAGAGGCACATAAGGGTCTGGTCGTGCCCCTCTGTGACCTTGGGATCGGCCAGTGGGTTCAGCCATCGTGAGCCTCATCTATCCATTTAAAAACTCCCCATCAGCCTTTCAGCACTGGATTTAGCCACTACTGATGGTCACAGCCAATCTTGATTTCATTAGGGGCTGTAAAATGATGATACCCTGATTTGTAATTCCTTCTTAATGTAGTTGCTAGCATTCTTTTTAATTTATTTAAAATTTTTTCGTGTTTATTTATTTATTTTGAGAGAGAGAACACGGGCGGTGGAGGGGTGGGCAGAGAGACAGGGAGAGCGAGAATCCCAAACTGGCTCCGCACTGCCAGCATGGAGCCTGATGTGGGGCTCGAACGCACAAACCACAAGATCGTGACCTGAGCTGAAATCAAGAGTTGGACGGTTAACTGACTCAGCCACCAGGCGCCCCAGTGGCTGGCATTCTTAAGGAGGACTTTTTCTCATCACTCTTTGGATTCTCTAAAATACAGTTTACGTGAGAGAAGCAGAAGTGTTTGGCTCTTTTTTTTTTTTTTTAATGTTTATTTTTGAGAGACAGAGAGAGAGAGAGAGAGAGAGAGAGAGAGAGAGAGCTGGGGAAGAGGCAGAGAGAGGGAGACACAGAATCCGAAGCAGGCTCCAGGCTCTGAGCTGTCAGCACAGAGTCCGACATTGGGCTCGAACTCATGAACCATGAGATGATGACCTGAGCAGAAGTCAGACACTTAACTGACTGAACCACCCAGGTGCCCCAGGCTCTTTCTTCTTATCCATTAGGTTACAGCATAATGGGTTGGTTCCCTGGCATCCTCCAAAGTTGACCAATGAGGGTTGTTGTGTTTTTATGAACATGTGGATTGTTAACACATTCAGAGTGCCCAATTCGTGAAGTAATTATTGTTTTTCGTGCTTACAGTGCCCACCTCTGGCCAGTGGGACCCCTTCGAGTTGGCTCCTGTAAGCTGGGCCTCAGGGCGAGGCCCAGGCTCACCTCCCCCCATAATCTCCTCGAGAACAAAGCTTTTCCCTGTGCATGGCCTTGGGGAGCAGACTTTGGTGAAGGTCACTCTCTGTCCACTTCCATCAAACATTTTTCTAGAGGTCATAGCCTTTTTGGTGTCACACCATCAACCCTATCTGAGCTGAGGTTCAAGGAAAGTCAAGTTTCCCCCCACAAGGTGACATAGCCAGTAAAGGCAGAACTGGAAATCCAACCCAGGCACCTTGGCTCTACGTCCCTGAAAATCAGTGAGGGAGGGGGGGACAGAGCAGGGGTTGGCATTCCAGGTGGACGAATGTGAATTCAGGGCAAGGTTGGCTCGAACTCGGCGGATTTGGGTGGAGTAGAGAAGGCAAGAGCAATTGGAGCTCGGAGAACTTGGAGGTTGGGGGCGGGGAGGACGGGTGAGCACAGCACCTGCTTCTCAGGCTGCCTGTGTTCCCAGGAGCCTCCATATAGTGCTTCCTCATCCTTATCCGTTGACTCGCCTGCTCCCTTCCACCCCGAGATAGCTTCTTGGGGACAGGGACCGTTCCTAATTAAACAGGGGGCCCACGTGTGGTCCAGAACAGACACTCCTCACAGATACATCGCTATTTAGAGAAGTACCCCCAACTGTGAGCTGGGGGAGTAATAAGAGTCCTGTTTCTTAAGGATATCGCTGGGATTAAATGAGATAATACACCCCAGGGACGTGCCCAGTCCCTGGTGCACTGTGAGGACCTCTGTGGGTGTGACTGCCATCACCGTCAGTGAGTCTTTTCTCACTGCCCATCACTTGGCCCTCTGTGTCCCTAGAAAAGCATCTTGCTCTCTGTTACGAGGTAGCTTCCAGCCTGTAGCTGGTGGAATTTCCACAGCACAAGGCTGTGGCGTTATGCTCGGAATCCAAGCCAGAAATGCAAAGGCTTTTTTTTTAATCGAGGTGAAATTGAGATAACGTAAAATAAACCACGTTAAAGTGAAAATTTTTAGCAGTGTTTGGTACATTCACCATCTGTGCCGCTGTCACCTCTAACAATGATGTCTTTAGATTCTTTTATTTTAACTTTCAAGAGTTTTGGGAGGAGCACCAGTTCTAAATTTCTATGGATCCGAATTAAATTGTTGTATTTTTTTGCATTTGTTCTTGCCACGTTTTTTTTTTTTTTCCTTCCTAAGGTGGTTGACCACCCCCTGCTTTGCAGCACCCACGACAAATCACAGTCTGGCCACATTACGAGGCCTTGACTACACTCTTTTTTTTCTCAGTGCTCTGTCGACCACTGACTTCTCTGGAAGAACTCATTCCTTAGGACTATCATTTAATTTAGTAGAACTCGAAGAAAGAAATCATGATTTTTCTGGGGCTGACTTAGCAAATCGGAGAGGCAACTCTGTTCCTATAAAGAAAAGTTAATTCACTCAACAAATATTTAGTGAGTACTTACTGTGTGCGATGCCCTGAGTATTTAGTGACACACTCCAGAGATGTGACTCCTGCCAGGATTTTCTTGAACACATTTGGGCAAAGGGAGGTTTGCATGTCTCCTAAGGCTTGAGAAGAAAGTTAATCTTGGAGGGCTGAGGATTGGGGAGCACTCTGTTTTGATGGAAGGCACAGTGAGCTTGCCTGGGCTGGGCTGGTGCACAGTGATGGGTCCTCTGGGTCTCTTTTCCTGAGACCTCTTACCTCAAGAGACCACCTAAAGGCTCATAAAAAAACAAAGCCATGCCGAGCACACGGAGGCACTCAATGACCCCAGTGCTGGATCTGAAGGGTCCTCTCAAAAGCATGAAGGAAATGCCTCTTCCCAGCAACTCAAGAGACACTTTACGCAGCCTCGCTAGTTTTATGTTCTACTCAAGTGGATGCAATTTAAGATTTATAGACAAAGGTAATCAGGTCCAAATGACCGTCCTCCTGTGGATGGAGTTGCCTGGGTAATGGAACCCAGAGAAGGCCTGCGTGGGGAGATGATTACAGATACTTTCATCAAACCCTCTCCCTGGGAGGTGAGACTTTGATAAAGTCAGAACTTCTCTGTTCTTGAGCTGAAAAGGAAAGTTTAGAACCAGTAGGCTGAATTGGATCTGGTTGTTTTCCTGTTGTTCATAAATGGGACCGTAGGTAGGCAGGGCATAGTTCCATAGGCAGGGGCGGATTCACCAAATCTACTCTCTTTGTTTTTCCAAGGAAGGACGTTTTTGCATCTGTTCTGGTGGGGCCGTTGGGGACCCACAGCTCATCTCCTTGACAGAGAGGGGTGGGTGTCTTTAACTTAGTCCCAGTGTGGGAAGGGTAAGGCTCTATGTCGTCCCTGAGGGATTTCAATCTAAGAACTGAAGGATGAGCTCCTCAGGGAAGGAAGTTTGAAGCATTTTGGCTGTTGTAATTAATTTGTCCAGGATCGACATTCAAGATCTTTGCCATGATTGGACTCCTTGAATCCCAGCACAGCCCTGGGTCCCTGGGGAACCTCTTCGTCACCCTTCAAGGGCTACTTCCTTCAGGAAGCCTTCCCTAATCTTAGTGTCTCTTTTCTGAACTTCTGTAGCCTTGGGTTGGAAGAACCCTGAAGGGTGACGAAGAGGTTCCCCAGGAGCCCATTTCCTGATCACTGTAATTAATTGAGGGTTCTCAGTCTTGCTTTAAAAATGTTAGAACGTTCATCTATCCACCCACCCACCCATCCACATATCCAGCCATCCATCCATTTGTCCATATATCTCTCTAACCTTTCTTCCATTGATCCATCCATCCATCCATCTGCCCAAACTTTCATCTGCTGATCCATCCCCTCACCCCCCATCTGTTTACCCACCCGCACATCCATCCATTTGCCCAGCTGCCCATTACTCAATCCTTTATTCAACGTTCTCCAAACATTACACAGTGTTCGTGGTATTGTGGCCAGTGCTGAGGTAAGAGGTTGAGTCAGATACTGACCATGCTCTTAAAGAGCTCAGAGTCTGGGCGTGAGAAGAGGAAACATGGTGAGTAGAAAAAAATTACTGAATCCAGACATCATTATTCCCGCACCTGGGGCTCTCCAAGAAGATATGAGGTTATCTTCCTTCCTTCCTTCCTTCCTTCCTTCCTTCCTTCCTTCCTTCCTTCCTTCCCTTTCTGTTTATTTATTTTGAGAGACAGTGTTTGCGAGCAGGGAATGGGCAGAGAAAGCAGAGAACAAGAGAATCCGAAGCAGACTTCACACTGTCAGCACAGAGCTCGACGCAGGGCTCAATCCTTCCAACAGAACCAGGAGATCATGATCTAGGCCACCCAGGCGCCCTAGTTTCTTTATCTTAAATGATGTAGATCTGAACGGGGCAACTTCTCTGCATCCTGTTTCCCTTGCGTCTTGGCCCCTCTGAGGTTTCGGCAGGTACCATCTGGCTCCTTCCTCTGTGGGAAGCCCTTTGAGACCCGAGGCTCTCCGAAGGCACCCGCGTGCGGAGGGAGGGCAGGGGGCACTGACCTGGCGACTTCAAGGTGGTCACTTCCCCAGCCCCTCCTGCGTCTCCCCGAGAGGAAGGCTGCCTTCAGAGGGCAGAGCAGATGTTCTCTGGGCAGAGTGATCACTCCTCAGGCCCTCCTCTGGGAATAGGAGGTGACAGCACATTTCTCAGAGAGACGAGGCTAAATCCTCTGACGTTATTCTGGATTCAGCCTACTAGCGTTTTGGGAAACACTCCAGACTCCCGGGGGGCATTCATCCACCTTCTCTGGCCTTTGCGGACTGAGAGGTGCTGGGGGGGGGGGCTGATTCAGCGACGGAGGACACCCCGTTGGGCGCGCCTTGGAACCCACTCCCAAAGTAACCTCCTTAGAGCTCCGCCTCCGATTATTTTCAAGCTGTCTTGGGGAACCTGTCCTCTGGGCTTCAAATGGAAAAGCGGAGATGGTCTATTTTGCAGGGCCTCATGGATCTCACGTGAACGACCGGAACGAGTGCTTGCTGTCTGTCCCTCACACACGGTTTTCAGACCTGAGGGGGTCCCCCTGCCTCCTGGGGGTCTCCCCACACGCATCTCATCCAGAATGCGCTCACGCCGTCTCTCTCCTCCGGCTTCTCCTGGAGGCTTTGAATCCACCCACTGGAACTTGGGCCTCCCGCCTGGTGGCCACGGCCCGGTGGTCCCCAGGTGCTCTGGCCTCCCTGTGGCCCTCCGGGGGTGTGTCCTGGGAGGGCCGAGCATCTGCTATCTCACCCTCTGTGACCGCTGTGACACGGGTTTGTGGCTGCTCGTCTCCGGACTGCTAGAACAGGCCCCTGGCAGGTCACCAGGGTCGGTCTCATTCCTACCCCTGGTGTGCCTTCCAGAATGCGAGTCGGGTCATGGCATCAGAGGCTTCAGGCTCTGCTGTGCTTTCCCAGGGGGCTCAGGGGCTGAGGAGGCAACTCTCTCTTTCTTTTTCCCCTACTTCCAGCTGCGGTCGATGGAGGAGTCAGATGGAGACCAGAGTCTCACCTCGTATCCACGGAGGATGTGTGGCCAAGGTGTGAGAGCAAAATGGCCTAGTTCATTCTCCCTGGCCCCCTCCCCGACCCCAGGCTAGACCTTGGGGCGGGGGTCCATCCAAGGGCAAGTTTCACATTGACGTTACCTAGGACGTTGCCTGACATGGGGAGGGGAGAAGGGACAAAGTCACCAGTGCTCATCGGATTTTCTCTGGGTTGGTTCTGCCTCTTGGAGGGAAGAGCGGTGTCCGCCATCACCTGCGTCATGTGTGACGGCCACCAGGCTGGGAGCGTCGCTCCGGGAAGCCCTTCCACCTGGGGACTCTAGGAAGAGAGTGCGGGGCGGGGGGGGGAGGGGGTGTCCTCCTGATATTGCCTGTTGAGCCAAGACCAAGCTCCTTAACCATCTGGGCCTGCTTATTTTTCCAGCTTTCTTTTCCGCTAATGTGTCTGGAAGGTTCTTTGGTGCGTGCAGTGTTATTTTGAGAGAGAGAGAGAGAGAGAGAGAGAGAATGAATGAGTGGAGAGGGTCAGAGAGAGAGGGAGACACAGAATCTGAAACAGGCTCCGGGCTCCGAGCTGTCAGCACAGAGCCCGATGCGGGGCTCGAACCCACGAACCATGAGATCATGACCTGAGCTGAAGTCAGACGCTTAACCATCTGAGCCACCCAGGCGCCCCTAAATTCCTGTTTTGAAACCTAACCCCCTAATGTGATGGTACTGGGAGATGGGGCCTTTGGGAGGTACCAGGGGCATGAGGGTGGAACCCCATGAATGGGATTCACGCCCTTACAAAGGAGACCTCAGGGAGCTCTGTCGCCCCTCTGCCAGACTTGTGCTGAAGGCGGCCGGCCGCAGCCCGGAAGAGGGTCCTCACCAGTGCCCAACCTCACTGGCACCTGATCTCAGACGTGCAGCCCCCAGAATTGAGAGACATAAATTTGTCGTTGGGAAGCCACACAGTTGTGGTATTTTGTTAAGGGCCCGAACGGACCAAGGTCGGTCCTTGGGCTCCCATAACAGGGCACCATAAACGGAGTAGCTTAAACCACAGAAACGGATGCCCTCACAGTTCTGGCGCCTCTGAGCCCAAGGTCAAGGTGGCGGCAGGGCCGTGCTCCCTCAGAAGCACTAGGGAAGGATCTGTTCCAGGCTCTTCTCCCAGTTTCTGGTGGTTTCTTGGCCCCTGGCAGCCTTACTCCAGTCTTCACCTGGCGTTCTCCCTGTGTGTCTGTGTGTGAAGTCCCCTGTTTTACACACCAGTCCTCCTGGATTAGGGGCCCAGCCTACTGCAGCCTGATCTCATGTAAAATAATTCCATCAGCCGCCACCGTATTTCCAAGTAAGGGGACATTCTGAGCGCCTAGGAGTTAGGACCTCAACATATGAATTTGGGGAGCACCCATTTAACCCATAGTAGTTACCTTCTTGACTTAAAAGGTGCTTAAGGCTTTGACAGGCAGTGACATGGGAGGTGGGGGGGGGACACAGGGGCAAAGGCATAGAGGCGTGGGGGGGGTCTTCTTCTATTTCTCGCAAGGTGGTACACCCCTTACGGCTGATCTGTGTTCACTTCATGCTGCTGAGAAGCAAGTTTTGGGGACAAACTTGGGCACTTTAATTATATATATTCAGATCCACGGGACGTCACCGTGCCTCCCCGGCTGGACTTAAGGACCTCCCCAAATGATTTCCTGCTTGACTTTTCAAATCTGGGCAGCCCAAAGGGGGTCACAAACGTGGTACCTGGGTGACCCATTCACTGACACGAGACGCTTGGCTTGAGCTTGGATTTTGTGTTCTGAATCGAGTCGTATCTCTGTAGACCAAACCGAGTGGATACGGTCCAACGCCTGTTTTCCTGGGTGGGAGCAGAGTTTTTTAGGAGCGATGGCAGCATAATCGGGAGAATTTGCCTGAGTGGATTGTACGGGGGTCAGTGCAGCTCTTCACTTGTCGTGGGTGTGGACAGACATGGTGAGCCCCAGACTGCAGGGGGCCCGCCATGTCGGTCCACACCCACAGGTGTTTGTCCCATGCGTCGGGCTTGACCCTGGGCTCAGGCAAACCTGGGTTCTAGTGTCACTTGAACTCTTGGGGGGCCCTGGTGAATTTCGGAATCTTGGCTCGTCACCTGTAAAATAATCGCACAGAAGAACAGAGATAACATACGGAAAATACTATCCTTAATAACTGTGTTCCTGGTCCTCCACCCCCCCTGGGGGTCACTCTGCCTTCCTGGGGACGCCAGGCTGTGATCACGGGTATCACAAGGCAGCATGTACTTTGGAATAGCAGCAAGTCCTTTACCACAAAGTTGTAAGGAATTACAGCCTATTCCCTAGCCCATTTCAAAGTCTGTTCTTTCTCCAAGAAATTATCCTATTAACAAAAATCTATGCATTAACAGTTGTTTTCCGGTATAACTTACGATCAGCTTTGTTCAATGGGTGAGTAACTTTTCCCGCACTTCCTTATTATTTTTGCAAATATTTTCCCATTTCCTGTTTTGGCAGTGCCCAAAATACATATATGAAACCTCTGTCCTAGCACCTTATTGGAAACTTTCAGGCTTTTTGGAAAATAGACTATTTGAAATGCACGTTCCTTGACATTCCTGTTTTGTGAGTTTCCGTAAAGTGAGGGCGGAACAGGTGGGGTCCTGGGTGGTCAGTCTGTTTCTTTATCTGTAAAAAGGTGACAGTGAAGGCCACCTTACCCAATCCGTTACTGAACACAAAGTTAAGTGCTTGGTATTTCTTCACCCAGCAGAAGTTGGCTTCCTCCCCGTAGGCACTGTTCAAGGCACTTTCCTACACCTGCACGCCTATCTTTTTTACATATTAATCTGACTCTACTGTAGGCTTATGATCTTTTGTTTTAATCTGTTCATGTAAGTCTTGTTTCTGTCACATTTAGCAACTGATAGTGAACCATTTAGGAGTAATTAAAAGGTGCTTGTAACTTGGTAAGAAAACTCAGACAGTTTTCTAGGAGGGGTTGTGTTTTCCTTTTCCCCTTGCCCGTGGGCATTTTACTAGAGAAGGCGATTTAGTGCTGTTTCTTCACGGGCAAAGGGAAAAAGGAACCAGCGAGTCTAACAAAACGGTCAATGCATATTTAATTACTGGCAATACTCTCTTTTATCGCGCAGTCTGGTGTGGACAACCGGCTGAGGAAACAGGGGGCCTCTTTCCAGATAGGTGTCTAATGTCAAGGTCAGGAGGAACATGAGAACTCTTTCGGGGGAGGGGGGCGGAGTTTATCACTTCACAGTCATTGAAAGCCCAAAAACCGAACGCATTAAAACATTTTAGGATAAGAGAAAGTCATGCTATTTAAAGGCAAATTTGGATGGTCCAGGTAATGGGACTGTGTTTTCTTTTCTCTTCAGTAGGAAAAACCACCGTTGCTTCTCTCTGGGGCTTCTCATTGGTGTCTCAGACTCTGCGTTTGGAATTTTAGAATTCCAGGGCGCATCGTGCGGGATGAGGTTTTGTCTGTGTTTCTGGGATGTGCTGTGGCCGTTGGGGAGCGCGGGGGCCTGAATTAACGCCCAGCGTTTGACTGGTCCTGGCCTTAGGCAGGTGCTTTATTTAGCCAAGGCTAAAACCTGCGAAAACAACTTACATTAGGCTCTGATGACATTTTGGTGGCAGTTTGAATAGCATTTGGGCAACTTGTCTAGGTCTAATAAGGTGAAGAGTGTGAAATGGAAAAAAAAAGTATAAGCGTAAGATACAAACAGGTGATTTTTTTACATGAAAGATACCTTCGGAAGTCTTACCTTATTGGAAGGTCTTGCTCAAAAATTTTTGACAAAAGAGCATTTATTTGTTTTCTCTTTAAAAATTTTTTTAATGTTTACTTATTTTTGAGAGAGAGAGAGAGAGCGCGCGAGCGAGCGAGGGAGGGGCAGAGAGAGAGGGAGACACAGAATTTGAAGCAGCCTCCAGGCTCTGAGCTGTCAGCACAGAGCCTGACACGGGGCTCGAACTCATGAACTGTGATCATGCCCTGAGCTGAAGTCGGATACATAACCAACTGAGCCACCCAGGTGCCCCTGTTAGTTTTCTCCTATAATCAGACCAGTGGTTGAATACAGTTGGAGACAGTGTAGATGGACAGAGGTGCCTGTATCGTTGTAGGAAGGGCTGTTTAGATGTTACCATTCATTGCCTCGTTAACGGGAGGCATTTGGACTGACCGTGTTGAAGGCCTTTATTAGGTCTGTATGAGGTTGGGAAGTCCTCCCAGCTGCGGCCGATTGTCCTGTGTTTCATTTAGTGTCCTTCCCTACAAGCCCGGAGTTCTGTGAAAACGTGAACTGTGTCTTGTTCGCCCTTTAGAAAGTTAAATGATGAGGTAAGTACTTACACGCAAGTCCCGCTTTAAATGTCTTGCAGATCAAACACGTCTCATCCCTACAACAACCCAGTTGCAGTAGAGTATGAATTTCCTGTCGCTCTTGTAACAAAACATCATGAATATAGGGGCTTCAAAAAAAACAACCACTCAGATATAGCTTATGATTTTGGAGGCCAGAAGTCCAGAATTGGTCCCCGGGGGCCAAAATCAAGGTGTCAGCGGGGCCGTGTTCCTTTCTGGCTCCTCAAGGAGAATCTGTTTCCTTGCTCATTTGGGTTGTTGGCATAATTCTGGCGTAGGTTGTCTGCTGAGGACTACTCGAAGTTTCCAGAGGCTTCCTGCATTTCCTGGCTCAGCTCTTCGTCCATCTTCAAAACCAGCAATAGCTGGTCAAGTCCCTCTGCCGCTTGGACTCTCTCATTCCTTCCCCCTCCCCCTCCTCCCTTCTCCTCCTGCCTCTCCTCTTCCTCCTGCTCCCCTTCTCCTGTCATCTCTTTCCAGCCGCAGATACACATTCTCCTCCTTTGAGGGCTCGTGACTAGATTGGACCATTGGACGATCCAGAATAATCTCCCAGTCTCAGAGTCTGTCACTTTAATCCCTTCTGCAGAGTCCCTTTTGCCATGGAAGGCGACAGTCACGGATTCTAGGGAGTAGAGTACGGTCATCTTTGTGGGGGGCATTATCTTCATTTTACAGATGAGAAAACTGAGGTTTAGAGCGAGTAAGTAACGTTTTCCAGGTCACGCAGTTAGCAGGTGGGGACCTGGGTCTCAGACGCAGGCAGTTTGACTCTGGTTCCTGTGTTCCTAATCCAGCCGCCTCGTCTCTGCCGCCTCCATGCTAGCGCTGGGCGCATAGCGGAGACTCAGCACCCACCAATCAGGCGTGAGTTCACGCTGAACTCTTCTTGGAATGGACCGATCGGCATTCAAGGCGAAGAAAAATTTGGACTGTGTCAGTCCCTCCAGTTTTGAAAGATAAAACAATTGTGTCCCAAGCAGGCGTGTCTTGTGTCTTTGCAAGTTTACCTCGATTTGAAAAGCTGCCTTGCAATAAACTCAGATGTCTTACCTCTGCTCACGTCGTGTCCCTGAACCCCGTCAAGTTCCTCCTTCAAGTATTGAGGGCTAAGACACAACATCAGCTACAAATATTTCTGCTCTGTTTGTCATCATGGAGCCCTTTCTTACTCAAGATCGATGTTACCGTGTAAATAAGTCTCCTTGCCAACTTATGTGAAAATCTTATCAAATGCAAATAATGCATACGGTTTCTGGTTTGCTGCCTTGTGCTGCCTGGAAAGTTTTCCAGCCCCTTTACTTTGAAAACAAACTGCCGTTTGGCCTTGGGTTGCCATAAAAAGGAGCTCCACAGAAATGTGTTGATTGAACCTCCCCACAAATGTAGATTTCATAAAGTGTGTCTTTTCTTGGACACAGTAACTAGGCATCCTGTTCTCAACCCAGAGACCCGCAGAGGTCTTACACGCTTGGGCTGTAAGGGACATCCCTTCGGCTAAATGTCTAGTGTCCTAGGGAGACGTCCCAAAGTTGGGATTGAGAGTCGGACCAGAAAGCCAGGAGGAACTGGGTAAAGCCCTGCTATTTTGGGTATCTCTGGCCAGTCTCCTTCCTGCTTCCTATTCCAGATGAGCCACAGGGAGCACTGCTGATCACAGGAGGCTGCACCTGCTTTTCTGCCCCTGGTGGGCTGGACCCGCGGTATCGGGGTCTCTGAATTGTCATCGTCTTTCTGACTGATTGGTTCAAAGTGCTTGGCACAGAATGGAGGCGCTCTAAGTACATACTTGGGCAAGTCTTTTCTTGGGATTCATACAGGCTCAGCTGAAGACCCTTTTTTTAAAAATGTTTATTCATTTTTGAGAGAGAGAGACAGAGCATGAGTGAGGGGGGAGCAGAGAGAGAGAGAGAGGGAGACACAGAAACTAAAGCAGGCTCCAGGCTCTCAGCTGTCAGCACAGAGCCCAATGCGGGGCTCAAACCCACAAACCGTGAGATCATGACCTGAGCCGAAGTCGGATATTCAACTGACTGAGCCACCCAGGTGCCCTGACTTTTTTTCAAAAAAGTGTTTATTCATTTTTAAAAAAGAGAGTGTAAGCAGGGGAGGAGCAGAGAAGGAGGTGGACAGAGGATCCGAGGTGGGCTCTGTGCTGCCAGAAGCGAGCCTGATACAGGGCTTGAACTCACGAACTGTGCGATCACGACCTGAGCCGAAGTTGGATGCTTATCTGACTGAGCCACCCAGGTGCCCCCAGCATTGCTTTTTAAATGTGCTAGTGGAAATTTAGACTCCTAATAAATAAATGCTCAAAGAGGAAATTCACCCTTTTTTTCTCCTTCCTCTTGGTAGAAGGTGTTTGGACATTATTGGTAAGGCTTGGTGAAGACCCACAAGAGGAGAGAGTTTTCGCAAGGTCTGTAGGGGCTGCTCAAGGCCAGACCAGACCAGGCCAGGACTAGAGGCAGGTTGTACAGCCTAACAGCCTGAGCTGTATCAACTAGAGATCAAGAGGCTGGGTGGCGGGCCAGGCCGAAGGGAAGGTTCTTGAGGACAAAGCCAAGGTCAGAGTGTAGGACAGCCAGACCTCTCTGTGGGAGGTGGGTGTGATCTGAAACTCTGGTCTGGCTTAGTAGCCAGAGGTCTGGGCTGAGCAGAACAGAGGCCGAGTCTTGCTCACGTCCTCAGGCTAGTGTCCAGGATCCAGAAGACTGGAGTGGGTGAGAGGAAAGGTGGAAGGGTCCCTGGCTTGCACGGGTGTTGGATTTGTGTCCAAGTCCCCTCTCTGCCTTTTACCCACTGTACGTTCTTGGGCAAGACACCCCATCTTTCATGCCCTCACGTTTCCTCTCCTGTTGGTCTCACAGGGCTGCACAGGCTGAAATGAAGTGTCCTGTGAAATGCCCGGCAGAAGTAGCCTCTGGGGCAGTTCATGTGGCATCCCTATCAGGTGGACAGTAAATCCTTAAAATAGCTGCCTCTGCAGGATTGTAAATAACACTTTGATGTTTTTGCATTTGCCTCCCAGTACCATGTTCTGTCTGAACATCCTCTTCTCTCCACAAGGTCACCATGACCTCATTTGTCTGGGACAGATTTGGCCTTGGTCTGCTTTCGTCTTATCATTGCTTTTCATACCGTGCTTTCCAAAACACATCACTCGTCTTGTCACTGGCTGAATGGGCATTGGGCTGCATGCGGCTCATGGCCGACAGCTCTGTCCATCGTCTGTAGGGTGTGTCATGTGATACTCCTGACTCAGTCTGTGGCATATCTTCCCTCTTCCTTGCCTCACAGCCTCCTTTGTACACTGTGCTCTGAGGTCCTCCTGGCTGATTCTTGGCTGTAAACTTCACACTGCATGGGCTTAATTGGTCTTCTGAGTTTAGCTTGCCCTGGGACCCAGTGATTGCTCCTATTTGGTGATTGGTTGCTTCTGAAGACTTATCCCAGCAGTGCCTCGAGGGATCAGACACTTGGCAGGGTTTTTATCCAAGGCTCACTTTTATAAATGCCAACTTGATTTGTTTTAGAGAAAAAAAATCCATGGGGTCAAGCTTGAGTTCATGTGGACTAATATAACCCCAGCTTTATGAATGGTCTTAAACATTGTTCTTCACCCTTCATCTTTGCCACTTTTTTTTTTCTTTCTTTACGTCCTATGGCATTTTGAGACCATGTGGCTCTAAGCTTTCTTTATGTCATTAGTTCGTCTAGTAGAGGAGAGTGGAGAGGAACATGATGGAGTGGAAAGATTTGAGCTTTAGATTTCAGTAAACCTGCATTGTATACTAGCTGTGTGATCTTGGTTACTTAATGTCTATGAGCCTTAATGTAAGTAAGATAAGAATTTTAGTGTAGAATAAATAAAGGTATTATACATCAAATACTAATTGCAGTCTTACTCTCTGCAGTTACCCACTCTTTCATCCCCTTTCTTGTTTTCGGGAGGCAACCACTTCCAATCCTTTTAACTGATTCTTTTGGTAATTATCTTGACTTTTCTAAAGAACATATTTTGTTACTTCTTGATTTTTGAATTTGGGGTAATATTTGTTAACTCCTTGACATGGAAGATAAGGATTTTTCTTTCTTTCACACATGCCCTGTTTTTCCCATACAGATCTATCCATCCTAGCCTCCATCCTCTCATTATGGCTATGTATAGTTTTTAATAGCTCAACTCAATGTATACATCACTGTGGTCATGTAAACATTTTGACAACTGAGCCATGTATGTGCTACTATTAGTTTTCCTTTTTCCCACATAGCTTTCTCTTTTTCCTGAAATTAGTAATTGCCTATTTTTTTGTATGCACTTGTCACTATTTATCTGGTGGTGAGTACAAAATGGGGATGTGAGAAGTGCTAGCAGGCATATTACCAGAAAGGGAGAAACATTGCAGTTCTTCAGGGGAAAGGACTTTCTCTCCCTGGCATTAAATTCTCAAAATAATCTCTGTTGTGGGATCGCATATAAGTGATATTTTAACACAGCTGACTTAATGTTAGCAAATGCCAAAGCCAGTTCCATACAGCCATTTTCCATGATGGTGTTGGAAAAAAGTCAAGGTTACGCTATTATGGGAAGATCTGGGAAGAGAATTGCATGAGGGACCAAGCTAATGAGTTAAAAATGTCTTGTGGTGAAACTTGATCCAAGAGTAAACTTGGGCGCCTGGTGGATTAGATGGACTTTGTGTCTCCTGGACGATCTTTTCTCTCTAAATGGCAGGACCGCACTCATTCATTCAATCAGGAAGTAAATGGAGACAACCAGCATGGACTGGACCCTAGAGAGTCTGTAATCAACAAAACAGATGTGGTCTTTGCCCTCATAGAGTTCATGGTCTTATGGGAAGACAGACAGTGAAGCGTGAATTGTTGGTGTAACACGTGTCGTAAAGAAAAGGGGCAGGGTGGCCCTGAGAGGCTGGGTCCCCCAGTCCTCACTCTACCAAGAATTTAACAAAATCTGCTACATCTATTGTTCAGCGGATACAGATTCACGAAATCCCTTAATTTCCCTTTCAACTTTTTTTTATAGGTTTATTTCCTTTCTGCATTGACAATCAAAGAGCTGTTGAATAAAGTAAACCCACAAGATTGCAGAATCAGTCTTTTTCAGGCTGTAAAATCACATTCCGTCAATTATGAAACTTGCTCAGGGAAACAGTGCGCCAGAGATCAGGTTGGACACTCCCCTTCTCTCTGTCCACACTGGGAAGGAGCCCTGAATTCGTGTGTTTGCTGCTGTGTCTGAGGAACAGATGACAAAAATCCCGGGGTCACTGTTCTGGTGGAACAGGAAAATGATAACTTTTCAAGGATGGAGATCTTCCTATCGCTTTATATCCACTCCAAATTCACACTTATGGCAAAGTGAATTAGGGGTAGAAATCCCCTTCCAACCTATTCATAAAAGGCAAAAGTTTACAAAGTGTGAACACCCTCGTTGAAAGTAGCAGAGTTATTTACTTGGATGAAATGTTCTGTTGGACCAGGTGATAGTTTCGAGTTCCCTTTCAGCTTTAAAACCTATGGCCATTGAATGCTTTATAAAGCCCTTTGCCAAGCTATATCTGTATGCATTAAGTGGCACAAACTCTGTATTTTCTGGGGGAAACTCTTAATACCAATTTGTCAAATTTTACTGTTTTCTTTGCTGGCCCTAGATAGTTGTTCTAAAATAATGTCCAGATAACTTTTTTGAGGTTGGAAGTCATTCAGTAATTTGATTGGATGAAGAATTAGCCGTTGACCTTTTTTTTCAACTGGCTTGGGCAGTTCTCAACATTATTAAAATGTGACTTTGGTCACTGGAAGCACAGAATTGTAATGCCGTGTAGGTATTACCTTCAAAAAGTAATCAGAAGACCAATTATTTTTGTTCTCTCCTGGTTTGTATGTTTGGCTTCTGCAGTGACTTTGAAAATTCCTATTCGCCAGGACTCGGAGGATCTTTCTCTTTTGAAAATAATGGGAAGAAATTCTAAAAATAGAGTATTTAAAAGAATAAAATTGCCAAGTCTTTAGTAAACCTGTGAAGATGGAGTGGTTCCCCTCACCCCCATCAGGAGAAAAAAAAAACCCCTAGAAAACGGTAAAAAGAGAAACTAGAATATATTGTATGGCAGGTGCTAAATCTATACGGTAGACATGACATATTAATATTCACAGAGGCTTCGTTGTGGTTTGGCAAGAGAAACCGAAGTGACAGTTCAGAATTTAGAAAGGGGCAAGAGAAAAACATCTGCCAAACGTGAAAAGATGTTCAACTTCGCTTATAAAGAGGGAAATGCACAGTGAGATACCATTTCACATCTACTGGATGAGCAAAATGTGAAAGTCTGACAAATATCAAGGGCAGATTTTTCTCCAGGATAGGGACCTAAATTTGTACCACCCTCTTTGCCCTAGAGGGCGCTGTTTATGCAGCCTACAATGTGAACGGTGCCCCCTGGGGGTGGGGTGGGTGTGGCAGCCTTGTGGACTGTGGGTGCAGCCGGAGACACACATGATGATGTTTATACTGGCTTCATTTGTAATAACACACAAACCCAAACTTAGAAGTAACTCAAATAGCCATCAACTATAGAGTGGGAAGGCAACTTGTGGGATGTCCATACAATGAAGTGCTTTTCCCCAGGGACAGGGGCTCCCAGATACGGGCAACGTCAGGGGGGAATCTTGGGAACGTTGTACCGAGCAGAAAAAGCAAGTCTAGAAAAACCATACAGTGTGAGTCCGACTCACCCAGAGCTTAAAAATGTAAAACTGGACAGCATGCCGCGTAGGTTGAAACCTAAATTAAAATGAAGTGAAACTAGCGTGTCAGGAATGCTGAATTCAGGTTCTATGAAGCCCCGACCTCCTGAGACAGCAGCTTCTTTTTAACAAGCCCTCCAGGTGTTTCTCATGCACACTAAAGTCGATCTTTGGCAATTAGGGAAAAAAGAACGTTACATCTATGTTAGATTTTAGGTTAATACTAAGTTAAATGTAAATGAAAGGTTTTGTTAAAATTATAGAGTAAAGCAAGAACACAATTCCGGATGCCAGTCACCTGGGGGCGGGGGTCAGTGAGGAGCTCACCAGGGTTCTGTTGCTATTATCCGATGTTCTTGTTTTTAATTTTTTTTTTAATTTTTAAAAATTTTATTTATTCATTCCTTCATTGATTCATTTGGAGAGAGAGAGAGAGCAAGCAAGCTGGGTTGGGGCAGAGAGAGAGGGAGAGAGAGAGAGAATCCCAAGCAGGCTCCATGCTTTCCGTGCAGAGCCCGATGTGGGGCTCGAACCCACAAACCGTGAGATCGTGACCTGAGCCAAAACCAAGAGTCGGATGCTTCACCGACTGAGCCACCCAGGCGTCTCACGCTGGTCTTGTTTTTAAACTGGAGGAGGCCCACGGCTCTTCGTTGTATCATGAGTCTTCATGACAAGTACCTTACACATGTTCTTCTGTGTCTGCTCAGATTGAATAAGCACAGTTCAAAGAAAGAAAGGGGTTCGAGCGGGGACGGGAGCAATCTGGGAGGCTGCCTGGAGCGGATAGTACCCGAGGCTGGCCTAGAAAGACTGTGAGTTTGGTCTGTGTGGAGCAGGGGCTCTCTTGGGTCAGAGAAGTTGTGTCCAAGTCCACCCATCCCAGCTCTGAACTTTGTCGGCCCCCATGTCAGTCCGTTTCCAGGGAGAAGGTGTTCCATAGGTGGGCTGGTGTTCAGGGGCCAGTTTCAGGCAGGGACTCGGGGCCTGAATTGGAGGACCAGTTTGCGGACATTCGCTCCCCACTCAGTCCCCCAGCAGGGTGTCCAGTTTACCCCAGGAGAGTTGTCACCTGAAATGCATGAGTAGCTGTTGAGCTAGAGCCGAAGGCTGCTGCCAAAGAGACACCTAGCCTGGGCTCCCCT
This sequence comes from Cryptoprocta ferox, assembly GCA_028646485.1. Classification (NCBI taxonomy): domain Eukaryota; kingdom Metazoa; phylum Chordata; class Mammalia; order Carnivora; family Eupleridae; genus Cryptoprocta; species Cryptoprocta ferox. The sequence goes on along the minus strand of CM053576.1, from coordinate 124,643,238 downwards.
TTTACAGAGGCTCCAGAACCTGCCCGGTGCGGAGTGGCAGCGTCGGATTGGCGTGGCTGCAGCACTCCGGTCCCCCTTCACCCGTCCCATATTGCGCAGCTCAATATGGGGGGCTCAATCTTGATGGAATGTCATGATTGGTATCCTCCCCCCCATCCTCAAAAGGTGGTTATACAAACTGCATGTGACCATTTGTAAAAGAAAAATGTAGAAAATACAGAAAATTGGGAAGAAGGAAACATTTGTCTATAATTCCATCTCCCCACACATACACTGTTAAGATGTTCATGTATTTCCTTCCAGTCTTTTTTTTTCTGCGGCATTCAAAAAAATTACAATGCTGTTAGTTGCCAAGGATGTGAGTGATCTAACTTTCTATTCTTGTGTATATTTTCTCTGCCTTCTATTATGACTTTGTGCCTTTTTTTTTTTTTTTTGGTCCTTTAGCATGTCATATTACATATGGAGAAACCATCCTTGCCAATGAGTCCCCATCAGCAGGAATAAAATAGAAAATGTTACTTTATTCCTGGAGGGTTTAGCAAATATCACATATTTTGGGTCATTCATTCTTTTTTTCCCTTACTTTTGGAAAGTTAACTGCCTATAGGAACACTTCTTCAATAAACACTCTCTTGGTGCTTATTTTATACTTGGTGCTGGGGAAACAGTTTCTAGGAACTGGAGATGAGGGGGCTGGGAGGGTCCATGCAAATCATACTTCTGTCTGGTAAAATCCAAGACTGACCATTAATGGCTTCTGTGACTAGGGCTTGTTTCTGAGGTTCAGAGAGCCGATAATGTCTTTCCTCTGAGCAAAAGGCACAGAGCAGTTATCTTTTCCCAAGCTTTGTTTTAAAGTTCACCACAGACTTTCACAGTGAAGCAAAAAAAAAAAACAACAACGTGCAGTCACTGGGTCATTCTGACCTAGAACCAACCAAAATACTTCTAATTACTGCAGCCGGCAACGATGAATCATACCTTAGCAAGCCTGCCGCCTTTTCAGTCCTGTGCATGCATTATCAGATTCATTTTCTCATAGTCAGTGAAACGTTGGCTCAAGCATGTCGGGGTCAGTAGGAGAGAGGTTTGCAGACCTTCCCGGTGTAGGAGCCGCAGCAGGTCTGTGCTCGTGCAGTGGAAGGTGGCGGGGGGTGGTCTTTATGCTTTTGGAGTTTACGCTTCCTGACAGCAGGGCTGTGGCTTAGGCATTTTCACCACGATGATGTGGATAAAAGCTACTCTTTGTTGAGCACCTACTATGTGCTAGGCAGCGTAAAGGTGCTTTGTAGTCCTAGCGTCACTTAAGCCTTCCAACCTTGTGATACAAGTATTGTCGTCCTCATGTTGCTGAGAAACGGGGGCTCTTGGAAGTCACTCGACTCCCCAGTGTATACTGGGCACCTAGCAAATGTTGAGTGAGTGAATAAATGACAGCTCCAAGCTAGTTAAGGGCAAGGAAAGGCAAAAGAAGAGAGCCTGGCCACGACGGGCCAAAGTTGGTCCCCCAAATGAAGAGGCTTTGTACCTTCCTAGTTACGCCTATTTTGCAATTTTTAAGCTCCAAATTAGAGGTGAGGTCAGGGAGGGAAGGGGATTTCAATGTAGGCAAGTAACATGAGACACAGATGAGGGAAAGATCTGTGACGCAAAGACATCAGCTTGACTAGTCCTATAAATAAATAAGTAAACAAATAAATGGAAAAACACTTAAGTGCCAGCCACTGCGCTAAATACTTTACTCCATTATCCCATTTACCCCTCACAAAACCTCTTTGAAGTAAACCTTGTTATTATCTCCACTGGGGGACAGAGAAAACCAGAGCTCAGAGAGTCAGGGAGTCTGCCCAAGGTCACACAGCTAACAGGTGGGTGAGGGGCAGCACGGGACCCCAGGGGCCAGCTTCACAGCTTCCCTGAGACTTGGCTCCTTTCTTGTAAACCAAAAGCCAGGAATGAAGATTTCATTATTTATGCTTGAATTTTATTTTGTATCAGGCGTGGGGTGGGGGCGGGGGGTGGGAGGATTGAAAGACACGCAGATTTCTTTCATACTAACGAAACCCAGCAGGTGGCCTTACCCCAGGAAGAGATTCCAGCTGCATCAGTGTGGGGATTAGGTCAAGCAGGAGAGGAACGTTTTGGGGTCACCGGAAGTAACGCGTTACACCAGGAGCGACCGGTGCGTGTGATTCAGTGGTGGCGATCACATTTTCCAAACCGGAATCAGCCCACCATGCCCTGCGGGGTCTTTGTTCAGGGATCAGAGAAACCCCTGAAGTTGGTTTGTGTGCAGAAATTGAGTAACACATTATACAGTCAGTTCTGCTATAACGAGACATCGGTGTTCCTAAAAATCACTGCATCATAAGAAATTGTACAGTAAGGGGGTTACGGGAGAATCAGGGTTATGGGCACACCGCGCTCCAAAAGTTCGTCGATGACACGCCGGGGAAGAAAAACGAGAAGAAATCCTATTAGCAAAGGAAAGCACACGTTTACACATGCAAACTGGTTAGGAAACACACAATGACCACCATAAACCGGGAACTTTACTGTGAAGTAGAAGATCCACGAATGAAGCGTTGTATGCAGAGCTGGGCGTTGGAGGGGTTGCAGCTCGCGAGCTACGGCGAAGCAGGGAGCCGAGGGAGGTGTGGAACGGCGCGGAAGGTTCTAACACCAGACGGGGATGGGCGTGGCTCCTAGCACGAGCGGTGATTGGCGGCAGCAGGCCCACGTGCGAGGGCTGCGCGCCTTTTGCTAATTGCGAAGCAGCCCCGTTGAGCGGGGCACCTTTTTTCTGCGTGTGTGTTGCACGAGAAGTCACTCCTAAGCACACGGAAAACTCACCAAGCGTCGCGTTGTAGGGTAATGCATCGATCTGTTGGTACGAATTTGCAGTTTAAAAACCAGCGTTACAGCGGAATTGCCTGTATACAGGACCAACGTCGCAGAATGGCTGAGACTCTTGGCTGTGCAAGTGCGTGTGGCTTTCCCTCCCGCAGCCTTCCTCCTACCCAGCCTCCAGCCGCCGGGTCCCTGCCACAGGCTGAGCGGCCCTGCCCTCCCCGAATTCTAGATGGAAAGCTAAGCCCCAGTGTGCTGGTGCTGGGAGGTGGGGCCTGTGGGGCGTGATTAGGTCATGGGGGAGGAGCTTGTGAATAGCAGTGACTCGTACCCTTAAAAGAGACCCCAGATTGCTGCCTTGGCCCTTCCTCCGTGTGAGGACACAGCAAGACGGCTGACCCAGGGAGCAGTTCCTCACTGTCGCCGAGCCTATGGGCACCTTGATCTTGGACATCCAGCTTCCAGAACTGTAAGACAGAAATGCTCTTTGTTGAAGCCCCTCTCTGTAGGGCGTTTTTGTTCATAGCAGCCCAAATGGCCCAAGACTGTCGCTTAGCTCTCAAACCAGAGGATGGCCTGGGTCACCTCGAAGGGCTCCTTCTCTGTGTTTTTTGGTCTCTCGTTGAATGGGCTGGCGACAAGGCATGCCCCTCCCGCGTCTCAGAGGATAACAAAGTCATTGTGTTTTGATTTGTTCTGTTTTGCTTTGTTTTTATTCTCATTCTCCTTGTACCCCTGGTTTTTCTCCGGGATGTTCATGCTTCAGTCCTTCAGATGCCGTGACCTTTCGATTTTCGTGTGTGTGTACGGATGAGAGGGAAGGTCCTGTGTGGATCGGCAAGTGTTGCTTTCTTGGGTGCCCAGGACCGAATCAGCTGGTATTCTGGAGCTTTCTAAATGCAAGACTGTGTCTGCAATAGCAGGGCCTGCTTGCTAGTTGATTCAGTTTATATGAAGAGGAACCCTTGTGCGTTTTGCCTGGGGATGCGTGCCTGTGTCCTGACACTCTGCATGTGGCCACAGGCTGGGAGGGCAGGGACCGAGTGCTGTGTATACGGTATTTCAGAGAAGCGTCCTATTTTCAGTGCTGCTTCTCCACCTAACAAATGCCACAGTCCTGAGTCTCCGGTGTCTTGTAGGACCGTTTGGCTTCCTCTGGGTAGGCACCACACCGCAGTCCCCGTTACCCGCTCCAGCCACAAGTCTGTGTCTCGCGTCTGGCGCTTCCGGAGGTGTGTTAAACCTAAACAAAGAAGTTTAGCGGTCAGGTCTGTGTAGGGAGGTCAGGGCCACCACACAAGAAAAGAGATGCTAGTACTGGGTTTTGAAGGATGAGTAGGAGTTCGTATCACAGATGAGGGGTAAGGACTTTCCAGGCGGACAAAACGTACAAAGAACGGGAGCCCTAACAAGACGGGGGGGGGGGTGCGGTGTGTGCACAAGCTTTGAGCAGTCACTGTCTGGAAGCTTCGGCAGTGAGTGTGCAACACCTCAGTTTTTACAGTTTGTAAAGCGCTTCTAAAGTGATATGAAAAACACTCAGGCAAACATTTTGTAAGCGCCAAGGCCTATTTGTTTGTTAACGGTGTCATGGTGATCTCCCGGACACTTTGTTGGACAGATGGAGACTCTTTTGCTTTTTGAAGGTCATCACGCCTGGCCTTGGTGGTCAGAAAGGAAAATAAAGCGGACACATCACAGTCTCAGATGTTCGTGTGGGCTGCTCGTGTGGTGCCTGCCCCAGTGCTCGCCGTATTTAATGTGCAGGGGCCTAGGCCAGGGGAGGATGGCATTTGACGTGGAATAGAAGACAGGGATTTATGGCAGGGAGACGTATTGGCATTGAGATCTATGGGATTTGCAGATCTGCGTTCAGAAGGGCGGCTGGCGCCGGAAACATCCCTGCAGAACCGGTGTTTTGAGCTCTCTCGCCTCCTCACGCACCTCAACGCTGTTTTCACATCAACCGCCTATTTTGACAGTAACGGAAAAGCATGATCAGTTCAAAGGTAGCGTGATGCAGGCCTGACGAAGACCCATTTTTCTTCGCTCATTTTCTCCTCATGATGGTGACAACTTATGTCCATTCACAAAGTTAGCACAGTACAGGAAAGATCACAAAAATCTTGAATTCTTTCATTTAGAGGCAATCACTGTAGACATTTTTCAATATATGTTAATTACATATAATATATAATGTTACATGTAATATAGAATAATACATAATCTATGTTGTATAATACTTAAGACATTAATATGATAATGTTACACGGTATTAGTAATATGGAAATGTAAATGTGTTTTATATAACATAATATATATTACATAAAATATACATGTACATATATATTTCTCTATTTCTATAGCTATTTATTAAATGTTTATTTTGAGAGAGAGAGCAGGGGAGGGGCAGAGAGAGAGGGAGAGAGAGAATCCCAAGCAGGCTCCACACCGTCGGCACAGAGCCTGACGTGGGGCTCAATCCCACAAACTGTGATGTGAGATCATGGCCTGAGTGGAAATCAAGAGTCTGATGCTCGGCCGACTGAGCCACCCAGGCACCCCTCTAGAACAATTAAAAAAATTTTTTTGTTGTTGCTGCGGGTTATATCCTAAGTACATCCGCATTATTTGAAAACTTTGTGTACATAGCTTTTGTGCATGTGGATATTGGAGACTACATTATGCATTCCTTTCTTGGTGGGCATTCCTGAAGTTTCCAGCTTCCCGCCGTTACAGACAGGGCGCTGCGTGGCGGACGCTGCAGCGGGTCCTCGGTTCATGGTCCCCAGACCTGACTGCCTCCCCCGACGGGCAAAGCCATGGTGCTCGTAGGGTTTGCTTGGACTCCCAGAGCCTTGCTCCAGCAGAACCACCAGGGGGCGCTGCCCCTGCCCTGGCCGGGGAGGTTGGGCATGAGTGGGGTCTCTTCCAGCCCTTTCTAGGGAGACACTGCTCAGCCGGGGAAGGAATAGCTCTGCGATATGGGGGTTCTTCCTTCCACCCTGTAGCTACTAGTACTTTTTGGAAACTGGACCTAGAAACAGCTGAGAACTCTTTTTTGCTGACTGGGGCACTTACAAGAATAATCCAGCCCTTTGGCCTTTGTCACAAAAGGTAAATGACAAGGAAACCCCTGGGTCACATCTGAGTCATATTTCCAGGCAAAGAGAAGACCCTGACGAGAAGATAAAAATAACCGTGAAAGGTATTCAGCACAAATGAAGTAAGCTCCCATGATTTTGTTCCTTTCCTTTAATTAGGATCGGATCAGGATTCCTGGATTTCAGAGTCCGTTACAACAGGGATGTGTCGGAAGCTCTGGCCAAGAGCTGGCGTTTTCTTTCCAGGGCAGAAGTGATTTCTTTCTTTAAAAAAAAATTTTTTTTAATGTTTATTTATTTTTGAGAGAGAGAGAGAGAGAGACAGAGCGCAAGCAGGGGAGGAGCAGAGAGAGGGGGAGACACAGAATCGGAAGCAGGCTCCAGGCTCTGAGGTTTGAGCACAGAGCCCCGACGCAGGGCTTGAACTCCCGAACCGTGAAATCATGACCTGAGTCGAAGTTGGATGCTTAACCGAGTGAGCCATCCAGGCACCGCAGAAGTGATTTCTTTCTTTTATTGATTGATTGATTGATTGATTGAGAGCGAGTGAAGGAGAGGATTCAGCACAGAGCCCGACGCAGGGCTCGAACCCATGAACGTGAGATCATGACCTGAGCCGAAGCCGAATGCTCAACCCACTGAGCCACACAGGTGCCCCAGAAGTGGTTTCAGTAAGAGAAGTGTAAGGAGGATGTGCGTCTGTGACTCTCGGGGCAGCTTGCCTTGTTGGGGGGTCATCCTGGTATTCACGGGGATCCTTTTAAAGGGCACGTGCTTCCTTGGGTCAGCGCGGCACCTGTGGCAAACGGGGCTGCCGGCTTCCCGCGGGCAAAGCCAAGGCTCTGCTCCTGACCCTTTGTTCTCTGCGCAAGAATACTCCGTGCCCCTCCGAGCGCAAAACTTTCCTGTTGTTTAAAACGACTCCGTTTAACTGCTGGCGGTTAGCCTGACAGATTGGTATGTACCTGCGTGCAGAGCACTCTGACCCAGCAAAACACTCCAGTGCTAAGAAGACCGAGAACTGTGGCATTTGCCGTCTGACCCAGCGGGAGTCCCCGGGGTGGCGGGGGGCAGATGGAGCTCGACTTGGAAGGTCTGCTGAAGTTGTGTTTTTTTTTTGTTTTTTTTTTTGTTTTTTTTTTTGTTTTTCTTCCCTCTCCTGTTGTTGTTGGAGCCCCGGGAGCAGATATTGGCTGGGACGCCTCCCCCTGCTGGCTTGGCTGCCACTGCTTCCCTGGGCAGGGGCCGGGAGCCAGGGTGTCAGGCTGACCGCACTCCCGAGCTCTTCTCAGGGGCATTAAGGGCTCCCCGCGCGCGCGATCAAAGGCACAGCCCCAGGGAGGCGTCAGCCTCTGCAAGGGCTCCCACTTTGCTGGGTGCAGCCTGCTCTGGGCTGCTTTGTTGACGGGCTGCCTGGAATGACCAGCTTTCTGGAAGGTACGGCGCACTTGGCTCCGGGGAGTGCAGCACCCACGCTTGGGGTCAGAAGGGGTCGTGTTTGGCTCTTCGCTTACGGGAGCACTGATCTGTGGTCAGACGGAGGATGGCAGAGCACAGCGTTGAGCAAGGGGCAGGTGCAGGCGCCCCGAGCGACGTCGGCCGATGAGCGAGTCGCCTTGATTTTACTGTTTGGAGTGGCATCTAACGGGCTTGCAAGTGATCGCTTCCGCGCGAGGCGGACACGGAGGCAGCGGTGGGTGTAGTTAGGAGATGATTTGCTAACGATACCGTACGTGCCTTACGTGTCTCGTATACATGCATCGCGTGTGAAGACCTGCAGCGCTGTTTTGGGTCCTGCCTGGTTGTTTCCGGACAAAAAAGTTTTTTCAGTCGTTGGTTCTGCCCTGAAAATTGTTGCCTGGCTTTTTCTTCTGAAGGTGCCTCGTCCCCCATCAGGTCTCACTGCGGCTGGAGGGGACATAGTGCTTTGTAGTCCCAGTGGACAGAGCTTGGGGACGTTCTGGGATGAAGCGCTGTGACATTGTCAGCGGATGTCTGCACGGCTGGGCGGGGTGGGGGTGGGGGCAGGACAGCCTCGGTGGGAGA
>CM053576.1:124605032-124629281 GCA_028646485.1 Cryptoprocta ferox | reverse complement strand
CTTCGGGCGCGGGGTCAGCCTTTTTCAGTGACACTGAGATGCCATTTTAAACAGCAGTCCCCGCCGGCCTTTCTGAAGATGGGAAACTCGTACGCGGGCCAGCTGAAGACGACGCGGTTTGAGGAAGTCTTGCACAACTCCATTGAGGCATCCCTGCGATCCAACAGCCTGGTGCCCCGGCCCGTCTTCTCCCAGTTGTATCTAGAGGCGGAGCAGCAGCTCTCCACGCTCGAAGGTAGGAGATGCCCTCGAGGCTTTCCTGGGGTGTGTGTGCAGCTTTCGGTGTCGACACAACTGGAAACGCGTTCCTCTCTGTGCCAAATGTCGAGTCTGGCAGAAAAGGAGGATCAGATAGAGAAAGTTGCACATGCACTTGGACTTGGCTGGAGAAAAACAACAGCAAAGCTGGAGTTCCAGCCATAAAGTTATAAGGGATCATATGATTCGCTGGCCAACAGGAGGAAGGAAGAGGGCTGGGTGGATTGTTCTGGATTGTTGTAGGCTCTCCTCAGAAAGTTGGACGTTGTCACTTGATAAGGGAGGACTTTGAACATGCTTTGGCTCTCAGTGATCTTTTTTTTTTCCCTCTGCCTCCGGACTCACGGCGTATCTTTGCAAAATAGTCTGGGTGGATTTTGGGATCGCAGATACCAGAGCCCTCTAGAAACGTTGGAAAGCTGGGAACAGACCCTGATGAATTGAACGTGTGCCGGAAATAAATGCATACGTTACACTCAGGCATGGGGACAACTTTAGAATTTACTTATTTATCCGGAGAGTAGAATGATTGTGTTTTCAATCTTTAGTTCGTATCTTTTTTTTTTTTTACTGAGTTTTTTTTTTTTTTTTTTTTTTACATTTATTTATTTTTGAGAGACAGAGAGAGAGCACAAGTGGAGGAGGGGCAGAGAGAGAATGAGACACAGAACCCGAAGCAGGCTCCAGGCCTTGAGCTGTCAGCACAGAGCCCGACACGGGGCTCGAGCTCACGGACCGTGAGATCATGACCTGAGCCGCAGTCAGACGCTTAACTCACTGAGCCCCCCAGGTGCCCCTAGTTTGTATCTTTAATAGCCGTGTATTTCCATGTCAGAAGCAACCCCAACGGCAATCCTTAGGGTGAGACTGGTGCTGTTATGGAAGTCCTTTTGGCAGTTTATGCCTTCCGCTTGAAGACTTAACTTAGATACTGAAGGGAAAAAGGATTGGTGTTTAAAACAAAAATTAATCAATGAAGAAGGCACGCAGTCTGCCAGGTCCTGCATTGGGGCGGTCATGACGTGTGCGGGTCAGTCTCAGTGTGCGAGCGTGTGTCGACGGGGTGTGGGGATGGCTGGCCAGGAGGGTTGCATGTAAGGGAAAATGAGGCACGGAGTTGCTTGTGTGGCACCTGAAAGTTCTTACTCTAGCAGGGAGGCGTTCCCTGTGTCAACCTTCGAAACATCGTACAACACTAACCTTGCAAATAGCAACAGTCAGGAAGAGCCGGGAGAAACTGGACTGCGCTCAAAAGCACAAATTAGGGACGCCGAGAATTGTGTGGTGTGGACGGTGCGCACGTCTTTGGGAAGGGGACGCGTCGCTGCGGCACCGTGGGGAGAAGGGAACTAACTGGAGGGTCCCGGCGGTGTTTTGGGCCAGTTCAGAGACTTCCGTGAAACCTACACATTCAACAGTCATCCGTAACTGCTTTCTGCGTTGACAGGCTTCGCTGCTGCTGATAAATTAACGACGGTAACAGCGACAACTTGGGTTGCGGGGCATTTCAAATCTCCAAAGTGCTTTCACCTCCACCTGCCAACGTGATTAAATCCCGCGGTTCGGGAAGACGGGCCCTGGGTTTGCTTGCAGTGTGGAAGGAGCGCCCGAGCCTCAGGGTTGAACCCTCAGCTTTGGCAGCCCTGGGATGAGAAGGGGGCAGACAGGTGGTTAAGTGGACGGGGCATGCTCACCTGGGAGAGACGGGAGCAAGCCCTGGAAGGTTCCCCAGGGGGATTTATGCCCCAGATCTCCACGGACTACGTGGGAGGCTGCATCCCGGACATTCTGACTTCTCAGGATGTCTTTGAGCATGGGGTACTTTCCAGGGACAGTTTGGAAGCTCTCACTTCTCATGCCTCCCGTGTTGAGTGCTGGGGGGACCCTGTCGGCTGTAGGTGGGTTTCCTTGTCCAGCCCTCATGTTGAATGAAAACAGAGCAGGCCCTCTAGCTTTTCCTGTTTGTCCGCCAACAGAATAGAGAAATCCTCCCACGGTGCAGGGCAGTGGGTTTACAAAGGAGAGGCTTGGGGGGAAGGGGGAGACACTCTGTTTAGTTTGCTGGATGTCACTATAAACTGAGCACACAGCCCTGTCCCTGGTTTCTGCATCATAAAACCTGGTGCAGACGGCTTGTGCTGGCCACCCCTTGTCTGTGTGTCTGTCTCTCCACCAGCGTCTCCTATTGCTGTCCTTCTTCAGTTACATTAAAGATGGTTTTTATGGCCAGGGTGCTGGTCTACTGAACACCCCTCGACCTGTTAACATTTTCTGTATTTGCGAGGCTGAAACAGCCTGGGCCTTCACGACTTTGTTCCCTGGCTTAGAGGTCTTACCCCACCCCCTTACAAGGGAAGCACCTTTTATTACGCGTTACCTACTGGTTTTAGAGAGAGACCGAACAGAACAGACCCCACCCCAACCCTACTTCTGAGGGAAGTAGTGACGAACGAAACAAGGTGCAGTTAATTCTCAGAATCCCACCCCCTCGAAACATCCTATGGCTGCTTCTCTCGGGAAGAAGATGAGATGCAGCGTGAAGGTTACAGTGAATCGTCCCTGTGCGCCGAGTGAAGGGAGGGCAGGAGCGTTTCTGGATTTTAGTATTAAGGTCCTCAGCTCCCTGTCCAGTTGGTTTGGCCTGAGGCCGTGTGAACGCCCTCCTCCTGCCCTCCTCCCGCTCTCCTCCGCCCGGAGACCTTGGCCAGCCAGCCGTCTGGCTCCGATCCTCCGGGCCCTCGGCCTCCAGCCTGCCTGATCCCATCAAAGGCCCTGGGCTGTCTGCTGTAGACCTTTGACCCTTGAGGGCAGCTTTCTTATCTAGTGGATTTTGAGCTCTTTCTTTGACTCTCTGAGGCTTAAGATCCTCTTCTTTCATTCTTTCTGAGAGTCTGAATTCCTGTTCTTTTTTGGCTTAGCAGAATAATGTGCAGGCAGACATTCCTGGGTGCCCAAGCGCTCCGATGGCTCCGACTTTCTCGCCCCTTTTCATGCACGTGGTTGGTGTCTTTGCGGTCCCCTCCCAGAGCCCCCTGGGGGTACTGGCTCAAAGAGTAGCCGTGATTGTGCAGGAGAGCCTTCTGTGGCTGTCCCTCCTCCGGTGGCTACAGGACAGACCCCCCCCCTCACCCCCCCAGAGGCCGCTGCTGCATTGCCGGCGCCTGGGGTCTGGGCGGGACCCTGTCCCTTCTGTTAAAGCCACTGCAGGCCTGCATTTAATGGCAGGAAGCATCTGAAGACGGCTCCGGAGTTTATCTCCACCCCCCTCATGCTCTTCCTGGGTAATCTTTTTATGATCTTCCCGCCACCTCTGTGTACTCCCGGCCCAGAAAGACAGAGACCCCAGGAAATCTTCCCTTCCGGCTCTGACCTCCCCAAGGTCACGGGCCCAGGCTGGCTTACAGTATTTCGCTTCTGCTGCCTCTCATCCCATGGGCGCCTTTTAAAATGGTGCCCACCGTGAAGGTGTTTTCCCAGTACCCTGTGCTGATGAAACCACATCAGGAATATTCCATGCGACTCTGAGGGCCGTGTTCCCCCCACATAGACTACAACAGCTCCAAGTGCCCTCATGCGACCACCTCCTTTTAAAGATGCAGGATCTGGGGGCTCTTGGGTGGCTCGGTTGAGCGTCAGGCCTTCGATTTCAGCCCAGGTCACAATCTCATGGTTCACGGGGTCGAGCCCTGCGCCAGGCGCCGCACTGCCCCTCTCACTCTGCTCCTCCCTTGCTCTCTCTGTCTCCCCAAAACACAATAAATAAACATTAAAAAAAAAAAAAAGATGCTGGCTCTAATGCATAGAGAGGTCAAGTCACTTTCCTGTGGCCACACAGACCATGGCAGGCCCGAGTACTAGAACTTGAGATCCCTGATTCCCAATTCTCTTTCTACTGCACTTGGTTTCATCATTAACCTGGAACCACGGGACGGATGGAGGGTATGAGAGCCAAGGAAGAGGAGCTTGGAGAAATGGTGACCAAGAAACCAGCACTAAAACAGGAGGCAGAGAAATAAAGACACGGCGGTCTCCCAGCCCAGCCTATTTAGGGATGCTTGGAGTGACCCTAATTCCATGAAGAAATTTGCATGCTGTTTATGAAATGACCCTTCAGCCTAGACAACTTGAGAAGGATGTTTAACCCCAAGTTTCTGTTAAAAGAAGTTAGGACTGTTGCACAGGCTTGGAAATTCACGACTATGAGCCCCCTCCTCTAGCTGAGCTGGGTGAAGACGGGAGCACGGTGCGCGCTCACGTCCGCTAGACAAGCGTTTCCTGGATACTTCCCTGCACGAGCACTTGGCGGGGTGTCTGGATTACAGAGACAAAGAAGGGCAAGGGCCCCACTCCCTAGGAGCTGAGAGTCTGAGGGGAAGTGGCAATAGGCTGTTCTGTTGCCGGGGGAGGGCTCGCACGCAGGGCGCAGTGAGATATCCGTGGCCGATTCCTGGCTCTCCTGGCCAGTTCCGTGGTTGCCATGACTCCTAAAATGCTATTTCACTTAAACACACACACACACACACACACACACACACACAAAACCAAACTTTCCTAAAGTCATAACCTGCCCGGGCCTGTTCCGGAATGGTGCCTTGTGCGTCTGTGACAAATTTGGGTGTGTATTTGCAGTAACGTCTATGCGTCCCTTCTTGCCTCGGGGCTAAATAGAAATGTACGGTTCATATTACGTAGAGGCGGTTCACGCTATGTTTTCCGGTACAGTCAGTGGCTAGAACATCGGTGCGGGCATCACATGCAGCTGGGGACATGCCGGCCGGGCTACTCCAGGTCACTGAAGAGCTGTGGGCCGATCACTGGGCCTCCGTGTGCCCATCTGTAAAATGGTCTGTATCTTAACCTGCGGTACCTCCCACCGAACTATTTTTTGGAGCTCCTGCTAGGTACCGGCTTGGCGCGCCATTCTTCTCGACCGATTACCTACATTTTGACCCCCCGTGCGTGTGCAGACGTGTGCGGCTCTCATGGCTGGGGAGAGAGGTGAACCTGGATTTGAAGTCATGAGGCCAGGCTTGGAGCCTGAGTCTGTGACCTTGGGAAAGCCCCCCTGACCTCAGCTCTCCCCTCCAGCAAAGAGCGGGGATGGTGCCCGACCTCGGGGGGTGCGTGTCAGGACTGGCTGGCTGCTCAGGGGCCGAGTCTTGCCGGCCACCTGCTTCTGCCCGCCCCGCCTCACTCCCCTTTGCCGTTTCTAGGTGGAGGCCGAGTGGACCATGAGGACGAGGAAGAAGAGGGGGATGGGACGCTGGAGCCCAGCTGTCCCCCGAACCCCTACCAGATGCACCCCCCGCCCGAAGGCTGCTGCACCACAGACGGTGAGCCCGCAGAGTGCGCGGCCGTGCGCCGCGGGGCCCCCTGTGCCCCCGGCCCCTGGCCGGTGGCAGCGGGCGTGCCCTCCCCACACCGGCAGCCTTGGCCGCCCCTCTCCGGGGTCGTCAGGCTCTCAGCCCCTCAGCACTCTGGGGACAGCCTCAACTTGACGGACGGGTTTGGATCCAACGGTGCATTTTTCTGCCTTGGTTGTTGGAAAGCTAGAAAGTGTCTCCCAATCCAAGTGGGCTTGTGCTGTGCGTTTAGCTCAGACCAGTTCGTAGGGGTGCGCTCTCTCCTTTGTTGGACCTTCCTGCCGGAAGAGGCAGGTCTCTGGTCTTTCGGAAGCCTGTAGAGCCAGTTCCTCAGTCCCGTGGTGCCATGGAGGAACTGACGGCCAGAGGTGCCAGGTGGGCAGCAGGTTCAGCCTGTCCTCAGGGCTCGCGCTCTGCCCTCGGAGGAACTTGGGGTAAACCCCCTGCTCTCCCGCTCTCTAGCCCAACAGCCTCTCTGAGTGGTGTACGTTCATGTGTCACCATACCCAGGCGAGTTATTTAGTCGGTGAATTAATTCAGTGTTGCCCCTCCCAACTCTGGAAGTGTGGAGATAAAAGCTACAAGAGCCCCAGTTTTTTGGAGCTAGTGGGGTAAGCAGACACTTCGCACACCACGACGACGGTGGAAAGTGCTAGCAGGGTGGGGCGGGCCAGCAGGGGGGCCTGGGGGAGCACACGAAAGGCTGCTGACACAGGTAGAGAGTTTAGGGAAGGCTTCCTGGAGGAGGTGGCCCATTGCCTGGGTTTTGGAGGATCAGCAGGAGTCTGTGAGAGGGTTGGGGGAAGCTGGGACGTTCCAGAACAGCAGGGGCGAGGCTCAGCACAGGAGAGTGGAGGGGGAGCTGCCGGCAGTGTAGGTAGGAGTCCTGGGTGTGGCTGGGCAGGGCTCGGTGCGGTGATCACACGGGGTGTAGCGGCCACGTGTGTGGGCCTGGACGTGACCTTGTGCGGGATGGCGGCGCGGAAGGCAGGCAGCCCTCCGGGGAGAGGGGCATCAGCACAGTGGCTCTTCATGAGGTGGGACTTCTCATGTCCAGATGTTAAAAGATCACCTGATGGAACAGAACAGCGAGCTCTCCAGTGGTCATTACGGTGATTTTCAAAGAATTTGCAAGTAAACGCAGTAACAGTGTCCATAGCCCGTCCTCCAGCTCTTCTTTGAAAAAATTTCTTTGGTGCTTATTCATTTTGGGGGGGGGAGGGGCAGAGAGAGCAAGGGAGACACAGAATCCGAAGCAGACTCCAGGCTCCCAGCTGTCAGCACAGAGCCCGACGCGGGGCTCGAACTCACAAACCGTGAGATCATGACCCGAGCCGAAGTCAGACGTGCAACCGACTGAGCCCCCAGGCGCCCCTCCTCCAGCTCTTCAGAAGGATGGGCCCAGGACGTGGAGGTAGAAGGCCTGCGGGTGTGTGACCTCAGCAGCTCTGAGCAAATGGCGTGACCTCTCGGAGCCTCGATTTCCGTATCTTCAAACTGGGGGCTGGAACGCTTCCCCACGGGTGGTCGGATGAGAGCTTCGCAGAGCTTATCCTGTCCCAGTGCCTGGCACACGTGGGCACTGGCTCTGTGCCTTCCGGCCTCCCCACCCCTCAGGGCCGTTTGTGGCCGCCGCCCCACCCCCGGGGGGCGCATGAGAGAGTCTGGATGCAGGTGTTGTGGATGGTGAAGCAGGTGCGTGCGGGGGGGAGGCTGCTCACAGCACTGTAGAGTTTTTCAGGAGAAGCCTCGGGGCCGTCGGGTCATGTTAACTGTCCCCTCTCCGTTGGTAACTAAGGATGGGACAGACACGGGAGGGGGCGGAATGTGCCCTCATCCCCGAATTCCCGGGAAGGGCCCTGTCCAAATAAATCTCAACGGTTTGTCTCTATTTCCAGATGCCTTGGGACATCTATTTTTCTAAGTTTTTAAAAAAGCTTTTATGAATTTATTTTGAGAGAGCGAGCAAGTGTGAGCAGAGGAGGTGCAGAGAGAGAGAGAGAGAGAGAGAGAGAGAGAGAGAGAGAGAGAGAGAGAGAGAGAATCCCACGCAGGATCTGCACTGTCCGTGTAGAGCCTGATGGCGGGGCTCGAACTCATGATCCGTTAAATCATGACCTGAGCTGAGATCAGGTGTCGGACGCTTAACTGACTGAGCCACCCAGGCGCCCCTGGACGCTTACGTTTTGAATGGGAAATCTACTTAAAAGCTCCAAGATACAAAACGTCCTAGAGGCTATGGAGTGAACGCCTCCTCGATGGTCAGTGCCTTGTGTCCCATCCCCAGAGACGGCCAGCGTTACCAGGCTCTTGCTCCCTATTCGTGACCTTTGCCTTTTCCTCATACGCGTAAAGAACCCGGGGTGTAAAGCACATCAAATCACTCCCAATTTCGTATGGATTTATCTCGTATACGCTTTAATTGACCCTGACCTGCCTACACTTGTTCCTGGTGAGTTTCACTTGTACGTCAATGGGTCGTATACGGTGACACCACGGTCATAAAAATAACGAACGTGTGGCGAGCGCCCTGAATAACGGGCTTGATCTTGTCTCTTAGAACTGATTTTAAAGTCGGCCGCGTCCAGAGGTGAGGCTTGTTCCCGACCCCACCTGGAACGTTGTCCTTCCTCAGCCCACGTGGAGCCTGGGTCTGGGGAAGCCCCTCGGCAGCGTGTGTGAGCCGCGTCCATTCCTCCTAGGGTTCTGCCAGGCGGGGAAGGACCTGCGTCTTGTCTCCATCTCCAGTGAGCCCATAGACGTCCCTGCCGGCTTTCTCCTCGTGGGGGCCAAGTCCCCCAGCCTGCCGGACCATCTGCTGGTGTGTGCCGTGGACAGAAGGTTCCTGCCGGACGATAATGGGCACAATGCTCTTCTTGGTAAGTTCTTTCTTTGCCCTTCCCTGTGGCTCCATGTGCCTGTGGGACCGGGACAAGGGAGGCCTTTGGGGGTGGGGGACAGGCCACCTTCGGGGGCTCTTCATCAGCATGTCCTGCCCCCCACCCCCACCCTGGCCTATGTGTTTCGGTGGTTTATTTCCGTGCGAAAGGGAATGTAAATGAGATTTATTCTGAGATGTGACTGGCTTCCTCTAGAAAGCCCATCATTTAGTACTAACTTTTTTGTACGTATGTTCGTCACGCCTTTTCTGAGTGGCTGCCCGTGTCAAGAATAGGACACGGACCTTGTGCTAGATGCTTTCGGAAGCTGACAGACCTGAGGCGGCAGGAGGACAGGGCTGAGTGTGCGTCCCTGTTTGCAGAACATTCACAGCCTTCTCTAGAAATCGAGGAGCAGTTGTGACGCGTGCTCTGGGCCCCTTGACCTGGCCCAGTGCCTCCGGTGGAGGAGAATCAGGCAGGCAGAAGGGCCGGTAATGATCTGGTCCAGACGTAGCATCAGAAACGGGTTTCGCTGTAGAACACTTAAATTTCATGCTCGATACACCTCCCCCCCCCCCACCCCCAAGCTGAGTAGGTAAATGCACATCACTGGGTATTTATTGAGCACATTTTATGTCTGGGGCACTATGCAAAGGACCCGAGCGGGGGAGAAGGGGAGAGCCAGGGTTGACCCCCAGAAGACAAAATAGTCCTAGCCACGAGGAGACAGTGGCCGCGGGTAAATGCTAGACCAAGGCAGGTGGATGTGGGCTGGCCGGACAGACACGGCTCTGGGATAGTGACCACAGAGAGAGAGAGAGAGAGAGAGAGAGAGAAGGTCCTGGCCAACTCTCTCCAGGCAGGCGGGGCTTATTGTAACTAGTTCTTGAAAACGGGAGTGATCCCGGGAGATTCACTCTACCAAAGGGGCTCATGGACTCCTTCCTTCCGTCTCGGATTTAATTTGCTCGTCGAGGCCACTCAGGATGAAACGTGCTGGTGAGACTGTGCCGGTGACTTGGTGAGCGTTTGATCTGGTGGCCGCCGGGGCTTGGGCTGAATTCCAGCACTTTGTGACTGTAAAGGAATTGCGAGGGCAGTAAATCAAGGAGGTTCTGTGTCTTGAAATGTGGAGACCAGGATCTTTGAGTTCATTCACCGCCAGCCCCTAACAGCCCTGGCCCCTCAGGTGGTGAGTGCAGAGGAAGTGGGGGCTTTGTTAATTGCTCGCCAAAGAGCCAGCGGCGGTGGGTGTCGAGGGCCGGTCGGTAATCACCGATGCTTTCTTCTTTTAGAATAACTTTATGCTCTCAGCTTGCACACTTAACACCGTGTAGGTTTCCTGCCATTAACCCTGATGGCTGCACGGGACAAGGTGGGCCTGTAGCCCCGCGGGGGCCTGGGCTCCGCGAGTTTTAGTGACCTATAAAACGGAAGCTGTGGACTGTCTCGGGGGAGCAATGGCTTTAGCTCCTCATTTATAACCCCCCCACCCCCACCCTCCGATTTATAACGAAAGGAATCTTGTCTTAGTGACTTTGAATCAACAGAGGGATTTTGTCTGAGAAGCCGAAAGATTAAAATGTAGATGTGCGTTTCCATTTTTTGACGACAGGAATTCGTCTAAATTGGCTGATAGCTAGGACAGAAGAAGACCTCCAGTTAGAGTCATTTTTTTTTTTTTTTAATTTGGGCGTGAATGAGTCCTATGTTCATCCAGTGTTTATGGGACGTATACTGCGTGTTGAAGGGGGACCTTCAGCTCAGCCCGGGGCCCCGGAGTCAAGTCCAGCCGGGTCCTTCGCTGGGAGCTTGCCAGCTGGTGGGAGAGCTCGGCCGAACAGGGGCTCAGCTCTGAGGTCTGCAGAAATAAAGCTTCGAACACATCTCTGTGCAGACGCGACAGCTGAGAGGTAAAGTGCCGGGGGTACAGACGGGCGCCCTGGGCCCAGTGACGGGAACGGCGTCTCAGGGTGTGGTGTGTGAGCTGGGCGCTCAAAACCCAGTGGCATTTTACAAATCAGAGAACAACTAAACGCTAATGGCACCCCCTTTACTAAGCACTTACCGTGTTCCAGAAACTGTTCTAAATAGGTTAAAATAAGCCAGCGAGGTGGGTACGTTATTATCTAGCATTTATGTATCAGGCAACAAAGGCACAGAGAGGTGAACTGACTTCTCAGGGTCACCCAGCTAGTAAATGACAGGTCCTGAATTTGAACCCAGGTGCTCTGGCCTTGGCGCTCATACTCCAGGGAAGGGGTGCCCTCAGGAAGAGGGGGAACCGTGGGTGGGAAGGAACATGGTGTGCTCGAATGAAGGAGCAGAGGTTGGGGGGGGTGGGGGCGCTGCTTGGGCCCCGCTTGGGAAAGGCCACCGTGCCCCGGAAGTCATTTCCCAAATAACAGTATGATACATCTGTCTTGTGTCTGTGACAATTACTAACACACGGTCAATCTTGTTTCACTCATGATGCTGCCTTCTCGAACTTCTGAATTACTTGGAAGCAAATCCCAGATGTGTTGTTTCATCTGTGAACATTTCAGTGCGTTTCTCTAAAAAATGAGCGCTTTTTGTTAGAATTCCTATACCGACATCGTATCTACAAAATTCAACAATTCCGTAATATTACGCAATAGGCACTATGTTCAAAGTTTGTCTTAACAGGTTTTTTGTGTTTGTTTTTACAGTTGTTTCAAGATCGAAACAAGTTTGTCCCAAAGCATTTGGCTGACCTGTTGCTAATTCTGTCTTCGTGCATGGGTCCCTCTTTCCTTCTTGTCCCTTACGGTCTCTGTTTTTGGAAATGTTTAAAGAAGGTGATTGCTGTGTTTGTAACTTGCATTGTAGAACCATCTCATAGAGGTCACATGAATAACTGATTTCTGTCCCTTCTTCCAAAGGCAGTTAGAGGCAGGGGAGGTAGCTGTGAGCCTCTTGCAGGATTCTGGGGGGCCTGTTAATTATGTTGCAGGAACGCACCGTCAGGCACCCTGGAGTTTGTCCCATCTTCCCGTGCCCATCACCCCCATCCCGTTCTGTCTCATCTGAAACCTGACACGGCTCTTTAAGTTGTGCCTCTTGCTCGCTGCCTGGTGTGCACGCTGGCTCGTGTCCCACTTTCCCAGGCACACGCGGGAGAATCGCAGAGGGAGGTGCCCCTGGGAGTCCCCCCAAGGCCCACCTTCAGAGACGCCAAGTAGAAAGCAGATCCCTTCCATACTTCAGTCGGAATGTGGCCAAAACACCGAGGCTGGGGGCCAGGGACGGGTTTTCTCCTCATTTGTCGTTCGGCCGTATTTACCTCCGCCACCAGGACCGTGGCAGAAGTAACAGCAATGAAGCACAAAGTGGAAAAGGAGGAAGTTGCCTGCCACCCGCAAACGAACAGCCATTTTACTTTGTCCGTTGTCTTCTCCATGCACCGTTCCGGTGGGGCTTTGAGATGATTTTCACAGCTTGTATTTCAGAAGCACGGACACAATGCTCGGTTCTGGGTTTTTCCACTTAATTTTCTGCAGTACCCAAAGACGATGCTATTTTTATCCCAAGTCGCCATTCATTTTCAGGGAACAGGAGGGCAGGTGCCTGCGTGGCTACCCCGTTCTTGAAAGGAGCACGGAGCTCCCCTCAAGGTCTGACCTCGTCTTCAAGGCCCAGTTGAAGGCCTGCCTTGCCAGGAGGTCTTCCCATGGAAGGGAGAGCACGTGTGGGCACCAATTTGGGACGTGCATATGCGACCCTCCCCCTCCCTCCCCACCTCGGGCTGCTAAATGTGACTCGGCCCCAGCCAGAAAATTGCTAGTGTCGCCCCTGTGTGGTCAAGAGAGACCTGCTTTTATGGGATAGTCCCTGTGGGGTAGTCACCTCGAAGGAGCCGTGTCTCTGCACTCTGGATATTTGGGCCCGCGAGTTTGAGGATTCAGGACCGGCTTTCTAGGCCTGCCTTCTAGAGAGAGTATCCTCCTGGTCCTGGTCCTGGTCCTGATTATCTCCCTGGTCCTGAGGCACATTTCCAAAGACAACAGCTCATTTTATTCTTCCTTGTGAAACTTTTTACTGCCTTGCAGACAACTTCTGGGAAAGTTAGAATTGCCTCATATGTTCAGCTGGGGTGGCTTTAACCATTGTCCGTGTCTCCTGGGACAGGGTGGGCAGCTGTCCCGCAGTCCCGGGTCACCTCCTAGAAGAACAGCCTATTCTCGCTGGCAGCTGGCTCCCCAAACCCTTACCAGGCTGACCCAGGGCTCCCACATTCTGAACCACGAGAAGGCGTTCCCCGACAGCCCGTGCACCCATCCCTGCTTCCGAAGTGGAGCGCTGGTCCCACCGCCCACCTTCGTCACAGATCAAAGGCCTGTGGTCCGTGAAGCTATTTCTGGATGGCAGCGCTGGCCCCGGCCAAGTGCTCTTAGCATCCCTTGGTCTTGCAGTAGTTCTGTTTCTCATTCATCCATCTTTTCAACACTTGGGGGTTAGAATCCCTTCCGGAGAGCTTGGAAGGTTTCTCGGGGCCTTCTTCTTTTTTTCTTTTTTCTTTTTTTTTTCTATTTCATTATTTCATTTAAAAAAAAATTTTTAAATTTACATCCAAGTTAGCACACAGTACAATAATGATTTCAGGAGTAGAATCCAGTGATTCATCCCCTACATATTATACCCAGTGCTCATCCCAGCAGGTGACCTCCTTAATGCCCTTTGTCCATTTAGCCCATCCCCCCACCTCTACCCCCTCCAGCAACCCTCAGTTTGTACTATATTTAAGAGTCTCTTCTGTTTTGTCCCCCTCCCCGTTTTTTATATTCTTTCTGCTTCCCTTCCCTTATGTTCATCTGTTTTGTATCTGGAATTGCACATATGAGTGAAGTCATACGATCTTTGTCTTCCTCTAATTTCGCTCAGCATGATACCCTCCAGTTCCATCCACTATTCTGAAATGGCAGTTGAGCTGTGTTTATCTAAAGAGATCCCGATTGGAGACAGAGGAACAAATAAAAACATTAGATTATTATTTTGAAGTATATGCAGAAATCCTAGTACGTTCACGTTGATAGTTAGCCTGTTTCCTCTCTCCTGCCTTCCCTTCTGATCGTTACGTGCCGGACGCTGCTCTGTGCACACACACTTAACGTGCACAGACGCAGCGCACACCTATGTGCAGTCACCCTGTGACACTGGTCCTTTGGAGCGTGGGGATAGTTATGGGGAAAGAGATGCGAATTTCAATAACCACTAAAAAAGAGCTTACAGTGGTTCTCTGGGCAACATAAAGCGCTGTAGGGGTTTGAGAACAGCGAGCTTCAGCCCTTTGGGCTTCTGAAGAGGTGGACGTTTGAGTTGGGCATTGAGTGGCAGGGACACACACAACATGTAGGTGGGGCTTCAGGGAGGAGGAGCGTGAGTCTGGAGGGGGCCTGAGGGCAGTGGTTGTGGGCAGGTGAGTCCAGTTGGGGGTTGAGCATAGCAGAGTGAGGAACAGGAGCAAAAGCTGGCAATGGGGGTTGGGTAGCATTTGGGGTGGCCTTGAATGCTGTGCCTGTGAGTCTACACTCCATTCTCGTGCTGGACCGGAGTGCCACACTGTCTACGTCCACTTGGGACAATTACGTGATCTCTCTGGTTCTCAGCCCTCCCCAAAGAAGGATTTGTGTCCCCATTGGCTGGGGGTTGTGTCCGTTAAGCTGGGTGACCTGTCTGGAGGACAATAAATGGCAAGCACATTGCTGGCTCTCTGTGCATGTTAGTTCCTTTCCTGTCCCTTTAAAAACAAGGAAATACAGAGCACCGTGCTTGGCATTTCTTTGGTTGCCCTGGTGCGGAGAGACTAGGATTCTGGAAGTTTAACCTGTCCCTGTCCTGTGGCTAGACCAAGAGATCTGTCCTTATCTCTAAGGCCTTTTAAGGAATCTCAAATTTGCTTAAAATAGATCAGAAAACCCAGTGAATGTACTGTAGGTGCCTTATTTCTCTGCAGAGATGTTTTGAACCTTCACTAACATGTTGTTTTGAACATCAGCCCGAGGCCTCAGGAATACCGTTTGAAAGCAGGGCTTACACGCAGAGCCATGTGGCCCTCATGGGCTAAGTCAAAGTGACCTTCGTAAACTTGTCAGCCAGAGATTATGATAAAATAGATTAGTTTCTGCTTC
Source organism: Cryptoprocta ferox (assembly GCA_028646485.1). Classification (NCBI taxonomy): domain Eukaryota; kingdom Metazoa; phylum Chordata; class Mammalia; order Carnivora; family Eupleridae; genus Cryptoprocta; species Cryptoprocta ferox. The sequence continues at coordinate 124,614,629 of CM053576.1, read as the reverse complement.
AGGGTCTTCCCCTTCCGAAGGACCTTGGACCGTAGAAACCAGATGCACCAGTGGGCGAAGCAAGGTCTTCAGGGAGGTCTTCCGCAGATGGTGGACGTAGACCGACCGGAACAGCTCTCAAATGGAAAAAGTCAATCCTCACAGTTCTCCTGTGTTAACCAGCAGGTGTACTGATGATAGTTTGAACGGACTTTATCATTTGTGAAGGTCTTTTTGTGCCCATTCGCTGGATTTTAACAGCCCACAGGAGGTCGTTTTGTCATTGGGCAACCTTTCTGGAGCCTCACAGCTGGTGGGAACCTCAGTCCGTTCCCAGAAAGGTCCAATCTGGCCTCGGTAGCAGGATGCTAACGTTGTCACTCATGTAGCAGGTCTCCGTTCCACTGGCTGCCAGACCATTCCGGCCCTGCCCTGTGGAGCTCTCTCTGTTTCTGCAGCAACTCATGGGATCCAGGTGGATCCTGGGAGGTCCTCAGTGTGTCTAGTGTCAGTGGTCTGATGGCTTTGAGATTCCGTGCCTGGCCAGCACTGAAGGAGATAGACGCGTACCGCTGCAGGCACTTAATCAGTGTAGATGTTTGAATGGGACAGTCTTGTCCTGTCATGTTTGCTGTGTGTATAGGCCTTAAAATCTGCACTCCCTGCCAGCCCCGGGCAAGTTCAGTCTTCCAAGCTTGCAGGGCGTCTCCATGATTAAGTCTTCTGGGTCCTTCTTCTGTTCGAGTCAAGGTCATCTTGACCCTTGGACCAACATAAGGTGCTAGGGACCTTTGTCCCGTGGAATTTTCGGGTTCATGGCACAAGATGGGAGTGTTCAGAGTTTCCACAAAGTCTGCATCATTGGGCGAGTATGTTGGAGGTGAGTTGGAGACCTCCATGGTGGTTTTTCCTCCCCCAGGCTTCTCTGGGAACTGCGTTGGCTGTGGAAAGAAAGGCTTCTGCTACTTCACAGAATTCTCTAATCACATAAATCTCAAGCTGACCACGCAGCCCAAGAAGCAGAAGCACTTGAAGTATATCCTGGTCCGCAACGCACAAGGGACTCTAACCAAGGGACCTCTCATTTGTTGGAAAGGCTCAGGTGAGCAATTCAGCTTTGAGCGGGATTGGGTGGGCGAACGGGGGTCCTCCAAGCGGGCCCGGGTGCCTGTCAGCCTGACTTTGAGGAGCCACCAGTCTCCACGGGCACGATCGCAGGCAAAAGGTCAGCTCCGTGAAATCAAAGTGCTGCTTTGCATTATGGGTAGACGTTTATGGTGCCAGCCTAATTGGGTGGGACATTTCAAAGTTGGCAGGGGGCCACAGCATGCTGCCTTCTTGTGGCAAGTGTTTGGGGCAGAGGTTCTCAACCAGGGGTGATTCTGTCCCCCGTCGGACGTTTGGCAACACTCAGAGACATTTCTGATCATCATGACCGGAGAGCGCTACTGCCCTCTGGTGGGTGGAGGCCAGGGGTGCTGCTAAACAGCCGGCAGCGCACAGGGCAGCCCCCTCACCCCCGCCCCCTCACCCCCACCCCCGCAACCCGCAAAGACCGATCAAGCCTAAACGATCAGTGGTGCCAAGGCTGAGAAACCGTGATTTAGAGAAATAATGGCTCGAATAATGCCCCTCCTCTCTCCACTCCGAACCCTGTGAAGGCCAGCTTCATAGAAGTTTCTGGACATCCCTCCTCCCTCCTGTTTCCCGTATCATCCTCAGCTAAGTCACCTAAGGAGATAAGAGGGCGGGCGGTGGGGGGGAGAGGGGATGGATTTTCAGAGGCTCAGCCTTGGATGGTCCCTGAGAGGCCCCCACTCAGCCAGCTGTGCAGGGACGTGTCCTTGGAGGGGTCTCAGCGAGAACCTCTGGTCCCTCACTTGTCTGTGTTGATTCATTTCTGGTCACTTGGCCTCTCCCGGCCAGCTTCTGTGAACAAAAGGAAGGGACTTCAGGAAGGGCTGGCTCTGGGCATTCCTCCCCCACCCCCACTCCTTTCCTTACTTCACTCAATCAACACGTCTTGAGCTCCTGCTACCAGGAAGTGGTGCTACCACGTGGTGCTTCTACTGTGGGACCCGACGAGGGTCTTCGATCGTGTGCCGTGACCAAGCACCTCACAGGCTGAACGCAGCTCCCGGGAGTGAATCTTTCCAACAGAGGGTGACTTTCAGGACGGGGCGGGGTGGGTATCAGCTCTCCCTCTGCCTCTGAGTAATAATCTGTTCCTTCCTTGGGCCTGAGGATCAGTGATGGGGTGACTCATTTGTGCCATCCGTTTTTCTCTTCGTCCCAAACGCTCAGGATTGCTCCCACTCCTGATAATCAGAGCTGCCCCTCGGACGGGTCGCCCTGCCCTTGGCACGGAGCCGTGGGGGCGCTTGCACCCCCTCCTCCCCCAGCTCCGCCGAGGCAAAGCTAGCATGGTGCTGGCACCATTCTGGTTACCCAGGTGCCTGGCTCTGTTGGGGGACAGCCTCCAGTCTAGGGAGACCTCGTGTGACCGGCGGGGAGTTGGTTTTTCACACACGCATCTCGCCCCCTTAGAGTTCAGAAGCCGGCAGACCTCCGCCAGTGCGTGTTCCAGCTCACTCTTCCCGTCGGCCGAGAGCGCCGGGCCGCTGGCCGCCTTCTCCGGTGAGCCGGTGCCTGGAGCCCTCCCGAGCATCCCCCTGGGAGCACAGCAGGCAGGTGAGACTACGGAGAAGCATGAGGTGCTAAACCCACAGGCCTGGCTTGAGGATGCAGCCAAGCCATCTTCCTTTTTGTTTTCGTAAAGTTTGTTTACGTGTGAGAGAGAGAGAGAATGAGTGCAGGGGAGGGGCAGAGAGAGAGAGGGAGCTGTCAGCGCAGAGCCCGACGTGGGGCTCCATCTCACGAACTCTGAGATCGTGACCTGAGCCGAGATCAAGAGTTGGACGACTAACCGGCTGAGCCACCCAGGCGCCCCTGTAGCCGAACATTTGTCAAGATAAATAAGAGGCGTGCTTCGTACGTCATCGTCTTTGTCTACAAAGCCTTTACGTTTTATCGTGGATTTGTAGTAGTTTCTGGCACAGAATGCAAAGTTAGTTTGTAAAAAAAAAAAAAAAAAAAAAATTTTTTTTTAGTTTATTTTTGAGAAGGAGCTGGAGAGGAGCAGAGAGAGGGGGGAGACAGAGGATCCCAAGCAGGCTCTGTGCTGACAGCAGAGAGCCCCATGCGGGGCTCCATCTCATGAACCATGAGATCATGACCTGAGTCTAAGTCGGACACTTAACTGACTGAGCCCCCCAGGCGCTCCTGAATGCTGTGTTTTTAATTTGGAAGGATGTCCTCCATTCCTGTCTGCTACAAAATACGATCCCCATATTGGTGGTGTGGTGAATGGGGGTCCCTCAGCACCCCTCAGTTTGCAGTGTAGAGCTTGCTCTAGAGCAGTGCCAAGTCAGTGCTGGAACTGAGTTCCCAGAAGGGGCGGGCGAGACGAGCAAGCGCCACTTACCATGTGCTCAGTGTCCCGCCACGCTGGCCTTGCACCTCCTTGAGTCCTGACAAGCCCCTGCAAGCAGGCCTGAGTTTTCCCGTGGTACTTCTGGGGAAATCGAGGCTCAGCTGTGTGCCTGGGGTCTCCTGGGCAGTCTCAGGGGAAGTCCGGCTTTGACAGCAGGGACTTCTGGTTCGTGCGCTTGGCACTTTGCCATTCTGAATGGACCTCTGAGCACGATCGCTCGTGCCATGGGCAGCCTTCTCGAGGGCTCTGGCGGGCTGGCTGTGTTCGTTCTCCGGCCCAGAAAGGCCTGCGGAGGGGCCTTGAGAGGGGAGTCCGTGCCCTTGCCCCAACGAAGAGGCCGCACCAGGGTTGGGAACTGTGCCCTCCCACAGAGGCACTGTGCCTCCCTTTCTGCATGCCGTCTGCTCTTGTCCTCACCGCACCCGGGCCCCCTGGCACCTCTGCTACCATGGCAACTGGGGAGCCCACGGCTTTTGCCGTTGGAAGGCCTGGGTGTAAGTCCCAGCACCGATCTGTCTGGCCCCCGCCATTCGGGGCGACTCATTTCAACTCTTTGAATCCCTGTTTCCTCATCCGTAAAGTTGGAGAACGTCTTTTCTGATTTGCAGGGTGAGTGTAAAAATTAAATACGGCACCGAGAGCAAACACACCCAGAGCTCACTACCTGCCACACACTGTTCCGCACGCTTCTGTGAAATCCTGTCTTTGTCACGGTGGCCCGGTTACTGTCCCCTTTTGTAGGGGAGAAGGTTGAAGCCTAGGGAGGTCAAGAACGTTAAGTAAGGTCACTGGGCTCGGGGGCAGCAGAGCAGGGGGTTTGGACCCAGGGCGGCGGGCTTCCGAACTATGCCCTTAACCCCCTCACTATGCCACGGCACCCACAGGAAAGGTTTTGTGCTGCCCCCGCCCCTGGAGTGCCTTCCAGACCGTTCTGGCTGATGTGAGCACGTAAGCAGCGCAGTGAGCCTCACAGGACCAGAACCCATAATTTCCCCCGGCATTATCCTCGGACCTGGGGCGCCCCAGGCCCCGTGCACAGCCCGGACCTGGGTGACTGCATGCCCGACAGCTTTCCTGAGCTTGTTTGGTACAAACCGGAGCCTGGAGGGTGAGGGTGCCGGTGCGGCAGAAGGGAGGCCCGTCAGCCTCGGGTGCGCTCCTGGGATGTAGGGATCCCCCTGGCGACCCGTGTCTCCCTCCCTGGTCCTTCTTGCTCCGGGGGCCGTGCTCACTGGAGCAGGAGCTCGTGCGCGTGTGTGTGCACGTGCACAGGTGTGCATTCTCAGCGGGCAGCACCGCTGTCGGCAAAAAGCTAGTTTGTGAAAGTGGAAGAGAAGTACTTTCCTGCTGGCGGATCCCCTGTGAACTGACTCCGTGTCCCCCCCCCCCATTCTCTCTCTCTGCCAGGACCAGCCTCAGGACCAGCCTCTGAGCACCCCCCACTCACTGCAGCCGTGGGGCCAGCTGTTTTCAATGGCAGAGATTCCCCGAAGCACCAGCAGCTGGTGAAGAACGACCTGTCGGCCGTGCCGCGGCCCTCGGCATTAGGTAGCGTTGCCTGTCCCCGGGGTCTTGCCCTTTCTCTGGGCCAGGCTGTGGTGGGGGTTGTGGGGACCACGAAGCCTCACGGAGTGGGTGTGGCGTGGAGAGAGGGCCAGGCCAGGCCAGCAGGTCCTCCCTAGTCTGTGGGGCTGTGCCCAGGCCCTGGTGCTGGGTGGGGCCGCGGCGTCGGTGGGCCTGGGGGATGGGTGCGTGGCCGGAAGCAGTGGGAGCCTGTTGGGAGGTGGGTGACCAGTCCTCTTGGGGGCTGCACATCAGGAGGGCTGTGGAGTCCTGGAGGAAATAGGGGGCAACGTGGCGTCCTGGGAACAACAGGGGCTCTAAAACCAGATGAGCGTGAATTCGGAACTCAGCTCTGTCTCTTCTTGGTCAGGGGGCTCTTGGACAAGCCTTCTGGCTACATTGTTCCCTCATTGGGAGATAGGAATTCTGCTCTCAGGGCCGCTGGAACAGTCAGGTGAGGTGCTGTGTGGAAATTCAGGGCACATCTGGCAGCTCCCTAAGCGACAGCACTGTGCCACCCTCCTCATCACTGAGCTGGTCTTCTCAGGGAGGGCTTCCTGGAAGAGGTGACGATTGAGCTGCAACTTAGAGCTAGGGAGGCCTGAGAGGTGGTGAGGGAGGAAGTGCAGAAGAGGACGAAGAGGTGAATGGAGGGGTTACCAGGCCTTCTGCCAGGGTAGAGCCCACGGAGTCTGACTCCGAGCTCAGTGCTCGCCCCTCCATGCTCTCGGGAGCCGTTTAGTCAGCCCGGCTTACCTCCCTCCCCTCCTCCGTGCACACAGCTGAGTGGGTTTTGGCATCCAGGACTCTTCAGCCGGAGGAGCCCCCAGGAACCGTCTGGTCCCACATTCCGTTTGGTAGAGGAGGGAAGTGAGGCCCAGAGAGGCAGCCCAGGCCTGGACTCCAGGCCTCGCTGCTTCTGCCACGTGCCCGGCGGAGGACTTCCCTCGGGGAGGGACCAGTGTCTTTTCTGAACTGGACCTGAGTCTCCCCAGTCCTATCCAAGCGTGGAATCCGAGGTCAAGCCTCTGCCCCTCCTCCGGCCGCTCCGGGCCGTGACCGTTGCTTTCTTGGCACAAGGTGCTGAATTTAGGGTGGCCACGTGGCCGAGGGCCGGGCCGAGGGGACAGTGATGGGCAGCCTTGCCCTGTGGCCCTGGCCTGGCCTGCGTGGAAGCCTTAGTCCTTTGCCCAAGCAGCAGGGTGTGGTGGCCCCGCTCCGCGGGCAGCGAGGGGCGGTGTGGGAAGTTGCAGCACCCCAGCCCTTCTGGAATGTGGCCCCAACCAACCTGAGGAACCTCATTCATTCCCCAGTGCCTGAGACCGCCATGCCCCGGGAGCGCTCTCCCCTTCCTGTCCCCACGCCCTGGTCACGCACGGTGTCCTGACCGCCGCTAAACCTGCTTTCGGGGCTTAGCTCAGCTGTCCCCTCCTCCTGCAGCGAGGCGCCCTCCCTGGAGTCTGTGCCACGGCCATCCGTGGCCGTCAGGTACTGAAGGTCCAGAGAGCAGGGCCAGTGTCCTTCCCACCTCGAGGCCCCGGTACCCAGCTGCCAGGGACACCTTCACGGACCGAATGCAGTCGTTCTGACAGCACAGCCGAAATGTCGGAGGTCCTGTGCCTTCCCGCCCGCTCTGGGGGGAGAGGAAGTCAGGTTCAAGCAACTGCTCCTGAAACGCCAAGAGGAGGGGACGTTGGGCTCGAGGGCTCTTGCTCAGTGGTCCTGAGTGGAAAAGTCCTGCCCTCCCACGGAAGGGGGGGTGTTAGCAAGTGGCCAGGATTCTTTCTTGGTCCCACCCAGGGGGTCTGGGTGCTACGTGTCCTGGGCCCAGTAAAAAGCCGCACACCCAGGATGCCAAATGGTGCCCCCGACCCCGGGAGACACCGCGGGGACCGGTCCATGTTGGTCACTGTGGGAGAGTCGATAAGCTGAGTCCACCAGAGGGGGTAGGGCTCGTGTCCCAAAGGGGGAAGACATCTATAGACCTTCCGTCCTTGGTATGGAGGCCCCCGCCCCTGTACGGTAGCCAAAGGTGGCCTTTAGAGGCGTCTTGGTCTTCACCTTTGATCAGCCTAAGGAGGAGGTAGGCATAATTTTACCACTTTTAAGAGACCCTGGAGCAAAAAACTGAAGGGCGCTGATGCATAACGGGGGCGCCTGTGAATGGTGGCATTCTCTCCTTCTTGTTTCTGGTTCTGCAGGTCAAGGCAGGGCCCGGGAGCGGATGGTTTTCACCAGCTCCTGCTCCTTCTCAGGCCAGACTTACAGAAACCTTGCGCTCAACTGTGCTTTTCAACCCTGGTTGTGAGTTAGAGTCACCAGGGAGCTGGGAATCACCACGGTGCCTGGGTCCCTCCCCGCCCCTGCCCCAGATGCTGGGTGCTGCTTTCCCTGGGATGGGGTTGCGTCCAGACACAGAGAGTTTTCAAGGTTTCCCCGGTGAGTTTAACGTGTACTTCTGAATGTAGGGGAGATTCTGAGTCGGATTGCGAAAAAAAAAAATACGGGAACCAACTCTCGACATTTTGAATAACCCAGGAACAGAGCATGAGTCGCGCACATGCTGTTCTCGAAATGGGCAGGGATGACTCATTAACAGCAGCAGACACAGCTTCTGTGCCCGTTGGTTTTCTCTGGTGTGAAGTTAGGGGTCAAGGCTGGGGGGTGGGGGGGAGGAGCACAGGTGGAGGGGTACTGCCCCCAGGCGGTGAACCTGCAGTGGTGGACTGAAGGTGACAGTGGCCTATCTGCAGAAGCACATAGTCGTTCAGGGGCCGGTTTGGGAGGAGGGGAAGGAGGATGTGATCTTGGGGGCTAGCATCCGGCGGCCCCAACTCTGCTTTAGCCACGTTCTTTTTAGTCTTCATCAAACCACCTTTCATGGCAGGGTTTATGATCCCATTTTATTTTATTTTATTTTTATTTTATTTATTTTTTTAAACTTTATTTTTGAGAGACAGAGACAGAGCGGTAGAGAGAGAGAAGGAGACACAGAATCCGAAGCAGGCTCCAGGCTCTGAGCTGTCAGCACAGAGCCCAATGTGGGGCTTGAACCCACGAACCGTGAGATCATGACCTGAGCTGAAGCCGGACGCTTAACCGACTGAGCCACCCGGGTGCCCCTATGATCCCATTTTAAAGATGAGGGGGTGCTAAGGCTCAGAGATCAGGCTCCGGCTCTTGCACGGCTTGGACAGAAATGTTCTCTGAAACGGATGAGATATTTCATGGCCAGACGCTTCCCTAAACAGCTAATGACCATCGTAAAGCTCTGATTTAAAAAATAATAATAATAACAAATACGTGTTCTCCAAAGCAGGGGAATGTATTGAAGCTCGTCCCTCGTGAAAGCCTAATCCGTACCCTGAACGTTCTCTAGGTATCTTATCAAACTCTGGGCCCCCTAAAAAACGCCACAAAGGGTGGTCCCCAGAATCTCCATCAGCTACGGACGGTGGCTACGCCCAGGGTGGTGGGAACAGAGCTAAGTATGGTAAGTGTCATCCGCCTTGCTCCAAATCCGAGACGCGGGTACCCGTCCGTGGTGGTGCCGCTGGTGGGGCAGGGGCGTGTGTGCACGTGCGTGTGCTTTCGTGTGAATTGGTGAGGGTGCTCTGGGGGAGGGGCAGGCTTGGGTGTGACAAAGCCCACGGTTCCTGTTTCGGACCCTAAAGGAATTTAAAAGGGGCTTGCCTGTCACAAGGCAGGGAGATTGAAGAGGAGGAGACTGGGTTGTTTGGTGGGGAAGATTGGATCAAGAGACTTTAAAGATGCTTTGACCTCAGGAATCTGTGATTCCAAGACTTGGTGCTCCCACAAGTGGGGGTGAGGGGCAGGGCGTAGCGGATTCGGAGGCCCACCTGATGTCAGCTCTGCCGGAGGTGGGCGGCCTGTTTGGTGCGTCTTCCTAACACTCTTGGCCTGTCCCTAGAGAGCACAGGCGTGTCCTGCACGCCCCAGGTTGGCTCGGTGGGCCCGGCTTCCGTCACCTTTCCCGTTGTGGCCTCCGGAGAACCAGTGTCCGTTCCTGACAACTTGCTGAAAATATGCAAGGCCAAGCCGGTGATATTTAAAGGCAAGTGCAGCAGTGGGACAGGTGGTGGAGGTCGGGGAGCCTGGAGGGATGAACATGGGACATGCGACAGGCTGACTCCAAGGGCGTCCCCCTGAGACACCTCTCAGGCCCTGGCCAGGGCAGTGGAGGAACTAAGCAGACCAGTCCCTGGTGTCGCCCCTGATCAGATGCCAAGAGTTCTAGAGCTTTTCACAGTTTTCCACAACATGCCCAAGGGGAACGATTCTGTTCCATGATATCCATCTGTTCATTCACTCGCTTGCTCACTCATTTACTCATTTACTTACTCATTCACTCACTCATTTACTCATTCATTCACCTGCTGACTCGCTCATTCACTCTCACTCGCCCGTTCCCTCGTTCCCTCGCCCGTTCCCTCGTTCCCTCGCCCGTTCCCTCGTTCCCTCGCCCGTTCCCTCGTTCCCTCGCCCGTTCCCTCGTTCCCTCGCCCGTTCCCTCGTTCCCTCGCCCGTTCCCTCGTTCCCTC